>OX598312.1:22340000-22685210 GCA_951411735.1 Somateria mollissima
ATGCAGTGATGATGCTGTGATGATGCAGTGAGGATGCTGTGATGATGCAGTGATGATGCTGTGATGATGCTGTGATGATGGTGTGATGATGCTGTGATGATACTGTGATGATGCAGTGATGATGCTGTGATGATGCTGTGATGATGCAGTGATGATGCAGTGATGATGGTGTGATGATGCAGTGAGGATGCTGTGATGATGCAGTGATGATGCAGTTATGATGATGTGTTGATGTAGTGATGACGCTGCGATGATGATGTTGTGATGATGCAGTGGTGATGGTGTGATGATGCTGTGATGATGCAGTGATGATGCAGTGATGATGCTTTGATGACGCTGTGATGATGCTCTGATGATGCAGTGATGATGCACTGATGATGCTGTGATGATGCTGTGATGATGCAGTGATGATGCAGTGATGATGGTGTGATGATGCAGTGAGGATGCTGTGATGATGCAGTGATGATGCAGTTATGATGATGTGTTGATGTAGTGATGACGCTGCGATGATGATGTGCTGATGCAGTGGTGATGGTGTGATGCTGCAGTGATGCTGCAGGGATGATGCAGTGATGATGCTGTGATGATGCAGTGATGATGCAGTGATGATGCTGTGATGATGGTGTGATGCTGCAGTGATGATGAAGTGATGATGCAGTGATGATGCAGTGAGGATGCTGTGATGATGCTGTGATGATGCAGTGATGATGCAGTGAGGATGCTGTGATGATGCTGTGATGATGCAGTGATGATGCGTTGATGACGCTGTGATGATGCTGTGATGATGCAGTGATGATGCAGTGATGATGGTGTGATGATACAGTGATGATGCAGTGAGGATGCTGTGATGATGCAGTGATGATGCAGTGATGATGCTGTGATGATGCTGTGAAGACGTTCTGATGATGCTGTGATGCTGCAGTGATGATGCTGTGATGATGCTGTGATGATGGTGTGATGATGCTGTGATGATACTGTGATGATGCAGTGATGATGCTGTGATGATGTAGTGATGACGCTGCGATGATGATGTTGTGATGATGCAGTGGTGATGGTGTGATGATGCTGTGATGATGCAGTGATGATGCAGTGATGATGCTTTGATGACGCTGTGATGATGCTGTGATGATGCAGTGATGATGCAGTGATGATGGTGTGATGATGCAGTGAGGATGCTGTGATGATTTAGTGATGATGCAGTGATGATGCTGTGATGACACTGTGGTGATTTTGTGATGATTTTGTGATGATGCAGTGATGATACTGTGATGATGCAATGATGATGCTTTGATGACCGTGTGTTGATGGTGTGATGATGCTCTGATGATGCAGTGATTACGCAGTGATGACACTGTGATGATGCTGTGACGATGCAGTGATGATGCAGTGATGATGCAGTGATGATGCTGTGATGATACTGTGATCATGCAGTGATGATGCTGTGATGATGCTGTGATGATGCAGTGATGATGCAGTGATGATGCAGTGATGCTGTTATGACACAGTGATGATGCAGTGATGATGCAGTGATGATGCTGTGATGATGCAGTGATGATGCTGTAATGATGCTGTGATGATGCACTGATTATGCTGTGATGATGCAGTGATGATGCAGTGATGATGCTGTGATGATGCAGTGATGATGGTGTGATGCTGCAGTGATGATGCTGTGATGATGCAGTGATGATGCTGTGATGATGCTGTGATGATGAAGTGATGATGCAGTGATGATGTTGTTATGACACAGTGATGATGCAGTGATGATGCAGTGATGATGCAGTGATGATGCAGTGATGATGCTGTGATGATGCTGTGATGACAAAGTGATGATGCAGTGATGATGCAGTGATGATGCTTTGATGACGCTGTGATGATGCTGTGATGATGCAGTGATGATGCAGTGATGATGCTGTGATGATGCAGTGAGGATGCTGTGATGATGTAGTGATGATGCAGTGATGATGCAGTGATGATGGTGTGATGCTGCAGGGATGCTGCAGGGATGATGCTGTGATGATGCTGTGATGATGCAGTGATGATGGTGTGATGCTGCAGTGATGATGCAGTGATGATGCTGTGATGATGCAGTGATGATGCTGTGATGATGCAGTGATGATGTTGTGATGATGCTGTGATGATGCAGTGATGATGGTGTGATGATGGTGTGATGATGCAGTGATGATGCTGTGATGATACTGTGATGATGGTGTGATGATGGTGTTATGATGCAGTGATGAAGCAGTGATGATGCTGTGATGATGCAGTGATGATGCTGTTATGACACTGTGATGATGCAGTGATGATGCTGTTATGATGCAGTGATGATGCAGTGATGATGCTGTGATGATGCTGTGATGATGCAGTGATGATGGTGTGATGATGCAGTGATGATGCTGTGATGATGCAGTGATGATGCAGTGATGATGGTGTGATGATGCAGTGAGGATGCAGTGATGATGCTGTGATGATGCAGTGATGATGCTGTGATGATACTGTGATGATGGTGTGATGATGGTGTGATGATGCAGTGATGAAGCAGTGATGATGCTGTGATGATACAGTGATGATGCTGTTATGACACTGTGATGATGCAGTGATGATGCTGTGATGATGCAGTGATGATGCTGTGATGATGCTGTGATGATGCAGTGATGATGGTGTGATGATGCAGTGATGATGCTGTGATGATACTGTAATGATGCTGTGATGATGCAGTGATGATGGTGTGATGCTGCAGTGATGATGCTGTGATGATGCAGTGATGATGCTGTGATGATGCTGTGATGATGAAGTGATGATGCAGTGATGATGTTGTTATGACACAGTGATGATGCAGTGATGATGCTGTGATGATGCAGTGATGATGCAGTGATGATGCTTTGATGACGCTGTGATGATGCTGTGATGATGCAGTGATGATGAAGTGATGATGCAGTGATGATGCAGTGAGGATGCTGTGATGATGCTGTGATGATGCAGTGAGGATGCAGTGATGATGAAGTGATGATGCTGTGATGATGCTGTGATGATGCAGTGATGATGCTGTGATGATGCTGTGATGATGCAGTGAGGATGCAGTGATGATGCAGTGAGGATGCTGTGATGATGTAGTGATGATGCAGTGATGATGCAGTGATGATGGTGTGATGCTGCAGTGATGCTGCAGGGATGATGCTGTGATGATGCTGTGATGATGCAGTGATGATGGTGTGATGCTGCAGTGATGATGCAGTGATGACGCTGTGATGATGCAGTGATGATGCAGTGATGATGGTGTGATGATGCAGTGATGATGCTGTGATGATGCTGTGATGATGCAGTGATGACGCAGTGATGATGCAGTGATGATGCAGTGATGATGCTGTGATGATGCTGTGATGATGCAGTGATGATGGTGTGATGATGGAGTGATGATGCAGTGATGATGCAGTGATGATGCTGTGATGATGCAGTGATGATGCTGTGATGATGCTGTGATGATGCAGTGATGATGCAGTGATGATGCAGTGATGATGGTGTGATGATGCAGTGAGGATGCTGTGATGACACTGTGGTGATTTTGTGATGATACTGTGATGATGCAATGATGATGCTTTGATGACCGTGTGTTGATGGTGTGATGATGCTCTGATGATGCAGTGATTATGCAGTGATGACACTGTGATGATGCTGTGACGATGCAGTGATGATGCGGTGATTATGCAGTGATGATGCTGTGATGATACTGTAATGATGCAGTGATGATGCTGTGATGATGCAGTGATGATGCAGTGATGATGAAGTCATGATGCAGTGATGCTGTTATGACACAGTGATGATGCAGTGATGATGCAGTGATGATGCTGTGATGATGCAGTGATGATGCTGTAATGATGCTGTGATGATGCAGTGATGATGTTGTGATGATGCAGTGATGATGCAGTGATGATGCTGGGATGATGCAGTGATGATGCAGTGATGATGCTGTGATGATGCAGTGATGATGCAGTGATGATGCCCTGATGATGCTTTGATGGTGGTATGATGATGTTGTGATGATGTAGTGATGATGCAGGGATGATGCTGTGATGCCTCTGTGGTGATGCAGTGATGATGCTGTGATGATACTGTGATGATGCAGTGATTATGCTGTGATGATGCTGTGATGATGCAGTGATGATGCAGTGATGATGTTGTGATGATGCTGTGATGATGCAGTGATGATGGTGTGATGATGGTGTGATGATGCAGTGATGATGCTGTGATGATGCAGTGATGATGGTGTGATGCTGCAGTGATGATGCAGTGATGACGCTGTGATGATGCAGTGATGATGCAGTGATGATTGTGTGATGATGCAGTGATGATGCTGTGATGATGCTGTGATGATGCAGTGATGACGCAGTGATGATGCAGTGATGATGCAGTGATGATGCTGTGATGATGCTGTGATGATGCAGTGATGATGGTGTGATGATGGAGTGATGATGCAGTGATGATGCAGTGATGATGCTGTGATGATGCAGTGATGATGCTGTGATGATGCTGTGATGATGCAGTGATGATGCAGTGATGATGCAGTGATGATGGTGTGATGATGCAGTGAGGATGCTGTGATGACACTGTGGTGATTTTGTGATGATACTGTGATGATGCAATGATGATGCTTTGATGACCGTGTGTTGATGGTGTGATGATGCTCTGATGATGCAGTGATTATGCAGTGATGACACTGTGATGATGATGTGACGATGCAGTGATGATGCGGTGATTATGCAGTGATGATGCTGTGATGATACTGTAATGATGCAGTGATGATGCTGTGATGATGCAGTGATGATGCAGTGATGATGAAGTCATGATGCAGTGATGCTGTTATGACACAGTGATGATGCAGTGGTGATGCAGTGATGATGCTGTGATGATGCAGTGATGATGCTGTAATGATGCTGTGATGATGCAGTGATGATGCTGTGATGATGCAGTGATGATGCAGTGATGATGCTGGGATGATGCAGTGATGATGCAGTGATGATGCTGTGATGATGCAGTGATGATGCAGTGATGATGCCCTGATGATGCTTTGATGGTGGTATGATGATGTTGTGATGATGCAGTGATGATGCTGGGATGATGCTGTGATGATGCTGTAATGATGCTGTGATGATGCAGTGATGATGCAGTGATGATGCAGTGATGATGTTGTGATGATGCTGTGATGATGCAGTGATGATGGTGTGATGATGGTGTGATGATGCAGTGATGATGCTGTGATGATACTGTGATGATGCAGTGATGATGCTGTGATGATGCAGTGATGATGAAGTGATGATGAAGTGATGATGCAGTGATGATGCAGTGAGGATGCTGTGATGATGCTGTGATGATGCAGTGAGGATGCAGTGATGATGCAGTGATGATGCTGTGATGATGGTGTGATGATGCAGTGATGATGCTGTGATGATGCTGTGATGATGCAGTGATGATGCAGTGATGATGAAGTCATGATGAAGTCATGATGCAGTGATGCTGTTATGACACAGTGATGATGCAGTGATGACACAGTGATGACGCTGTGATGATTATCTGATGATGCAGTGATGATGCACTGATGATGCTTTGATGGTGGTATGATGATGTTGTGATGATGTAGTGATGATGCAGGAATGATGCTGTGATGCCTCTGTCGTGATGCAGTGATGATGCAGTGATGACGCTGTGTTGATGTAGTGATGACGCTGCGATGATGATGTTGTGATGATGCAGTGATGATGCAGTGATGATGCTTTGATGACGCTGTGAGGATGTTGTGATGATGCAGTGATGATGCAGTGATCATGGTGTGATGATGCTGTGATGATGCAGTGATGATGGTGTGATGATGCTGTGATGATGCAGTGATGATGCTGTGATGATACTGTGATGATGCAGTGATGATGCTGTGATGATGCAGTGATGATGCTGTGATGATGCAGTAATGATGCAGTGATGATGCAGTGATGATGTTGTGATGATGCAGTGATGATGCAGTGATGATGGTGTGATGATGCTGTGATGATGCAGTGATGATGGTGTGATGATGCTGTGATGATGCAGTGATGATGCAGTGATGATGCAGTGAGGATGCTGTGATGATGCTGTGATGATGCAGTGATGATGCAGTGATGATGCAGTGATGATGCTGTGATGATGCTGTGATGATGCAGTGATGATGGTGTGATGCTGCAGTGATGCTGCAGTGATGATGCTTTGATGACGCTGTGATGATGCTGTGATGATGCAGTGATGATGCAGTGATTATGGTGTGATGATACAGTGATGATGCACTGAGGATGCTGTGATGATGCAGTGGTGATGCAGTGATGATGCTGTGATGATGCTGTGAAGACGTTCTGATGATGCAGTGATGATGCAGTGATGATGGTGTGATGATGCTGTGATGATGGTGTGATGATGTTGTGATGATACTGTGATGATGCAGTGGTGATGGTGTGATGATGCAGTGATGATGGTGTGATGATGCAGTGAGGATGCTGTGATGATTTTGTGATGATGCAGTGATGATACTGTGATGACACTGTGGTGATTTTGTGATGATTTTGTGATGATGCAGTGATGATACTGTGATGATGCAATGATGATGCTTTGATGACCGTGTGTTGATGGTGTGATGATGCTCTGATGATGCAGTGATTATGCAGTGATGATGCAGTGATGATGCTGTGATGATGCAGTGATGATACTGTGATGATGCAGTGATGATGCTGTGATGATGCAGTGATGATGCAGTGATGATGCAGTGATGATGAAGTCATGATGAAGTCATGATGAAGTCATGATGCAGTGATGCTGTTATGACACAGTGATGATGCAGTGATGATACAGTGATGATGCAGTGATGATGCAGTGATGATGCTGTTATGACACAGTGATGATGCAGTGGTGATGCAGTGATGATGCAGTGATGATGCAGTGATGATGCTGTGATGATGCTGTGATGATGCAGTGATGATGCAGTGATGATGCTGTGATGATGCAGTGATGATGAAGTGATGATGCAGTGATGGTGCTGTTTTGACACAGTGATGATGCAGTGATGATGCAGTGATGATGCTGTGATGATGCAGTGATGATGCAGTGATGATGCTCTGAAGACGCTCTGATGATGCTGTGATGATGCAGTGATGATGCTGTGATGATGCAGTGAGGATGTTGTGATGATGTAGTGATGATGCTGTGATGATGCAGTGAGTAAGCTGTGATGATGCAGTGATGATGCAGTGATGATGCTGTGATGATGCAGTGATGATGGTGTGATGATGCAGTGAGTATGCAGTGAGTATGCAGTGATGATGCAGTGAGGATGCAGTGATGATGCAGTGATGATGCTGTGATGATGCAGTGATGATGCAGTGATGATGCTGTGATGATGCAGTGATGATGCTGTGATGATGCTGTGAAGACGTTCTGATGATGCTGTGATGCTGCAGTGATGATGCTGTGATGATGGTGTGATGATGCAGTGATGATGCTGTGATGATGCAGTGATGATGCAGTGATGATGGTGTGATGATGCAGTGATGATGCAGTGATGACACAGTGATGATGCAGTGATGATGCTGTGATGACACAGTGATGATGCAGTGATGATGCTGTGATGATGCTGTGATGATGCAGTGATGATGAAGTGATGATGCTGTGATGACACAGTGATGACGCAGTGATGATGCAGTGATGATGCAGTGATGATGTTGTGATGATGCAGTGATTATGCTGTGATGATGGTGTGATGATGCAGTGAGGATGCTGTGATGATGCAGTGATGATGCAGTGATGATGCTGTGATGATGCTGTGAAGACGTTCTGATGATGCTGTGATGCTGCAGTGATGATGCTGTGATGATGCTGTGATGATGGTGTGATGATGCTGTGATGATACTGTGATGATGCAGTGATGATGCTGTGATGATGCTGTGATGATGCAGTGATGATGCAGTGATGATGGTGTGATGATGCAGTGAGGATGCTGTGATGATGCAGTGATGATGCAGTTATGATGATGTGTTGATGTAGTGATGACGCTGCGATGATGATGTTGTGATGATGCAGTGGTGATGGTGTGATGATGCTGTGATGATGCAGTGATGATGCTTTGATGACGCTGTGATGATGCTCTGATGATGCTTTGATGACGCTGTGATGATGCTGTGATGATGCTGTGATGATGCAGTGATGATGCAGTGATGATGGTGTGATGATGCAGTGAGGATGCTGTGATGATGCAGTGATGATGCAGTTATGATGATGTGTTGATGTAGTGATGACGCTGCGATGATGATGTTGTGATGATGCAGTGGTGATGGTGTGATGATGCTGTGATGATGCAGTGATGATGCAGTGATGATGCTTTGATGACGCTGTGATGATGCTGTGATGATGCAGTGATGATGCAGTGATGATGGTGTGATGATGCAGTGAGGATGCTGTGATGATTTAGTGATGATGCAGTGATGATGCTGTGATGACACTGTGGTGATTTTGTGATGATTTTGTGATGATGCAGTGATGATACTGTGATGATGCAATGATGATGCTTTGATGACCGTGTGTTGATGGTGTGATGATGCTCTGATGATGCAGTGATTACGCAGTGATGACACTGTGATGATGCAGTGATGATGCAGTGATGATGCTGTGATGATACTGTGATCATGCAGTGATGATGCTGTGATGATGCAGTGATGATGCAGTGATGATGCAGTGATGCTGTTATGACACAGTGATGATGCAGTGATGATGCAGTGATGATGCAGTGATGATGCAGTGATGATGCTGTAATGATGCTGTGATGATGCACTGATTATGCTGTGATGATGCAGTGATGATGCAGTGATGATGCTGTGATGATGCAGTGATGATGGTGTGATGCTGCAGTGATGATGCTGTGATGATGCAGTGATTATGCTGTGATGATGCTGTGATGATGAAGTGATGATGCAGTGATGATGTTGTTATGACACAGTGATGATGCAGTGATGATGCAGTGATGATGCAGTGATGATGCAGTGATGATGCTGTGATGATGCTGTGATGACAAAGTGATGATGCAGTGATGATGCAGTGATGATGCTTTGATGACGCTGTGATGATGCTGTGATGATGCAGTGATGATGCCGTGATGATGCTGTGATGATGCAGTGAGGATGCTGTGATGATGTAGTGATGATGCAGTGATGATGCAGTGATGATGGTGTGATGCTGCAGGGATGCTGCAGGGATGATGCTGTGATGATGCTGTGATGATGCAGTGATGATGGTGTGATGCTGCAGTGATGATGCAGTGATGATGCTGTGATGATGCAGTGATGATGCTGTGATGATGCAGTGATGATGTTGTGATGATGCTGTGATGATGCAGTGATGATGGTGTGATGATGGTGTGATGATGCAGTGATGATGCTGTGATGATACTGTGATGATGGTGTGATGATGGTGTGATGATGCAGTGATGAAGCAGTGATGATGCTGTGATGATGCAGTTATGATGCTGTTATGACACTGTGATGATGCAGTGATGATGCTGTGATGATGCAGTGATGATGCAGTGATGATGCTGTGATGATGCTGTGATGATGCAGTGATGATGGTGTGATGATGCAGTGATGATGCTGTGATGATGCAGTGATGATGCAGTGATGATGGTGTGATGATGCAGTGAGGATGCAGTGATGATGCTGTGATGATGCAGTGATGATGCTGTGATGATACTGTGATGATGGTGTGATGATGGTGTGATGATGCAGTGATGAAGCAGTGATGATGCTGTGATGATACAGTGATGATGCTGTTATGACACTGTGATGATGCAGTGATGATGCTGTGATGATGCAGTGATGATGCTGTGATGATGCAGTGATGATGCTGTGATGATGCATTGATGATGCTGTGATGATGCTGTGATGATGAAGTGATGATGCAGTGATGATGTTGTTATGACACAGTGATGATGCAGTGATGATGCTGTGATGATGCAGTGATGATGCAGTGATGATGCTTTGATGACGCTGTGATGATGCTGTGATGATGCAGTGATGATGCAGTGATGATGCTGTGATGATGCAGTGATGATGCAGTGATGATGTAGTGATGATGCAGTGATGATGGTGTGATGCTGCAGTGATGCTGCAGGGATGATGCTGTGATGATGCTGTGATGATGCAGTGATGATGGTGTGATGCTGCAGTGATGATGCAGTGATGATGCTGTGATGATGCAGTGATGATGCTGTGATGATGCAGTGATGATGTTGTGATGATGCTGTGATGATGCAGTGATGATGGTGTGATGATGGTGTGATGATGCAGTGATGATACTGTGATGATGCTGTGATGATGGTGTGATGATGGTGTGATGATGCAGTGATGAAGCAGTGATGATGCAGTGATGATGCAGTGATGATGCTTTGATGACGCTGTGATGATGCTGTGATGATGCAGTGATGATGCAGTGATGATGCTGTGATGACACTGTGGTGATTTTGTGATGATTTAGTGATGATGCAGTGATGATGCTGTGATGACACTGTGGTGATTTTGTGATGATTTTGTGATGATGCAGTGATGATACTGTGATGATGCAATGATGATGCTTTGATGACCGTGTGTTGATGGTGTGATGATGCTCTGATGATGCAGTGATTATGCAGTGATGACACTGTGATGATGCTGTGACGATGCAGTGATGATGCGGTGATGATGCAGTGATGATGCTGTGATGATACTGTAATGATGCAGTGATGATGCTGTGATGATGCTGTGATGATGCAGTGATGATGCAGTGATGATGAAGTCATGATGCAGTGATGCTGTTATGACACAGTGATGATGCAGTGATGATGCAGTGATGATGCAGTGATGATGCAGTGATGATGCTGTGATGATGCAGTGATGATGCAGTGATGATGCTGTGATGATGCAGTGATGATGCTGTGATGATGCTGTGATGATGCAGTGATGATGGTGTGATGCTGCAGTGATGATGCTGTGATGATGCAGTGATGATGAAGTGATGATGCAGTGATGATGTTGTTATGACACAGTGATGATGCAGTGATGATGCTATGATGATGATGCAGTGATGATGCAGTGATGATGCTGTGATGATGCTGTGATGACAAAGTGATGATGCAGTGATGATGCAGTGATGATGCAGTGATGATGCTTTGATGACGCTGTGATGATGCTGTGATGATGCAGTGATGATGCAGTGATGATGCTGTGATGATGCAGTGAGGATTCTGTGATGATGTAGTGATGATGCAGTGATGTTGCAGTGATGATGGTGTGATGATGCTTTGATGACGCTGTGATGATGCAGTGATGATGCAGTGATGATGGTGTGATGATGCAGTGAGGATGCTGTGATGATGCAGTGATGATGCGGTGATGATGCAGTGATGATGCTGTGATGATACTGTAATGATGCAGTGATGATGCTGTGATGATGCAGTGATGATGCAGTGATGATGAAGTCATGATGAAGTCATGATGCAGTGATGCTGTTATGAAACAGTGATGATGCAGTGATGATGCAGTGATGATGCAGTGATGATGCAGTGATGATGCTGTAATGATGCTGTGATGATGCAGTGATGATGCTGTGATGATGCAGTGATGATGCAGTGATGATGCTGTGATGATGCAGTGAGTAAGCTGTGATGATGCAGTGATGATGCAGTGATGATGCTGTGATGATGCAGTGATGATGGTGTGATGATGCAGTAAGTATGCAGTGAGTATGCAGTGATGATGCAGTGATGATGCTGTGATGATGCTGTGATGATGCAGTGATGATGCAGTGATGATGCTGTGATGATGCTGTGATGATGCAGTGATGATGGTGTGATGATGGTGTGATGATGCAGTGATGAAGGTGTGATAATGCTGTGATGATGCTTTGATGACGCTGTGATGATGCTGTGATGATGCAGTGATGATGCCGTGATGATGCTGTGATGATGCAGTGATGATGCTGTGATGATGTAGTGATGATGCAGTGATGATGCAGTGATGATGGTGTGATGCTGCAGGGATGCTGCAGGGATGATGCTGTGATGATGCTGTGATGATGCAGTGATGATGGTGTGATGCTGCAGTGATGATGCAGTGATGATGCTGTGATGATGCAGTGATGATGCTGTGATGATGCAGTGATGATGTTGTGATGATGCTGTGATGATGCAGTGATGATGGTGTGATGATGGTGTGATGATGCAGTGATGATGCTGTGATGATACTGTGATGATGGTGTGATGATGGTGTGATGATGCAGTGATGAAGCAGTGATGATGCTGTGATGATGCACTTATGATGCTGTTATGACACTGTGATGATGCAGTGATGATGCTGTGATGATGCAGTGATGATGCAGTGATGATGCTGTGATGATGCTGTGATGATGCAGTGATGATGGTGTGATGATGCAGTGATGATGCTGTGATGATGCAGTGATGATGCTGTGATGATGCAGTGATGATGCTGTGATGATGCTGTGATGATGCTGTGATGATGCTGTGATGATGCAGTGATGATGCTGTGATGATGCAGTGATGATGCAGTGATGATGCTGTGATGATGCAGTGATGATGCAGTGATGATGTAGTGATGATGCAGTGATGATGGTGTGATGCTGCAGTGATGCTGCAGGGATGATGCTGTGATGATGCTGTGATGATGCAGTGATGATGGTGTGATGCTGCAGTGATGATGCAGTGATGATGCTGTGATGATGCAGTGATGATGCTGTGATGATGCAGTGATGATGTTGTGATGATGCTGTGATGATGCAGTGATGATGGTGTGATGATGGTGTGATGATGCAGTGATGATACTGTGATGATGCTGTGATGATGGTGTGATGATGGTGTGATGATGCAGTGATGAAGCAGTGATGATGCTGTGATGATGCAGTGATGATGCAGTGATGATGCTTTGATGACGCTGTGATGATGCTGTGATGATGCAGTGATGATGCAGTGATGATGCTGTGATGACACTGTGGTGATTTTGTGATGATTTAGTGATGATGCAGTGATGATGCTGTGATGACACTGTGGTGATTTTGTGATGATTTTGTGATGATGCAGTGATGATACTGTGATGATGCAATGATGATGCTTTGATGACCGTGTGTTGATGGTGTGATGATGCTCTGATGATGCAGTGATTATGCAGTGATGACACTGTGATGATGCTGTGACGATGCAGTGATGATGCGGTGATGATGCAGTGATGATGCTGTGATGATACTGTAATGATGCAGTGATGATGCTGTGATGATGCTGTGATGATGCAGTGATGATGCAGTGATGATGAAGTCATGATGCAGTGATGCTGTTATGACACAGTGATGATGCAGTGATGATGCAGTGATGATGCAGTGATGATGCAGTGATGATGCTGTGATGATGCAGTGATGATGCAGTGATGATGCTGTGATGATGCAGTGATGATGGTGTGATGATGCAGTGATGATGCTGTGATGATGCAGTGTTGATGTAGTGATGACGCTGCGATGATGATGTTGTGATGATGCAGTGATGGTGTGATGATGCAGTGATGATGCTTTGATGACGCTGTGATGATGCTGTGATGATGGTGTGATGATGCAGTGAGGATGCTGTGATGATGCTGTGATGATGCAGTGATGATGGTGTGATGCTGCAGTGATGATGCTGTGATGATGCAGTGATGATGAAGTGATGATGCAGTGATGATGTTGTTATGACACAGTGATGATGCAGTGATGATGCTATGATGATGATGCAGTGATGATGCAGTGATGATGCTGTGATGATGCTGTGATGACAAAGTGATGATGCAGTGATGATGCAGTGATGATGCAGTGATGATGCTTTGATGACGCTGTGATGATGCTGTGATGATGCAGTGATGATGCAGTGATGATGCTGTGATGATGCAGTGAGGATTCTGTGATGATGTAGTGATGATGCAGTGATGTTGCAGTGATGATGGTGTGATGATGCTTTGATGACGCTGTGATGATGCAGTGATGATGCAGTGATGATGGTGTGATGATGCAGTGAGGATGCTGTGATGATGCTGTGATGATGCAGTGATGATGCAGTGATGATGCAGTGATGATGCTGTGATGATGCTGTGACGATGCAGTGATGATGCGGTGATGATGCAGTGATGATGCTGTGATGATACTGTAATGATGCAGTGATGATGCTGTGATGATGCAGTGATGATGCAGTGATGATGAAGTCATGATGAAGTCATGATGCAGTGATGCTGTTATGAAACAGTGATGATGCAGTGATGATGCAGTGATGATGCAGTGATGATGCAGTGATGATGCTGTAATGATGCTGTGATGATGCAGTGATGATGCTGTGATGATGCAGTGATGATGCAGTGATGATGCTGTGATGATGCAGTGAGTAAGCTGTGATGATGCAGTGATGATGCAGTGATGATGCTGTGATGATGCAGTGATGATGGTGTGATGATGCAGTAAGTATGCAGTGAGTATGCAGTGATGATGCAGTGATGATGCTGTGATGATGCTGTGATGATGCAGTGATGATGCAGTGATGATGCTGTGATGATGCTGTGATGATGCAGTGATGATGGTGTGATGATGGTGTGATGATGCAGTGATGAAGGTGTGATAATGCTGTGATGATGTTGTGATGATGCAGTGATGATGAAGTGATGATGCAGTGATGATGCAGTGAGGATGCTGTGATGATGCTGTGATGATGCAGTGATGATGCAGTGAGGATGCTGTGATGATGCTGTGATGATGCAGTGATGATGCTTTGATGACGCTGTGATGATGCTGTGATGATGCAGTGATGATGCAGTGATGATGGTGTGATGATACAGTGATGATGCAGTGAGGATGCTGTGATGATGCAGTGATGATGCTGTGATGATGCTGTGAAGACGTTCTGATGATTCTGTGATGCTGCAGTGATGATGCTGTGATGATGCTGTGATGATGGTGTGATGATGCTGTGATGATACTGTGATGATGCAGTGATGATGCTGTGATGATGCAGTGATGATGCAGTGATGATGGTGTGATGATGCAGTGAGGATGCTGTGATGATGCAGTGATGATGCTGTGATGATGCTGTGATGATGGTGTGATGATGCTGTGATGATACTGTGATGATGCAGTGATGATGCTGTGATGATGCTGTGATGATGCAGTGATGATGCAGTGATGATGGTGTGATGATGCAGTGAGGATGCTGTGATGATGCAGTGATGATGCAGTTATGATGATGTGTAGATGTAGTGATGACGCTGCGATGATGATGTTGTGATGATGCAGTGGTGATGGTGTGATGATGCTGTGATGATGCAGTGATGATGCAGTGATGATGCTTTGATGACGCTGTGATGATGCTCTGATGATGCAGTGATGATGCACTGATGATGCTGTGATGATGCTGTGATGATGCAGTGATGATGCAGTGATGATGGTGTGATGATGCAGTGAGGATGCTGTGATGATGCAGTGATGATGCAGTTATGATGATGTGTTGATGTAGTGATGACGCTGCGATGATGATGTGCTGATGCAGTGGTGATGGTGTGATGATGCTGTGATGATGCAGTGATGATGCAGTGATGATGGTGTGATGATGCAGTGAGGATGCTGTGATGATGCTGTGATGATGCAGTGATGATGGTGTGATGATGCAGTGAGGATGCTGTGATGATTTAGTGATGATGCAGTGATGATGCTGTGATGACACTGTGGTGATTGTGTGATGATTTTGTGATGATGCAGTGATGATACTGTGATGATGCAATGATGATGCTTTGATGACCATGTGTTGATGGTGTGATGATGCTCTGATGATGCAGTAATTATGCAGTGATGACACTGTGATGATGCTGTGACGATGCAGTGATGATGCAGTGATGATGCAGTGATGATGCAGTGATGATGCTGTGATGATGCAGTGATGATGCAGTGATGATGCTGGGATGATGCAGTGATGATGCAGTGATGATGCTGTGATGATGCAGTGATGATGCAGTGATGATGCCCTGATGATGCTTTGATGGTGGTATGATGATGTTGTGATGATGCAGTGATGATGCTGGGATGATGCTGTGATGATGCTGTAATGATGCTGTGATGATGCAGTGATGATGCAGTGATGATGCAGTGATGATGTTGTGATGATGCTGTGATGATGCAGTGATGATGGTGTGATGATGGTGTGATGATGCAGTGATGATGCTGTGATGATACTGTGATGATGCAGTGATGATGCTGTGATGATGCAGTGATGATGAAGTGATGATGAAGTGATGATGCAGTGATGATGCAGTGAGGATGCTGTGATGATGCTGTGATGATGCAGTGAGGATGCAGTGATGATGCAGTGATGATGCTGTGATGATGGTGTGATGATGCAGTGATGATGCTGTGATGATGCTGTGATGATGCAGTGATGATGCAGTGATGATGAAGTCATGATGAAGTCATGATGCAGTGATGCTGTTATGACACAGTGATGATGCAGTGATGACACAGTGATGACGCTGTGATGATTATCTGATGATGCAGTGATGATGCACTGATGATGCTTTGATGGTGGTATGATGATGTTGTGATGATGTAGTGATGATGCAGGAATGATGCTGTGATGCCTCTGTCGTGATGCAGTGATGATGCAGTGATGACGCTGTGTTGATGTAGTGATGACGCTGCGATGATGATGTTGTGATGATGCAGTGATGATGCAGTGATGATGCTTTGATGACGCTGTGAGGATGTTGTGATGATGCAGTGATGATGCAGTGATCATGGTGTGATGATGCTGTGATGATGCAGTGATGATGGTGTGATGATGCTGTGATGATGCAGTGATGATGCTGTGATGATACTGTGATGATGCAGTGATGATGCTGTGATGATGCAGTGATGATGCTGTGATGATGCAGTAATGATGCAGTGATGATGCAGTGATGATGTTGTGATGATGCAGTGATGATGCAGTGATGATGGTGTGATGATGCTGTGATGATGCAGTGATGATGGTGTGATGATGCTGTGATGATGCAGTGATGATGCAGTGATGATGCAGTGAGGATGCTGTGATGATGCTGTGATGATGCAGTGATGATGCAGTGATGATGCAGTGATGATGCTGTGATGATGCTGTGATGATGCAGTGATGATGGTGTGATGCTGCAGTGATGCTGCAGTGATGATGCTTTGATGACGCTGTGATGATGCTGTGATGATGCAGTGATGATGCAGTGATTATGGTGTGATGATACAGTGATGATGCACTGAGGATGCTGTGATGATGCAGTGGTGATGCAGTGATGATGCTGTGATGATGCTGTGAAGACGTTCTGATGATGCAGTGATGATGCAGTGATGATGGTGTGATGATGCTGTGATGATGGTGTGATGATGTTGTGATGATACTGTGATGATGCAGTGGTGATGGTGTGATGATGCAGTGATGATGGTGTGATGATGCAGTGAGGATGCTGTGATGATTTTGTGATGATGCAGTGATGATACTGTGATGACACTGTGGTGATTTTGTGATGATTTTGTGATGATGCAGTGATGATACTGTGATGATGCAATGATGATGCTTTGATGACCGTGTGTTGATGGTGTGATGATGCTCTGATGATGCAGTGATTATGCAGTGATGATGCAGTGATGATGCTGTGATGATGCAGTGATGATACTGTGATGATGCAGTGATGATGCTGTGATGATGCAGTGATGATGCAGTGATGATGCAGTGATGATGAAGTCATGATGAAGTCATGATGAAGTCATGATGCAGTGATGCTGTTATGACACAGTGATGATGCAGTGATGATACAGTGATGATGCAGTGATGATGCAGTGATGATGCTGTTATGACACAGTGATGATGCAGTGGTGATGCAGTGATGATGCAGTGATGATGCAGTGATGATGCTGTGATGATGCTGTGATGATGCAGTGATGATGCAGTGATGATGCTGTGATGATGCAGTGATGATGAAGTGATGATGCAGTGATGGTGCTGTTTTGACACAGTGATGATGCAGTGATGATGCAGTGATGATGCTGTGATGATGCAGTGATGATGCAGTGATGATGCTCTGAAGACGCTCTGATGATGCTGTGATGATGCAGTGATGATGCTGTGATGATGCAGTGAGGATGTTGTGATGATGTAGTGATGATGCTGTGATGATGCAGTGAGTAAGCTGTGATGATGCAGTGATGATGCAGTGATGATGCTGTGATGATGCAGTGATGATGGTGTGATGATGCAGTGAGTATGCAGTGAGTATGCAGTGATGATGCAGTGAGGATGCAGTGATGATGCAGTGATGATGCTGTGATGATGCAGTGATGATGCAGTGATGATGCTGTGATGATGCAGTGATGATGCTGTGATGATGCTGTGAAGACGTTCTGATGATGCTGTGATGCTGCAGTGATGATGCTGTGATGATGGTGTGATGATGCAGTGATGATGCTGTGATGATGCAGTGATGATGCAGTGATGATGGTGTGATGATGCAGTGATGATGCAGTGATGACACAGTGATGATGCAGTGATGATGCTGTGATGACACAGTGATGATGCAGTGATGATGCTGTGATGATGCTGTGATGATGCAGTGATGATGAAGTGATGATGCTGTGATGACACAGTGATGACGCAGTGATGATGCAGTGATGATGCAGTGATGATGTTGTGATGATGCAGTGATTATGCTGTGATGATGGTGTGATGATGCAGTGAGGATGCTGTGATGATGCAGTGATGATGCAGTGATGATGCTGTGATGATGCTGTGAAGACGTTCTGATGATGCTGTGATGCTGCAGTGATGATGCTGTGATGATGCTGTGATGATGGTGTGATGATGCTGTGATGATACTGTGATGATGCAGTGATGATGCTGTGATGATGCTGTGATGATGCAGTGATGATGCAGTGATGATGGTGTGATGATGCAGTGAGGATGCTGTGATGATGCAGTGATGATGCAGTTATGATGATGTGTTGATGTAGTGATGACGCTGCGATGATGATGTTGTGATGATGCAGTGGTGATGGTGTGATGATGCTGTGATGATGCAGTGATGATGCTTTGATGACGCTGTGATGATGCTCTGATGATGCTTTGATGACGCTGTGATGATGCTGTGATGATGCTGTGATGATGCAGTGATGATGCAGTGATGATGGTGTGATGATGCAGTGAGGATGCTGTGATGATGCAGTGATGATGCAGTTATGATGATGTGTTGATGTAGTGATGACGCTGCGATGATGATGTTGTGATGATGCAGTGGTGATGGTGTGATGATGCTGTGATGATGCAGTGATGATGCAGTGATGATGCTTTGATGACGCTGTGATGATGCTGTGATGATGCAGTGATGATGCAGTGATGATGGTGTGATGATGCAGTGAGGATGCTGTGATGATTTAGTGATGATGCAGTGATGATGCTGTGATGACACTGTGGTGATTTTGTGATGATTTTGTGATGATGCAGTGATGATACTGTGATGATGCAATGATGATGCTTTGATGACCGTGTGTTGATGGTGTGATGATGCTCTGATGATGCAGTGATTACGCAGTGATGACACTGTGATGATGCAGTGATGATGCAGTGATGATGCTGTGATGATACTGTGATCATGCAGTGATGATGCTGTGATGATGCAGTGATGATGCAGTGATGATGCAGTGATGCTGTTATGACACAGTGATGATGCAGTGATGATGCAGTGATGATGCAGTGATGATGCAGTGATGATGCTGTAATGATGCTGTGATGATGCACTGATTATGCTGTGATGATGCAGTGATGATGCAGTGATGATGCTGTGATGATGCAGTGATGATGGTGTGATGCTGCAGTGATGATGCTGTGATGATGCAGTGATTATGCTGTGATGATGCTGTGATGATGAAGTGATGATGCAGTGATGATGTTGTTATGACACAGTGATGATGCAGTGATGATGCAGTGATGATGCAGTGATGATGCAGTGATGATGCTGTGATGATGCTGTGATGACAAAGTGATGATGCAGTGATGATGCAGTGATGATGCTTTGATGACGCTGTGATGATGCTGTGATGATGCAGTGATGATGCCGTGATGATGCTGTGATGATGCAGTGAGGATGCTGTGATGATGTAGTGATGATGCAGTGATGATGCAGTGATGATGGTGTGATGCTGCAGGGATGCTGCAGGGATGATGCTGTGATGATGCTGTGATGATGCAGTGATGATGGTGTGATGCTGCAGTGATGATGCAGTGATGATGCTGTGATGATGCAGTGATGATGCTGTGATGATGCAGTGATGATGTTGTGATGATGCTGTGATGATGCAGTGATGATGGTGTGATGATGGTGTGATGATGCAGTGATGATGCTGTGATGATACTGTGATGATGGTGTGATGATGGTGTGATGATGCAGTGATGAAGCAGTGATGATGCTGTGATGATGCAGTTATGATGCTGTTATGACACTGTGATGATGCAGTGATGATGCTGTGATGATGCAGTGATGATGCAGTGATGATGCTGTGATGATGCTGTGATGATGCAGTGATGATGGTGTGATGATGCAGTGATGATGCTGTGATGATGCAGTGATGATGCAGTGATGATGGTGTGATGATGCAGTGAGGATGCAGTGATGATGCTGTGATGATGCAGTGATGATGCTGTGATGATACTGTGATGATGGTGTGATGATGGTGTGATGATGCAGTGATGAAGCAGTGATGATGCTGTGATGATACAGTGATGATGCTGTTATGACACTGTGATGATGCAGTGATGATGCTGTGATGATGCAGTGATGATGCTGTGATGATGCAGTGATGATGCTGTGATGATGCATTGATGATGCTGTGATGATGCTGTGATGATGAAGTGATGATGCAGTGATGATGTTGTTATGACACAGTGATGATGCAGTGATGATGCTGTGATGATGCAGTGATGATGCAGTGATGATGCTTTGATGACGCTGTGATGATGCTGTGATGATGCAGTGATGATGCAGTGATGATGCTGTGATGATGCAGTGATGATGCAGTGATGATGTAGTGATGATGCAGTGATGATGGTGTGATGCTGCAGTGATGCTGCAGGGATGATGCTGTGATGATGCTGTGATGATGCAGTGATGATGGTGTGATGCTGCAGTGATGATGCAGTGATGATGCTGTGATGATGCAGTGATGATGCTGTGATGATGCAGTGATGATGTTGTGATGATGCTGTGATGATGCAGTGATGATGGTGTGATGATGGTGTGATGATGCAGTGATGATACTGTGATGATGCTGTGATGATGGTGTGATGATGGTGTGATGATGCAGTGATGAAGCAGTGATGATGCAGTGATGATGCAGTGATGATGCTTTGATGACGCTGTGATGATGCTGTGATGATGCAGTGATGATGCAGTGATGATGCTGTGATGACACTGTGGTGATTTTGTGATGATTTAGTGATGATGCAGTGATGATGCTGTGATGACACTGTGGTGATTTTGTGATGATTTTGTGATGATGCAGTGATGATACTGTGATGATGCAATGATGATGCTTTGATGACCGTGTGTTGATGGTGTGATGATGCTCTGATGATGCAGTGATTATGCAGTGATGACACTGTGATGATGCTGTGACGATGCAGTGATGATGCGGTGATGATGCAGTGATGATGCTGTGATGATACTGTAATGATGCAGTGATGATGCTGTGATGATGCTGTGATGATGCAGTGATGATGCAGTGATGATGAAGTCATGATGCAGTGATGCTGTTATGACACAGTGATGATGCAGTGATGATGCAGTGATGATGCAGTGATGATGCAGTGATGATGCTGTGATGATGCAGTGATGATGCAGTGATGATGCTGTGATGATGCAGTGATGATGCTGTGATGATGCTGTGATGATGCAGTGATGATGGTGTGATGCTGCAGTGATGATGCTGTGATGATGCAGTGATGATGAAGTGATGATGCAGTGATGATGTTGTTATGACACAGTGATGATGCAGTGATGATGCTATGATGATGATGCAGTGATGATGCAGTGATGATGCTGTGATGATGCTGTGATGACAAAGTGATGATGCAGTGATGATGCAGTGATGATGCAGTGATGATGCTTTGATGACGCTGTGATGATGCTGTGATGATGCAGTGATGATGCAGTGATGATGCTGTGATGATGCAGTGAGGATTCTGTGATGATGTAGTGATGATGCAGTGATGTTGCAGTGATGATGGTGTGATGATGCTTTGATGACGCTGTGATGATGCAGTGATGATGCAGTGATGATGGTGTGATGATGCAGTGAGGATGCTGTGATGATGCAGTGATGATGCGGTGATGATGCAGTGATGATGCTGTGATGATACTGTAATGATGCAGTGATGATGCTGTGATGATGCAGTGATGATGCAGTGATGATGAAGTCATGATGAAGTCATGATGCAGTGATGCTGTTATGAAACAGTGATGATGCAGTGATGATGCAGTGATGATGCAGTGATGATGCAGTGATGATGCTGTAATGATGCTGTGATGATGCAGTGATGATGCTGTGATGATGCAGTGATGATGCAGTGATGATGCTGTGATGATGCAGTGAGTAAGCTGTGATGATGCAGTGATGATGCAGTGATGATGCTGTGATGATGCAGTGATGATGGTGTGATGATGCAGTAAGTATGCAGTGAGTATGCAGTGATGATGCAGTGATGATGCTGTGATGATGCTGTGATGATGCAGTGATGATGCAGTGATGATGCTGTGATGATGCTGTGATGATGCAGTGATGATGGTGTGATGATGGTGTGATGATGCAGTGATGAAGGTGTGATAATGCTGTGATGATGCTTTGATGACGCTGTGATGATGCTGTGATGATGCAGTGATGATGCCGTGATGATGCTGTGATGATGCAGTGATGATGCTGTGATGATGTAGTGATGATGCAGTGATGATGCAGTGATGATGGTGTGATGCTGCAGGGATGCTGCAGGGATGATGCTGTGATGATGCTGTGATGATGCAGTGATGATGGTGTGATGCTGCAGTGATGATGCAGTGATGATGCTGTGATGATGCAGTGATGATGCTGTGATGATGCAGTGATGATGTTGTGAT
Source organism: Somateria mollissima (assembly GCA_951411735.1). Taxonomy (NCBI): domain Eukaryota; kingdom Metazoa; phylum Chordata; class Aves; order Anseriformes; family Anatidae; genus Somateria; species Somateria mollissima. Next base: position 22,363,223 of record OX598312.1, read on the forward strand.
GATGCTGTGATGATGCAGTGATGATGGTGTGATGATGGTGTGATGATGCAGTGATGATGCTGTGATGATACTGTGATGATGGTGTGATGATGGTGTGATGATGCAGTGATGAAGCAGTGATGATGCTGTGATGATGCACTTATGATGCTGTTATGACACTGTGATGATGCAGTGATGATGCTGTGATGATGCAGTGATGATGCAGTGATGATGCTGTGATGATGCTGTGATGATGCAGTGATGATGGTGTGATGATGCAGTGATGATGCTGTGATGATGCAGTGATGATGCTGTGATGATGCAGTGATGATGCTGTGATGATGCTGTGATGATGCTGTGATGATGCTGTGATGATGCAGTGATGATGCTGTGATGATGCAGTGATGATGCAGTGATGATGCTGTGATGATGCAGTGATGATGCAGTGATGATGTAGTGATGATGCAGTGATGATGGTGTGATGCTGCAGTGATGCTGCAGGGATGATGCTGTGATGATGCTGTGATGATGCAGTGATGATGGTGTGATGCTGCAGTGATGATGCAGTGATGATGCTGTGATGATGCAGTGATGATGCTGTGATGATGCAGTGATGATGTTGTGATGATGCTGTGATGATGCAGTGATGATGGTGTGATGATGGTGTGATGATGCAGTGATGATACTGTGATGATGCTGTGATGATGGTGTGATGATGGTGTGATGATGCAGTGATGAAGCAGTGATGATGCTGTGATGATGCAGTGATGATGCAGTGATGATGCTTTGATGACGCTGTGATGATGCTGTGATGATGCAGTGATGATGCAGTGATGATGCTGTGATGACACTGTGGTGATTTTGTGATGATTTAGTGATGATGCAGTGATGATGCTGTGATGACACTGTGGTGATTTTGTGATGATTTTGTGATGATGCAGTGATGATACTGTGATGATGCAATGATGATGCTTTGATGACCGTGTGTTGATGGTGTGATGATGCTCTGATGATGCAGTGATTATGCAGTGATGACACTGTGATGATGCTGTGACGATGCAGTGATGATGCGGTGATGATGCAGTGATGATGCTGTGATGATACTGTAATGATGCAGTGATGATGCTGTGATGATGCTGTGATGATGCAGTGATGATGCAGTGATGATGAAGTCATGATGCAGTGATGCTGTTATGACACAGTGATGATGCAGTGATGATGCAGTGATGATGCAGTGATGATGCAGTGATGATGCTGTGATGATGCAGTGATGATGCAGTGATGATGCTGTGATGATGCAGTGATGATGGTGTGATGATGCAGTGATGATGCTGTGATGATGCAGTGTTGATGTAGTGATGACGCTGCGATGATGATGTTGTGATGATGCAGTGATGGTGTGATGATGCAGTGATGATGCTTTGATGACGCTGTGATGATGCTGTGATGATGGTGTGATGATGCAGTGAGGATGCTGTGATGATGCTGTGATGATGCAGTGATGATGGTGTGATGCTGCAGTGATGATGCTGTGATGATGCAGTGATGATGAAGTGATGATGCAGTGATGATGTTGTTATGACACAGTGATGATGCAGTGATGATGCTATGATGATGATGCAGTGATGATGCAGTGATGATGCTGTGATGATGCTGTGATGACAAAGTGATGATGCAGTGATGATGCAGTGATGATGCAGTGATGATGCTTTGATGACGCTGTGATGATGCTGTGATGATGCAGTGATGATGCAGTGATGATGCTGTGATGATGCAGTGAGGATTCTGTGATGATGTAGTGATGATGCAGTGATGTTGCAGTGATGATGGTGTGATGATGCTTTGATGACGCTGTGATGATGCAGTGATGATGCAGTGATGATGGTGTGATGATGCAGTGAGGATGCTGTGATGATGCTGTGATGATGCAGTGATGATGCAGTGATGATGCAGTGATGATGCTGTGATGATGCTGTGACGATGCAGTGATGATGCGGTGATGATGCAGTGATGATGCTGTGATGATACTGTAATGATGCAGTGATGATGCTGTGATGATGCAGTGATGATGCAGTGATGATGAAGTCATGATGAAGTCATGATGCAGTGATGCTGTTATGAAACAGTGATGATGCAGTGATGATGCAGTGATGATGCAGTGATGATGCAGTGATGATGCTGTAATGATGCTGTGATGATGCAGTGATGATGCTGTGATGATGCAGTGATGATGCAGTGATGATGCTGTGATGATGCAGTGAGTAAGCTGTGATGATGCAGTGATGATGCAGTGATGATGCTGTGATGATGCAGTGATGATGGTGTGATGATGCAGTAAGTATGCAGTGAGTATGCAGTGATGATGCAGTGATGATGCTGTGATGATGCTGTGATGATGCAGTGATGATGCAGTGATGATGCTGTGATGATGCTGTGATGATGCAGTGATGATGGTGTGATGATGGTGTGATGATGCAGTGATGAAGGTGTGATAATGCTGTGATGATGTTGTGATGATGCAGTGATGATGAAGTGATGATGCAGTGATGATGCAGTGAGGATGCTGTGATGATGCTGTGATGATGCAGTGATGATGCAGTGAGGATGCTGTGATGATGCTGTGATGATGCAGTGATGATGCTTTGATGACGCTGTGATGATGCTGTGATGATGCAGTGATGATGCAGTGATGATGGTGTGATGATACAGTGATGATGCAGTGAGGATGCTGTGATGATGCAGTGATGATGCTGTGATGATGCTGTGAAGACGTTCTGATGATTCTGTGATGCTGCAGTGATGATGCTGTGATGATGCTGTGATGATGGTGTGATGATGCTGTGATGATACTGTGATGATGCAGTGATGATGCTGTGATGATGCAGTGATGATGCAGTGATGATGGTGTGATGATGCAGTGAGGATGCTGTGATGATGCAGTGATGATGCTGTGATGATGCTGTGATGATGGTGTGATGATGCTGTGATGATACTGTGATGATGCAGTGATGATGCTGTGATGATGCTGTGATGATGCAGTGATGATGCAGTGATGATGGTGTGATGATGCAGTGAGGATGCTGTGATGATGCAGTGATGATGCAGTTATGATGATGTGTAGATGTAGTGATGACGCTGCGATGATGATGTTGTGATGATGCAGTGGTGATGGTGTGATGATGCTGTGATGATGCAGTGATGATGCAGTGATGATGCTTTGATGACGCTGTGATGATGCTCTGATGATGCAGTGATGATGCACTGATGATGCTGTGATGATGCTGTGATGATGCAGTGATGATGCAGTGATGATGGTGTGATGATGCAGTGAGGATGCTGTGATGATGCAGTGATGATGCAGTTATGATGATGTGTTGATGTAGTGATGACGCTGCGATGATGATGTGCTGATGCAGTGGTGATGGTGTGATGATGCTGTGATGATGCAGTGATGATGCAGTGATGATGGTGTGATGATGCAGTGAGGATGCTGTGATGATGCTGTGATGATGCAGTGATGATGGTGTGATGATGCAGTGAGGATGCTGTGATGATTTAGTGATGATGCAGTGATGATGCTGTGATGACACTGTGGTGATTGTGTGATGATTTTGTGATGATGCAGTGATGATACTGTGATGATGCAATGATGATGCTTTGATGACCATGTGTTGATGGTGTGATGATGCTCTGATGATGCAGTAATTATGCAGTGATGACACTGTGATGATGCTGTGACGATGCAGTGATGATGCAGTGATGATGCAGTGATGATGCAGTGATGATGCTGTGATGATACTGTGATGATGCAGTGAAGATGCTGTGATGATGCTGTGATGATGCAGTGATGATGCAGTGATGATGCAGTGATGCTGTTATGACACAGTGATGATGCAGTGATGATGCAGTGATGATGGTGTGATGCTGCAGTGATGATGCAGTGATGATGCTGTGATGATGCTGTGATGATGCAGTGATGATGCTGTGATGATGCAGTGATGATGCAGTGATGATGCTGTGATGATGCAGTGATGATGCAGTGATGATGTTGTGATGCTGCAGTGATGATGCTGTGATGATGCAGTGATGATGCTGTGATGATGCTGTGATGATAAAGTGATGATGCAGTGATGATGTTGTTATGACACAGTGATGATGCAGTGATGATGCAGTGATGATGCAGTGATGATGCTGTGATGATGCTGTGATGACAAAGTGATGATGCAGTGATGATGCAGTGATGATGCTTTGATGACGCTGTGATGATGCTGTGATGATGCAGTGATGATGCAGTGATGATGCTGTGATGATGCAGTGAGGATGCTGTGATGATGTAGTGATGATGCAGTGATGATGCAGTGATGATGGTGTGATGCTGCAGTGATGCTGCAGGGATGATGCAGTGATGATGCTGTGATGATGCAGTGATGATGCAGTGATGATGCTGTGATGATGGTGTGATGCTGCAGTGATGATGAAGTGATGATGCAGTGATGATGCAGTGAGGATGCTGTGATGATGCTGTGATGATGCAGTGATGATGCAGTGAGGATGCTGTGATGATGCTGTGATGATGCAGTGATGATGCGTTGATGACGCTGTGATGATGCTGTGATGATGCAGTGATGATGCAGTGATGATGGTGTGATGATACAGTGATGATGCAGTGAGGATGCTGTGATGATGCAGTGATGATGCAGTGATGATGCTGTGATGATGCTGTGAAGACGTTCTGATGATGCTGTGATGCTGCAGTGATGATGCTGTGATGATGCTGTGATGATTGTGTGATGATTTTGTGATGATGCAGTGATGATACTGTGATGATGCAATGATGATGCTTTGATGACCATGTGTTGATGGTGTGATGATGCTCTGATGATGCAGTAATTATGCAGTGATGACACTGTGATGATGCTGTGACGATGCAGTGATGATGCAGTGATGATGCAGTGATGATGCAGTGATGATGCTGTGATGATACTGTGATGATGCAGTGAAGATGCTGTGATGATGCTGTGATGATGCAGTGATGATGCAGTGATGATGCAGTGATGCTGTTATGACACAGTGATGATGCAGTGATGATGCAGTGATGATGGTGTGATGCTGCAGTGATGATGCAGTGATGATGCTGTGATGATGCTGTGATGATGCAGTGATGATGCTGTGATGATGCAGTGATGATGCAGTGATGATGCTGTGATGATGCAGTGATGATGCAGTGATGATGTTGTGATGCTGCAGTGATGATGCTGTGATGATGCAGTGATGATGCTGTGATGATGCTGTGATGATAAAGTGATGATGCAGTGATGATGTTGTTATGACACAGTGATGATGCAGTGATGATGCAGTGATGATGCAGTGATGATGCTGTGATGATGCTGTGATGACAAAGTGATGATGCAGTGATGATGCAGTGATGATGCTTTGATGACGCTGTGATGATGCTGTGATGATGCAGTGATGATGCAGTGATGATGCTGTGATGATGCAGTGAGGATGCTGTGATGATGTAGTGATGATGCAGTGATGATGCAGTGATGATGGTGTGATGCTGCAGTGATGCTGCAGGGATGATGCAGTGATGATGCTGTGATGATGCAGTGATGATGCAGTGATGATGCTGTGATGATGGTGTGATGCTGCAGTGATGATGAAGTGATGATGCAGTGATGATGCAGTGAGGATGCTGTGATGATGCTGTGATGATGCAGTGATGATGCAGTGAGGATGCTGTGATGATGCTGTGATGATGCAGTGATGATGCGTTGATGACGCTGTGATGATGCTGTGATGATGCAGTGATGATGCAGTGATGATGGTGTGATGATACAGTGATGATGCAGTGAGGATGCTGTGATGATGCAGTGATGATGCAGTGATGATGCTGTGATGATGCTGTGAAGACGTTCTGATGATGCTGTGATGCTGCAGTGATGATGCTGTGATGATGCTGTGATGATGGTGTGATGATGCTGTGATGATACTGTGATGATGCAGTGATGATGCTGTGATGATGCTGTGATGATGCAGTGATGATGCAGTGATGATGGTGTGATGATGCAGTGAGGATGCTGTGATGATGCAGTGATGATGCAGTTATGATGATGTGTTGATGTAGTGATGACGCTGCGATGATGATGTTGTGATGATGCAGTGGTGATGGTGTGATGATGCTGTGATGATGCAGTGATGATGCAGTGATGATGCTTTGATGACGCTGTGATGATGCTCTGATGATGCTTTGATGACGCTGTGATGATGCTGTGATGATGCTGTGATGATGCAGTGATGATGCAGTGATGATGGTGTGATGATGCAGTGAGGATGCTGTGATGATGCAGTGATGATGCAGTTATGATGATGTGTTGATGTAGTGATGACGCTGCGATGATGATGTTGTGATGATGCAGTGGTGATGGTGTGATGATGCTGTGATGATGCAGTGATGATGCAGTGATGATGCTTTGATGACGCTGTGATGATGCTGTGATGATGCAGTGATGATGCAGTGATGATGGTGTGATGATGCAGTGAGGATGCTGTGATGATTTAGTGATGATGCAGTGATGATGCTGTGATGACACTGTGGTGATTTTGTGATGATTTTGTGATGATGCAGTGATGATACTGTGATGATGCAATGATGATGCTTTGATGACCGTGTGTTGATGGTGTGATGATGCTCTGATGATGCAGTGATTACGCAGTGATGACACTGTGATGATGCTGTGATGATGCAGTGATGATGCAGTGATGATGCTGTGATGATACTGTGATCATGCAGTGATGATGCTGTGATGATGCTGTGATGATGCAGTGATGATGCAGTGATGATGCAGTGATGCTGTTATGACACAGTGATGATGCAGTGATGATGCAGTGATGATGCAGTGATGATGCAGTGATGATGCTGTAATGATGCTGTGATGATGCACTGATTATGCTGTGATGATGCAGTGATGATGCAGTGATGATGCTGTGATGATGCAGTGATGATGGTGTGATGCTGCAGTGATGATGCTGTGATGATGCAGTGATGATGCTGTGATGATGCTGTGATGATGAAGTGATGATGCAGTGATGATGTTGTTATGACACAGTGATGATGCAGTGATGATGCAGTGATGATGCAGTGATGATGCAGTGATGATGCTGTGATGATGCTGTGATGACAAAGTGATGATGCAGTGATGATGCAGTGATGATGCTTTGATGACGCTGTGATGATGCTGTGATGATGCAGTGATGATGCAGTGATGATGCTGTGATGATGCAGTGAGGATGCTGTGATGATGTAGTGATGATGCAGTGATGATGCAGTGATGATGGTGTGATGATGCTGTGATGATGCAGTGATGATGGTGTGATGCTGCAGTGATGATGCTGTGATGATGCAGTGATGATGCTGTGATGATGCTGTGATGATGAAGTGATGATGCAGTGATGATGTTGTTATGACACAGTGATGATGCAGTGATGATGCAGTGATGATGCAGTGATGATGCAGTGATGATGCTGTGATGATGCTGTGATGACAAAGTGATGATGCAGTGATGATGCAGTGATGATGCTTTGATGACGCTGTGATGATGCTGTGATGATGCAGTGATGATGCAGTGATGATGCTGTGATGATGCAGTGAGGATGCTGTGATGATGTAGTGATGATGCAGTGATGATGCAGTGATGATGCAGTGATGATGCTGTGATGATGCAGTGATGATGCTGTGATGATGCAGTGATGATGTTGTGATGATGCTGTGATGATGCAGTGATGATGGTGTGATGATGGTGTGATGATGCAGTGATGATGCTGTGATGATACTGTGATGATGGTGTGATGATGGTGTTATGATGCAGTGATGAAGCAGTGATGATGCTGTGATGATGCAGTGATGATGCTGTTATGACACTGTGATGATGCAGTGATGATGCTGTTATGATGCAGTGATGATGCTGTGATGATGCTGTGAAGACGTTCTGATGATGCTGTGATGCTGCAGTGATGATGCAGTGATGATGCTGTGATGATGCAGTGATGATGCAGTGATGATGGTGTGATGATGCAGTGAGGATGCAGTGATGATGCTGTGATGATGCAGTGATGATGCTGTGATGATACTGTGATGATGGTGTGATGATGGTGTGATGATGCAGTGATGAAGCAGTGATGATGCTGTGATGATACAGTGATGATGCTGTTATGACACTGTGATGATGCAGTGATGATGCTGTGATGATGCAGTGATGATGCTGTGATGATGCTGTGATGATGCAGTGATGATGGTGTGATGATGCAGTGAGGATGCTGTGATGACACTGTGGTGATTTTGTGATGATACTGTGATGATGCAATGATGATGCTTTGATGACCGTGTGTTGATGGTGTGATGATGCTCTGATGATGCAGTGATTATGCAGTGATGACACTGTGATGATGATGTGACGATGCAGTGATGATGCGGTGATTATGCAGTGATGATGCTGTGATGATACTGTAATGATGCAGTGATGATGCTGTGATGATGCAGTGATGATGCAGTGATGATGAAGTCATGATGCAGTGATGCTGTTATGACACAGTGATGATGCAGTGGTGATGCAGTGATGATGCTGTGATGATGCAGTGATGATGCTGTAATGATGCTGTGATGATGCAGTGATGATGCTGTGATGATGCAGTGATGATGCAGTGATGATGCTGGGATGATGCAGTGATGATGCAGTGATGATGCTGTGATGATGCAGTGATGATGCAGTGATGATGCCCTGATGATGCTTTGATGGTGGTATGATGATGTTGTGATGATGCAGTGATGATGCTGGGATGATGCTGTGATGATGCTGTAATGATGCTGTGATGATGCAGTGATGATGCAGTGATGATGCAGTGATGATGTTGTGATGATGCTGTGATGATGCAGTGATGATGGTGTGATGATGGTGTGATGATGCAGTGATGATGCTGTGATGATACTGTGATGATGCAGTGATGATGCTGTGATGATGCAGTGATGATGAAGTGATGATGAAGTGATGATGCAGTGATGATGCAGTGAGGATGCTGTGATGATGCTGTGATGATGCAGTGAGGATGCAGTGATGATGCAGTGATGATGCTGTGATGATGGTGTGATGATGCAGTGATGATGCTGTGATGATGCTGTGATGATGCAGTGATGATGCAGTGATGATGAAGTCATGATGAAGTCATGATGCAGTGATGCTGTTATGACACAGTGATGATGCAGTGATGACACAGTGATGACGCTGTGATGATTATCTGATGATGCAGTGATGATGCACTGATGATGCTTTGATGGTGGTATGATGATGTTGTGATGATGTAGTGATGATGCAGGAATGATGCTGTGATGCCTCTGTCGTGATGCAGTGATGATGCAGTGATGACGCTGTGTTGATGTAGTGATGACGCTGCGATGATGATGTTGTGATGATGCAGTGATGATGCAGTGATGATGCTTTGATGACGCTGTGAGGATGTTGTGATGATGCAGTGATGATGCAGTGATCATGGTGTGATGATGCTGTGATGATGCAGTGATGATGGTGTGATGATGCTGTGATGATGCAGTGATGATGCTGTGATGATACTGTGATGATGCAGTGATGATGCTGTGATGATGCAGTGATGATGCTGTGATGATGCAGTAATGATGCAGTGATGATGCAGTGATGATGTTGTGATGATGCAGTGATGATGCAGTGATGATGGTGTGATGATGCTGTGATGATGCAGTGATGATGGTGTGATGATGCTGTGATGATGCAGTGATGATGCAGTGATGATGCAGTGAGGATGCTGTGATGATGCTGTGATGATGCAGTGATGATGCAGTGATGATGCAGTGATGATGCTGTGATGATGCTGTGATGATGCAGTGATGATGGTGTGATGCTGCAGTGATGCTGCAGTGATGATGCTTTGATGACGCTGTGATGATGCTGTGATGATGCAGTGATGATGCAGTGATTATGGTGTGATGATACAGTGATGATGCACTGAGGATGCTGTGATGATGCAGTGGTGATGCAGTGATGATGCTGTGATGATGCTGTGAAGACGTTCTGATGATGCAGTGATGATGCAGTGATGATGGTGTGATGATGCTGTGATGATGGTGTGATGATGTTGTGATGATACTGTGATGATGCAGTGGTGATGGTGTGATGATGCAGTGATGATGGTGTGATGATGCAGTGAGGATGCTGTGATGATTTTGTGATGATGCAGTGATGATACTGTGATGACACTGTGGTGATTTTGTGATGATTTTGTGATGATGCAGTGATGATACTGTGATGATGCAATGATGATGCTTTGATGACCGTGTGTTGATGGTGTGATGATGCTCTGATGATGCAGTGATTATGCAGTGATGATGCAGTGATGATGCTGTGATGATGCAGTGATGATACTGTGATGATGCAGTGATGATGCTGTGATGATGCAGTGATGATGCAGTGATGATGCAGTGATGATGAAGTCATGATGAAGTCATGATGAAGTCATGATGCAGTGATGCTGTTATGACACAGTGATGATGCAGTGATGATACAGTGATGATGCAGTGATGATGCAGTGATGATGCTGTTATGACACAGTGATGATGCAGTGGTGATGCAGTGATGATGCAGTGATGATGCAGTGATGATGCTGTGATGATGCTGTGATGATGCAGTGATGATGCAGTGATGATGCTGTGATGATGCAGTGATGATGAAGTGATGATGCAGTGATGGTGCTGTTTTGACACAGTGATGATGCAGTGATGATGCAGTGATGATGCTGTGATGATGCAGTGATGATGCAGTGATGATGCTCTGAAGACGCTCTGATGATGCTGTGATGATGCAGTGATGATGCTGTGATGATGCAGTGAGGATGTTGTGATGATGTAGTGATGATGCTGTGATGATGCAGTGAGTAAGCTGTGATGATGCAGTGATGATGCAGTGATGATGCTGTGATGATGCAGTGATGATGGTGTGATGATGCAGTGAGTATGCAGTGAGTATGCAGTGATGATGCAGTGAGGATGCAGTGATGATGCAGTGATGATGCAGTGATGATGCAGTGATGATGCAGTGATGATGCTGTGATGATGCAGTGATGATGCTGTGATGATGCTGTGAAGACGTTCTGATGATGCTGTGATGCTGCAGTGATGATGCTGTGATGATGGTGTGATGATGCAGTGATGATGCTGTGATGATGCAGTGATGATGCAGTGATGATGGTGTGATGATGCAGTGATGATGCAGTGATGACACAGTGATGATGCAGTGATGATGCTGTGATGACACAGTGATGATGCAGTGATGATGCTGTGATGATGCTGTGATGATGCAGTGATGATGAAGTGATGATGCTGTGATGACACAGTGATGACGCAGTGATGATGCAGTGATGATGCAGTGATGATGTTGTGATGATGCAGTGATTATGCTGTGATGATGGTGTGATGATGCAGTGAGGATGCTGTGATGATGCAGTGATGATGCAGTGATGATGCTGTGATGATGCTGTGAAGACGTTCTGATGATGCTGTGATGCTGCAGTGATGATGCTGTGATGATGCTGTGATGATGGTGTGATGATGCTGTGATGATACTGTGATGATGCAGTGATGATGCTGTGATGATGCTGTGATGATGCAGTGATGATGCAGTGATGATGGTGTGATGATGCAGTGAGGATGCTGTGATGATGCAGTGATGATGCAGTTATGATGATGTGTTGATGTAGTGATGACGCTGCGATGATGATGTTGTGATGATGCAGTGGTGATGGTGTGATGATGCTGTGATGATGCAGTGATGATGCTTTGATGACGCTGTGATGATGCTCTGATGATGCTTTGATGACGCTGTGATGATGCTGTGATGATGCTGTGATGATGCAGTGATGATGCAGTGATGATGGTGTGATGATGCAGTGAGGATGCTGTGATGATGCAGTGATGATGCAGTTATGATGATGTGTTGATGTAGTGATGACGCTGCGATGATGATGTTGTGATGATGCAGTGGTGATGGTGTGATGATGCTGTGATGATGCAGTGATGATGCAGTGATGATGCTTTGATGACGCTGTGATGATGCTGTGATGATGCAGTGATGATGCAGTGATGATGGTGTGATGATGCAGTGAGGATGCTGTGATGATTTAGTGATGATGCAGTGATGATGCTGTGATGACACTGTGGTGATTTTGTGATGATTTTGTGATGATGCAGTGATGATACTGTGATGATGCAATGATGATGCTTTGATGACCGTGTGTTGATGGTGTGATGATGCTCTGATGATGCAGTGATTACGCAGTGATGACACTGTGATGATGCAGTGATGATGCAGTGATGATGCTGTGATGATACTGTGATCATGCAGTGATGATGCTGTGATGATGCAGTGATGATGCAGTGATGATGCAGTGATGCTGTTATGACACAGTGATGATGCAGTGATGATGCAGTGATGATGCAGTGATGATGCAGTGATGATGCTGTAATGATGCTGTGATGATGCACTGATTATGCTGTGATGATGCAGTGATGATGCAGTGATGATGCTGTGATGATGCAGTGATGATGGTGTGATGCTGCAGTGATGATGCTGTGATGATGCAGTGATTATGCTGTGATGATGCTGTGATGATGAAGTGATGATGCAGTGATGATGTTGTTATGACACAGTGATGATGCAGTGATGATGCAGTGATGATGCAGTGATGATGCAGTGATGATGCTGTGATGATGCTGTGATGACAAAGTGATGATGCAGTGATGATGCAGTGATGATGCTTTGATGACGCTGTGATGATGCTGTGATGATGCAGTGATGATGCCGTGATGATGCTGTGATGATGCAGTGAGGATGCTGTGATGATGTAGTGATGATGCAGTGATGATGCAGTGATGATGGTGTGATGCTGCAGGGATGCTGCAGGGATGATGCTGTGATGATGCTGTGATGATGCAGTGATGATGGTGTGATGCTGCAGTGATGATGCAGTGATGATGCTGTGATGATGCAGTGATGATGCTGTGATGATGCAGTGATGATGTTGTGATGATGCTGTGATGATGCAGTGATGATGGTGTGATGATGGTGTGATGATGCAGTGATGATGCTGTGATGATACTGTGATGATGGTGTGATGATGGTGTGATGATGCAGTGATGAAGCAGTGATGATGCTGTGATGATGCAGTTATGATGCTGTTATGACACTGTGATGATGCAGTGATGATGCTGTGATGATGCAGTGATGATGCAGTGATGATGCTGTGATGATGCTGTGATGATGCAGTGATGATGGTGTGATGATGCAGTGATGATGCTGTGATGATGCAGTGATGATGCAGTGATGATGGTGTGATGATGCAGTGAGGATGCAGTGATGATGCTGTGATGATGCAGTGATGATGCTGTGATGATACTGTGATGATGGTGTGATGATGGTGTGATGATGCAGTGATGAAGCAGTGATGATGCTGTGATGATACAGTGATGATGCTGTTATGACACTGTGATGATGCAGTGATGATGCTGTGATGATGCAGTGATGATGCTGTGATGATGCAGTGATGATGCTGTGATGATGCAGTGATGATGCTGTGATGATGCTGTGATGATGAAGTGATGATGCAGTGATGATGTTGTTATGACACAGTGATGATGCAGTGATGATGCTGTGATGATGCAGTGATGATGCAGTGATGATGCTTTGATGACGCTGTGATGATGCTCTGATGATGCAGTGATGATGCACTGATGATGCTGTGATGATGCTGTGATGATGCAGTGATGATGCAGTGATGATGGTGTGATGATGCAGTGAGGATGCTGTGATGATGCAGTGATGATGCAGTTATGATGATGTGTTGATGTAGTGATGACGCTGCGATGATGATGTGCTGATGCAGTGGTGATGGTGTGATGATGCTGTGATGATGCAGTGATGATGCAGTGATGATGGTGTGATGATGCAGTGATGATGCTGTGATGATGCAGTGATGATGCAGTGATGATGGTGTGATGATGCAGTGAGGATGCTGTGATGATTTAGTGATGATGCAGTGATGATGCTGTGATGACACTGTGGTGATTGTGTGATGATTTTGTGATGATGCAGTGATGATACTGTGATGATGCAATGATGATGCTTTGATGACCATGTGTTGATGGTGTGATGATGCTCTGATGATGCAGTAATTATGCAGTGATGACACTGTGATGATGCTGTGACGATGCAGTGATGATGCAGTGATGATGCAGTGATGATGCAGTGATGATGCTGTGATGATACTGTGATGATGCAGTGAAGATGCTGTGATGATGCTGTGATGATGCAGTGATGATGCAGTGATGATGCAGTGATGCTGTTATGACACAGTGATGATGCAGTGATGATGCAGTGATGATGGTGTGATGCTGCAGTGATGATGCAGTGATGATGCTGTGATGATGCTGTGATGATGCAGTGATGATGCTGTGATGATGCAGTGATGATGCAGTGATGATGCTGTGATGATGCAGTGATGATGCAGTGATGATGTTGTGATGCTGCAGTGATGATGCTGTGATGATGCAGTGATGATGCTGTGATGATGCTGTGATGATAAAGTGATGATGCAGTGATGATGTTGTTATGACACAGTGATGATGCAGTGATGATGCAGTGATGATGCAGTGATGATGCTGTGATGATGCTGTGATGACAAAGTGATGATGCAGTGATGATGCAGTGATGATGCTTTGATGACGCTGTGATGATGCTGTGATGATGCAGTGATGATGCAGTGATGATGCTGTGATGATGCAGTGAGGATGCTGTGATGATGTAGTGATGATGCAGTGATGATGCAGTGATGATGGTGTGATGCTGCAGTGATGCTGCAGGGATGATGCAGTGATGATGCTGTGATGATGCAGTGATGATGCAGTGATGATGCTGTGATGATGGTGTGATGCTGCAGTGATGATGAAGTGATGATGCAGTGATGATGCAGTGAGGATGCTGTGATGATGCTGTGATGATGCAGTGATGATGCAGTGAGGATGCTGTGATGATGCTGTGATGATGCAGTGATGATGCGTTGATGACGCTGTGATGATGCTGTGATGATGCAGTGATGATGCAGTGATGATGGTGTGATGATACAGTGATGATGCAGTGAGGATGCTGTGATGATGCAGTGATGATGCAGTGATGATGCTGTGATGATGCTGTGAAGACGTTCTGATGATGCTGTGATGCTGCAGTGATGATGCTGTGATGATGCTGTGATGATGGTGTGATGATGCTGTGATGATACTGTGATGATGCAGTGATGATGCTGTGATGATGCTGTGATGATGCAGTGATGATGCAGTGATGATGGTGTGATGATGCAGTGAGGATGCTGTGATGATGCAGTGATGATGCAGTTATGATGATGTGTTGATGTAGTGATGACGCTGCGATGATGATGTTGTGATGATGCAGTGGTGATGGTGTGATGATGCTGTGATGATGCAGTGATGATGCAGTGATGATGCTTTGATGACGCTGTGATGATGCTCTGATGATGCTTTGATGACGCTGTGATGATGCTGTGATGATGCTGTGATGATGCAGTGATGATGCAGTGATGATGGTGTGATGATGCAGTGAGGATGCTGTGATGATGCAGTGATGATGCAGTTATGATGATGTGTTGATGTAGTGATGACGCTGCGATGATGATGTTGTGATGATGCAGTGGTGATGGTGTGATGATGCTGTGATGATGCAGTGATGATGCAGTGATGATGCTTTGATGACGCTGTGATGATGCTGTGATGATGCAGTGATGATGCAGTGATGATGGTGTGATGATGCAGTGAGGATGCTGTGATGATTTAGTGATGATGCAGTGATGATGCTGTGATGACACTGTGGTGATTTTGTGATGATTTTGTGATGATGCAGTGATGATACTGTGATGATGCAATGATGATGCTTTGATGACCGTGTGTTGATGGTGTGATGATGCTCTGATGATGCAGTGATTACGCAGTGATGACACTGTGATGATGCTGTGATGATGCAGTGATGATGCAGTGATGATGCTGTGATGATACTGTGATCATGCAGTGATGATGCTGTGATGATGCTGTGATGATGCAGTGATGATGCAGTGATGATGCAGTGATGCTGTTATGACACAGTGATGATGCAGTGATGATGCAGTGATGATGCAGTGATGATGCAGTGATGATGCTGTAATGATGCTGTGATGATGCACTGATTATGCTGTGATGATGCAGTGATGATGCAGTGATGATGCTGTGATGATGCAGTGATGATGGTGTGATGCTGCAGTGATGATGCTGTGATGATGCAGTGATGATGCTGTGATGATGCTGTGATGATGAAGTGATGATGCAGTGATGATGTTGTTATGACACAGTGATGATGCAGTGATGATGCAGTGATGATGCAGTGATGATGCTGTGATGATGCTGTGATGACAAAGTGATGATGCAGTGATGATGCAGTGATGATGCTTTGATGACGCTGTGATGATGCTGTGATGATGCAGTGATGATGCAGTGATGATGCTGTGATGATGCAGTGAGGATGCTGTGATGATGTAGTGATGATGCAGTGATGATGCAGTGATGATGGTGTGATGATGCTGTGATGATGCAGTGATGATGGTGTGATGCTGCAGTGATGATGCTGTGATGATGCAGTGATGATGCTGTGATGATGCTGTGATGATGAAGTGATGATGCAGTGATGATGTTGTTATGACACAGTGATGATGCAGTGATGATGCAGTGATGATGCAGTGATGATGCAGTGATGATGCTGTGATGATGCTGTGATGACAAAGTGATGATGCAGTGATGATGCAGTGATGATGCTTTGATGACGCTGTGATGATGCTGTGATGATGCAGTGATGATGCAGTGATGATGCTGTGATGATGCAGTGAGGATGCTGTGATGATGTAGTGATGATGCAGTGATGATGCAGTGATGATGCAGTGATGATGCTGTGATGATGCAGTGATGATGCTGTGATGATGCAGTGATGATGTTGTGATGATGCTGTGATGATGCAGTGATGATGGTGTGATGATGGTGTGATGATGCAGTGATGATGCTGTGATGATACTGTGATGATGGTGTGATGATGGTGTTATGATGCAGTGATGAAGCAGTGATGATGCTGTGATGATGCAGTGATGATGCTGTTATGACACTGTGATGATGCAGTGATGATGCTGTTATGATGCAGTGATGATGCTGTGATGATGCTGTGAAGACGTTCTGATGATGCTGTGATGCTGCAGTGATGATGCAGTGATGATGCTGTGATGATGCAGTGATGATGCAGTGATGATGGTGTGATGATGCAGTGAGGATGCAGTGATGATGCTGTGATGATGCAGTGATGATGCTGTGATGATACTGTGATGATGGTGTGATGATGGTGTGATGATGCAGTGATGAAGCAGTGATGATGCTGTGATGATACAGTGATGATGCTGTTATGACACTGTGATGATGCAGTGATGATGCTGTGATGATGCAGTGATGATGCTGTGATGATGCTGTGATGATGCAGTGATGATGGTGTGATGATGCAGTGATGATGCTGTGATGATACTGTAATGATGCTGTGATGATGCAGTGATGATGGTGTGATGCTGCAGTGATGATGCTGTGATGATGCAGTGATGATGCTGTGATGATGCTGTGATGATGAAGTGATGATGCAGTGATGATGTTGTTATGACACAGTGATGATGCAGTGATGATGCTGTGATGATGCAGTGATGATGCTGTGATGATGCTTTGATGACGCTGTGATGATGCTGTGATGATGCAGTGATGATGAAGTGATGATGCAGTGATGATGCAGTGAGGATGCTGTGATGATGCAGTGATGATGCTGTGATGATGCTGTGATGATGCAGTGATGATGCTGTGATGATGCTGTGATGATGCAGTGAGGATGCAGTGATGATGCAGTGAGGATGCTGTGATGATGTAGTGATGATGCAGTGATGATGCAGTGATGATGGTGTGATGCTGCAGTGATGCTGCAGGGATGATGCTGTGATGATGCTGTGATGATGCAGTGATGATGGTGTGATGCTGCAGTGATGATGCAGTGATGACGCTGTGATGATGCAGTGATGATGCAGTGATGATGGTGTGATGATGCAGTGATGATGCTGTGATGATGCTGTGATGATGCAGTGATGACGCAGTGATGATGCAGTGATGATGCAGTGATGATGCTGTGATGATGCTGTGATGATGCAGTGATGATGGTGTGATGATGGAGTGATGATGCAGTGATGATGCAGTGATGATGCTGTGATGATGCAGTGATGATGCTGTGATGATGCTGTGATGATGCAGTGATGATGCAGTGATGATGCAGTGATGATGGTGTGATGATGCAGTGAGGATGCTGTGATGACACTGTGGTGATTTTGTGATGATACTGTGATGATGCAATGATGATGCTTTGATGACCGTGTGTTGATGGTGTGATGATGCTCTGATGATGCAGTGATTATGCAGTGATGACACTGTGATGATGCTGTGACGATGCAGTGATGATGCGGTGATTATGCAGTGATGATGCTGTGATGATACTGTAATGATGCAGTGATGATGCTGTGATGATGCAGTGATGATGCAGTGATGATGAAGTCATGATGCAGTGATGCTGTTATGACACAGTGATGATGCAGTGGTGATGCAGTGATGATGCTGTGATGATGCAGTGATGATGCTGTAATGATGCTGTGATGATGCAGTGATGATGCTGTGATGATGCAGTGATGATGCAGTGATGATGCTGGGATGATGCAGTGATGATGCAGTGATGATGCTGTGATGATGCAGTGATGATGCAGTGATGATGCCCTGATGATGCTTTGATGGTGGTATGATGATGTTGTGATTATGTAGTGATGATGCAGGGATGATGCTGTGATGCCTCTGTGGTGATGCAGTGATGATGCTGTGATGATACTGTGATGATGCAGTGATTATGCTGTGATGATGCTGTGATGATGCAGTGATGATGCAGTGATGATGTTGTGATGATGCTGTGATGATGCAGTGATGATGGTGTGATGATGGTGTGATGATGCAGTGATGATGCTGTGATGATACTGTGATGATGCAGTGATGATGCTGTGATGATGCAGTGATGATGAAGTGATGATGAAGTGATGATGCAGTGATGATGCAGTGAGGATGCTGTGATGATGCTGTGATGATGCAGTGAGGATGCAGTGATGATGCAGTGATGATGCTGTGATGATGGTGTGATTATGCAGTGATGATGCAGTGATGATGCTGGGATGATGCAGTGATGATGCTTTGATGACGCTGTGATGATGCAGTGATGACGCTGTGATGATGCAGTGATGATGCAGTGATGATGGTGTGATGATGCAGTGATGATGCTGTGATGATGCAGTGATGATGCAGTGATGATGAAGTCATGATGAAGTCATGATGCAGTGATGCTGTTATGACACAGTGATGATGCAGTGATGACACAGTGATGACGCTGTGATGATTATCTGATGATGCAGTGATGATGCACTGATGATGCTTTGATGGTGGTATGATGATGTTGTGATGATGTAGTGATGATGCAGGGATGATGCTGTGATGCCTCTGTCGTGATGCAGTGATGATGCAGTGATGACGCTGTGTTGATGTAGTGATGACGCTGCGATGATGATGTTGTGATGATGCAGTGGTGATGGTGTGATGATGCTGTGATGATGCTGTGATGATGCAGTGATGATGCAGTGATGATGCTTTGATGACGCTGTGATGATGCTGTGATGATGCAGTGATGATGCAGTGATCATGGTGTGATGATGCTGTGATGATGCAGTGATGATTGTGTGATGATGGTGTGATGATGCTGTGATGATGCAGTGATGATGCTGTGATGATACTGTGATGATGCAGTGATGATGCTGTGATGATGCAGTGATGATGCTGTGATGATGCAGTAATGATGCAGTGATGATGCAGTGATGATGTTGTGATGATGCTGTGATGATGCAGTGATGATGGTGTGATGATGGTGTGATGATGCAGTGATGATGCTGTGATGATACTGTGATGATGCAGTGATGATGCTGTGATGATGCTGTGATGATGCAGTGATGATGCAGTGATGATGGTGTGATGATGCTGTGATGATGCAGTGATGATGCAGTGATGATGCAGTGAGGATGCTGTGATGATGCTGTGATGATGCAGTGATGATGCAGTGATGATGCAGTGATGATGCTGTGATGATGCTGTGATGATGCAGTGATGATGGTGTGATGCTGCAGTGATGATGCTTTGATGACGCTGTGATGATGCTGTGATGATGCAGTGATGATGCAGTGATGATGGTGTGATGATACAGTGATGATGCACTGAGGATGCTGTGATGATGCAGTGGTGATGCAGTGATGATGCTGTGATGATGCTGTGAAGACGTTCTGATGATGCAGTGATGATGCAGTGATGATGGTGTGATGATGCTGTGATGATGGTGTGATGATGTTGTGATGATACTGTGATGATGCAGTGGTGATGGTGTGATGATGCAGTGATGATGGTGTGATGATGCAGTGAGGATGCTGTGATGATTTAGTGATGATGCAGTGATGATGCTGTGATGACACTGTGGTGATTTTGTGATGATTTTGTGATGATGCAGTGATGATACTGTGATGATGCAATGATGATGCTTTGATGACCGTGTGTTGATGGTGTGATGATGCTCTGATGATGCAGTGATTATGCAGTGATGATGCAGTGATGATGCTGTGATGATGCAGTGATGATACTGTGATGATGCAGTGATGATGCTGTGATGATGCAGTGATGATACTGTGATGATGCAGTGATGATACAGTGATGATGCAGTGATGATGCAGTGATGATGCTGTTATGACACAGTGATGATGCAGTGATGATGCAGTGATGATGCAGTGATGATGCAGTGATGATGCTGTGATGATGCTGTGATGATGCAGTGATGATGCAGTGATGATGGTGTGATGATGCAGTGATGATGAAGTGATGATGCAGTGATGGTGCTGTTTTGACACAGTGATGATGCAGTGATGATGCAGTGATGATGCTGTGATGATGCAGTGATGATGCAGTGATGATGCTGTGAAGACGCTCTGATGATGCTGTGATGATGCAGTGATGATGCTGTGATGATGCAGTGAGGATGTTGTGATGATGTAGTGATGATGCTGTGATGATGCAGTGAGTAAGCTGTGATGATGCAGTGATGATGCAGTGATGATGCTGTGATGATGCAGTGATGATGGTGTGATGATGCAGTGAGTATGCAGTGAGTATGCAGTGATGATGCAGTGAGGATGCAGTGATGATGCAGTGATGATGCTGTGATGATGCAGTGATGATGCAGTGATGATGCAGTGATGATGCAGTGATGATGCTGTGATGATGCTGTGAAGACGTTCTGATGATGCTGTGATGCTGCAGTGATGATGCTGTGATGATGGTGTGATGATGCAGTGATGATGCTGTGATGATGCAGTGATGATGCAGTGATGATGGTGTGATGATGCAGTGATGATGCAGTGATGACACAGTGATGATGCAGTGATGATGCTGTGATGACACAGTGATGATGCAGTGATGATGCTGTGATGATGCTGTGATGATGAAGTGATGATGGTGTGATGCTGCAGTGATGATGCTGTGATGATGCAGTGATGATGCTGTGATGATGCTGTGATGATGAAGTGATGATGCAGTGATGATGTTGTTATGACACAGTGATGATGCAGTGATGATGCTGTGATGATGCAGTGATGATGCTGTGATGATGCTTTGATGACGCTGTGATGATGCTGTGATGATGCAGTGATGATGAAGTGATGATGCAGTGATGATGCAGTGAGGATGCTGTGATGATGCAGTGATGATGCTGTGATGATGCTGTGATGATGCAGTGATGATGCTGTGATGATGCTGTGATGATGCAGTGAGGATGCAGTGATGATGCAGTGAGGATGCTGTGATGATGTAGTGATGATGCAGTGATGATGCAGTGATGATGGTGTGATGCTGCAGTGATGCTGCAGGGATGATGCTGTGATGATGCTGTGATGATGCAGTGATGATGGTGTGATGCTGCAGTGATGATGCAGTGATGACGCTGTGATGATGCAGTGATGATGCAGTGATGATGGTGTGATGATGCAGTGATGATGCTGTGATGATGCTGTGATGATGCAGTGATGACGCAGTGATGATGCAGTGATGATGCAGTGATGATGCTGTGATGATGCTGTGATGATGCAGTGATGATGGTGTGATGATGGAGTGATGATGCAGTGATGATGCAGTGATGATGCTGTGATGATGCAGTGATGATGCTGTGATGATGCTGTGATGATGCAGTGATGATGCAGTGATGATGCAGTGATGATGGTGTGATGATGCAGTGAGGATGCTGTGATGACACTGTGGTGATTTTGTGATGATACTGTGATGATGCAATGATGATGCTTTGATGACCGTGTGTTGATGGTGTGATGATGCTCTGATGATGCAGTGATTATGCAGTGATGATGCAGTGATGATGCTGTGATGATGCAGTGATGATACTGTGATGATGCAGTGATGATGCTGTGATGATGCAGTGATGATACTGTGATGATGCAGTGATGATACAGTGATGATGCAGTGATGATGCAGTGATGATGCTGTTATGACACAGTGATGATGCAGTGATGATGCAGTGATGATGCAGTGATGATGCAGTGATGATGCTGTGATGATGCTGTGATGATGCAGTGATGATGCAGTGATGATGGTGTGATGATGCAGTGATGATGAAGTGATGATGCAGTGATGGTGCTGTTTTGACACAGTGATGATGCAGTGATGATGCAGTGATGATGCTGTGATGATGCAGTGATGATGCAGTGATGATGCTGTGAAGACGCTCTGATGATGCTGTGATGATGCAGTGATGATGCTGTGATGATGCAGTGAGGATGTTGTGAAGATGTAGTGATGATGCTGTGATGATGCAGTGAGTAAGCTGTGATGATGCAGTGATGATGCAGTGATGATGCTGTGATGATGCAGTGATGATGGTGTGATGATGCAGTGAGTATGCAGTGAGTATGCAGTGATGATGCAGTGAGGATGCAGTGATGATGCAGTGATGATGCTGTGATGATGCAGTGATGATGCAGTGATGATGCAGTGATGATGCAGTGATGATGCTGTGATGATGCTGTGAAGACGTTCTGATGATGCTGTGATTCTGCAGTGATGATGCTGTGATGATGGTGTGATGATGCAGTGATGATGCTGTGATGATGCAGTGATGATGCAGTGATGATGGTGTGATGATGCAGTGATGATGCAGTGATGACACAGTGATGATGCAGTGATGATGCTGTGATGACACAGTGATGATGCAGTGATGATGCTGTGATGATGCTGTGATGATGAAGTGATGATGCTGTGATGATGCAGTGATGATGCTGTGATGATGCTGTGATGATGAAGTGATGATGCAGTGATGATGTTGTTATGACACAGTGATGATGCAGTGATGATGCTGTGATGATGCAGTGATGATGCTGTGATGATGCTTTGATGACGCTGTGATGATGCTGTGATGATGCAGTGATGATGAAGTGATGATGCAGTGATGATGCAGTGAGGATGCTGTGATGATGCAGTGATGATGCTGTGATGATGCTGTGATGATGCAGTGATGATGCTGTGATGATGCTGTGATGATGCAGTGAGGATGCAGTGATGATGCAGTGAGGATGCTGTGATGATGTAGTGATGATGCAGTGATGATGCAGTGATGATGGTGTGATGCTGCAGTGATGCTGCAGGGATGATGCTGTGATGATGCTGTGATGATGCAGTGATGATGGTGTGATGCTGCAGTGATGATGCAGTGATGACGCTGTGATGATGCAGTGATGATGCAGTGATGATGGTGTGATGATGCAGTGATGATGCTGTGATGATGCTGTGATGATGCAGTGATGACGCAGTGATGATGCAGTGATGATGCAGTGATGATGCTGTGATGATGCTGTGATGATGCAGTGATGATGGTGTGATGATGGAGTGATGATGCAGTGATGATGCAGTGATGATGCTGTGATGATGCAGTGATGATGCTGTGATGATGCTGTGATGATGCAGTGATGATGCAGTGATGATGCAGTGATGATGGTGTGATGATGCAGTGAGGATGCTGTGATGACACTGTGGTGATTTTGTGATGATACTGTGATGATGCAATGATGATGCTTTGATGACCGTGTGTTGATGGTGTGATGATGCTCTGATGATGCAGTGATTATGCAGTGATGACACTGTGATGATGCTGTGACGATGCAGTGATGATGCGGTGATTATGCAGTGATGATGCTGTGATGATACTGTAATGATGCAGTGATGATGCTGTGATGATGCAGTGATGATGCAGTGATGATGAAGTCATGATGCAGTGATGCTGTTATGACACAGTGATGATGCAGTGGTGATGCAGTGATGATGCTGTGATGATGCAGTGATGATGCTGTAATGATGCTGTGATGATGCAGTGATGATGCTGTGATGATGCAGTGATGATGCAGTGATGATGCTGGGATGATGCAGTGATGATGCAGTGATGATGCTGTGATGATGCAGTGATGATGCAGTGATGATGCCCTGATGATGCTTTGATGGTGGTATGATGATGTTGTGATGATGTAGTGATGATGCAGGGATGATGCTGTGATGCCTCTGTGGTGATGCAGTGATGATGCTGTGATGATACTGTGATGATGCAGTGATTATGCTGTGATGATGCTGTGATGATGCAGTGATGATGCAGTGATGATGTTGTGATGATGCTGTGATGATGCAGTGATGATGGTGTGATGATGGTGTGATGATGCAGTGATGATGCTGTGATGATACTGTGATGATGCAGTGATGATGCTGTGATGATGCAGTGATGATGAAGTGATGATGAAGTGATGATGCAGTGATGATGCAGTGAGGATGCTGTGATGATGCTGTGATGATGCAGTGAGGATGCAGTGATGATGCAGTGATGATGCTGTGATGATGGTGTGATGATGCAGTGATGATGCAGTGATGATGCTGGGATGATGCAGTGATGATGCTTTGATGACGCTGTGATGATGCTGTGATGATGCAGTGATGATGCTGTGATGATACTGTGATGATGCAGTGATGATGCTGTGATGATGCTGTGATGATGCAGTGATGATGCAGTGATGATGAAGTCATGATGAAGTCATGATGCAGTGATGCTGTTATGACACAGTGATGATGCAGTGATGACACAGTGATGACGCTGTGATGATTATCTGATGATGCAGTGATGATGCACTGATGATGCTTTGATGGTGGTATGATGATGTTGTGATGATGTAGTGATGATGCAGGGATGATGCTGTGATGCCTCTGTCGTGATGCAGTGATGATGCAGTGATGACGCTGTGTTGATGTAGTGATGACGCTGCGATGATGATGTTGTGATGATGCAGTGGTGATGGTGTGATGATGCTGTGATGATGCTGTGATGATGCAGTGATGATGCAGTGATGATGCTTTGATGACGCTGTGATGATGCTGTGATGATGCAGTGATGATGCAGTGATCATGGTGTGATGATGCTGTGATGATGCAGTGATGATTGTGTGATGATGGTGTGATGATGCTGTGATGATGCAGTGATGATGCTGTGATGATACTGTGATGATGCAGTGATGATGCTGTGATGATGCAGTGATGATGCTGTGATGATGCAGTAATGATGCAGTGATGATGCAGTGATGATGTTGTGATGATGCTGTGATGATGCAGTGATGATGGTGTGATGATGGTGTGATGATGCAGTGATGATGCTGTGATGATACTGTGATGATGCAGTGATGATGCTGTGATGATGCTGTGATGATGCAGTGATGATGCAGTGATGATGGTGTGATGATGCTGTGATGATGCAGTGATGATGCAGTGATGATGCAGTGAGGATGCTGTGATGATGCTGTGATGATGCAGTGATGATGCAGTGATGATGCAGTGATGATGCTGTGATGATGCTGTGATGATGCAGTGATGATGGTGTGATGCTGCAGTGATGATGCTTTGATGACGCTGTGATGATGCTGTGATGATGCAGTGATGATGCAGTGATGATGGTGTGATGATACAGTGATGATGCACTGAGGATGCTGTGATGATGCAGTGGTGATGCAGTGATGATGCTGTGATGATGCTGTGAAGACGTTCTGATGATGCAGTGATGATGCAGTGATGATGGTGTGATGATGCTGTGATGATGGTGTGATGATGTTGTGATGATACTGTGATGATGCAGTGGTGATGGTGTGATGATGCAGTGATGATGGTGTGATGATGCAGTGAGGATGCTGTGATGATTTAGTGATGATGCAGTGATGATGCTGTGATGACACTGTGGTGATTTTGTGATGATTTTGTGATGATGCAGTGATGATACTGTGATGATGCAATGATGATGCTTTGATGACCGTGTGTTGATGGTGTGATGATGCTCTGATGATGCAGTGATTATGCAGTGATGATGCAGTGATGATGCTGTGATGATGCAGTGATGATACTGTGATGATGCAGTGATGATGCTGTGATGATGCAGTGATGATACTGTGATGATGCAGTGATGATACAGTGATGATGCAGTGATGATGCAGTGATGATGCTGTTATGACACAGTGATGATGCAGTGATGATGCAGTGATGATGCAGTGATGATGCAGTGATGATGCTGTGATGATGCTGTGATGATGCAGTGATGATGCAGTGATGATGGTGTGATGATGCAGTGATGATGAAGTGATGATGCAGTGATGGTGCTGTTTTGACACAGTGATGATGCAGTGATGATGCAGTGATGATGCTGTGATGATGCAGTGATGATGCAGTGATGATGCTGTGAAGACGCTCTGATGATGCTGTGATGATGCAGTGATGATGCTGTGATGATGCAGTGAGGATGTTGTGATGATGTAGTGATGATGCTGTGATGATGCAGTGAGTAAGCTGTGATGATGCAGTGATGATGCAGTGATGATGCTGTGATGATGCAGTGATGATGGTGTGATGATGCAGTGAGTATGCAGTGAGTATGCAGTGATGATGCAGTGAGGATGCAGTGATGATGCAGTGATGATGCTGTGATGATGCAGTGATGATGCAGTGATGATGCAGTGATGATGCAGTGATGATGCTGTGATGATGCTGTGAAGACGTTCTGATGATGCTGTGATGCTGCAGTGATGATGCTGTGATGATGGTGTGATGATGCAGTGATGATGCTGTGATGATGCAGTGATGATGCAGTGATGATGGTGTGATGATGCAGTGATGATGCAGTGATGACACAGTGATGATGCAGTGATGATGCTGTGATGACACAGTGATGATGCAGTGATGATGCTGTGATGATGCTGTGATGATGAAGTGATGATGCTGTGATGACACAGTGATGACGCAGTGATGATGCAGTGATGATGCTGTGATGATGCAGTGATGATGCTGTGATGATGCAGTAATGATGCAGTGATGATGCAGTGATGATTTTGTGATGATGCAGTGATTATGCTGTGATGATGGTGTGATGATGCAGTGAGGATGCTTTGATGATGCTGTGATGATGCAGTGATGATGCTGTGATGATGCAGTGATGATGCTGTGATGATGCAGTGAGTAAGCTGTGATGATGCAGTGATGATGCAGTGATGATGCAGTGATGATGCAGTGATGATGCAGTGATGATGCAGTGAGTATGCAGTGATGATGCTGTGATGATGCTGTGATGATGCTGTGATGATGCAGTGAGGATGCAGTGATGATGCAGTGATGATGCTGTGATGATGCAGTGATGATGCTGTGATGATGCTGTGAAGACGTTCTGATGATGCTGTGATGCTGCAGTGATGATGCAGTGATGATGCTGTGATGATGGTGTGATGATGCAGTGATGATGCAGTGATGATGCAGTGATGATGCAGTGAGGATGCTGTGATGATGGTGTGATGTTGCAGTGAGGATGCAGTGATGATGCTGTGATGATGCAGTGATGATGCTGTGATGATACTGTGATGATGGTGTGATGATGGTGTGATGATGCAGTGATGAAGCAGTGATGATACTGTGATGATACAGTGATGATGCTGTTATGACACTGTGATGATGCAGTGATGATGCTGTGATGATGCTTTGATGACGCTGTGATGATGCTGTGATGATGCAGTGATGATGGTGTGATGATGCAGTGATGATGCTGTGATGATACTGTAATGATGCTGTGATGATGCAGTGATGATGGTGTGATGCTGCAGTGATGATGCTGTGATGATGCAGTGATGATGCTGTGATGATGCTGTGATGATGAAGTGATGATGCAGTGATGATGTTGTTATGACACAGTGATGATGCAGTGATGATGCTGTGATGATGCAGTGATGATGCAGTGATGATGCTTTGATGACGCTGTGATGATGCTGTGATGATGCAGTGATGATGAAGTGATGATGCAGTGATGATGCAGTGAGGATGCTGTGATGATGCTCTGATGATGCAGTGAGGATGCAGTGATGATGCAGTGATGATGCTGTGATGATGCTGTGATGATGCAGTGATGATGCTGTGATGATGCTGTGATGATGCAGTGAGGATGCAGTGATGATGCAGTGAGGATGCTGTGATGATGTAGTGATGATGCAGTGATGATGCAGTGATGATGGTGTGATGCTGCAGTGATGCTGCAGGGATGATGCTGTGATGATGCTGTGATGATGCAGTGATGATGGTGTGATGCTGCAGTGATGATGCAGTGATGACGCTGTGATGATGCAGTGATGATGCAGTGATGATGGTGTGATGATGCAGTGATGATGCTGTGATGATGCTGTGATGATGCAGTGATGACGCAGTGATGATGCAGTGATGATGCAGTGATGATGCTGTGATGATGCTGTGATGATGCAGTGATGATGGTGTGATGATGGAGTGATGATGCAGTGATGATGCAGTGATGATGCTGTGATGATGCAGTGATGATGCTGTGATGATGCTGTGATGATGCAGTGATGATGCAGTGATGATGCAGTGATGATGGTGTGATGATGCAGTGAGGATGCTGTGATGACACTGTGGTGATTTTGTGATGATACTGTGATGATGCAATGATGATGCTTTGATGACCGTGTGTTGATGGTGTGATGATGCTCTGATGATGCAGTGATGATGCAGTGATGATGCTGTGATGATGCAGTGAGGATGCAGTGATGATGCAGTGATGATGCTGTGATGATGCTGTGATGATGCAGTGATGATGCAGTGATGATGCTGGGATGATGCAGTGATGATGCTTTGATGACGCTGTGATGATGCTGTGATGATGCAGTGATGATGCTGTGATGATACTGTGATGATGCAGTGATGATGCTGTGATGATGCAGTGATGATGCAGTGATGATGAAGTCATGATGAAGTCATGATGCAGTGATGCTGTTATGACACAGTGATGATGCAGTGATGACACAGTGATGACGCTGTGATGATTATCTGATGATGCAGTGATGATGCACTGATGATGCTTTGATGGTGGTATGATGATGTTGTGATGATGTAGTGATGATGCAGGAATGATGCTGTGATGCCTCTGTCGTGATGCAGTGATGATGCAGTGATGACGCTGTGTTGATGTAGTGATGACGCTGCGATGATGATGTTGTGATGATGCAGTGGTGATGGTGTGATGATGCTGTGATGATGCAGTGATGATGCAGTGATGATGCTTTGATGACGCTGTGATGATGCTGTGATGATGCAGTGATGATGCAGTGATCATGGTGTGATGATGCTGTGATGATGCAGTGATGATGGTGTGATGATGCTGTGATGATGCAGTGATGATGCTGTGATGATACTGTGATGATGCAGTGATGATGCTGTGATGATGCAGTGATGATGCTGTGATGATGCAGTAATGATGCAGTGATGATGCAGTGATGATGTTGTGATGATGCTGTGATGATGCAGTGATGATGGTGTGATGATGGTGTGATGATGCAGTGATGATGCTGTGATGATACTGTGATGATGCAGTGATGATGCTGTGATGATGCTGTGATGATGCAGTGATGATGCAGTGATGATGGTGTGATGATGCTGTGATGATGCAGTGATGATGCAGTGATGATGCAGTGAGGATGCTGTGATGATGCTGTGATGATGCAGTGATGATGCAGTGATGATGCAGTGATGATGCTGTGATGATGCTGTGATGATGCAGTGATGATGGTGTGATGATGGTGTGATGATGCAGTGAGGATGCTGTGATGATGCAGTGATGATGCTGTGATGATGCTGTGATGATGGTGTGATGATGCTGTGATGATACTGTGATGATGCAGTGATGATGCTGTGATGATGCTGTGATGATGCAGTGATGATGCAGTGATGATGGTGTGATGATGCAGGCAGGATGCTGTGATGATGCAGTGATGATGCAGTTATGATGATGTGTTGATGTAGTGATGACGCTGCGATGATGATGTTGTGATGATGCAGTGGTGATGGTGTGATGATGCTGTGATGATGCAGTGATGATGCAGTGATGATGCTTTGATGACGCTGTGATGATGCTCTGATGATGCAGTGATGATGCACTGATGATGCTGTGATGATGCTGTGATGATGCAGTGATGATGCAGTGATGATGGTGTGATGATGCAGTGAGGATGCTGTGATGATGCAGTGATGATGCAGTTATGATGATGTGTTGATGTAGTGATGACGCTGCGATGATGATGTTGTGCTGATGCAGTGGTGATGGTGTGATGATGCTGTGATGATGCAGTGATGATGCAGTGATGATGGTGTGATGATGCAGTGAGGATGCTGTGATGATGCTGTGATGATGCAGTGATGATGGTGTGATGATGCAGTGAGGATGCTGTGATGATTTAGTGATGATGCAGTGATGATGCTGTGATGACACTGTGGTGATTGTGTGATGATTTTGTGATGATGCAGTGATGATACTGTGATGATGCAATGATGATGCTTTGATGACCGTGTGTTGATGGTGTGATGATGCTCTGATGATGCAGTAATTATGCAGTGATGACACTGTGATGATGCTGTGACGATGCAGTGATGATGCAGTGATGATGCAGTGATGATGCAGTGATGATGCTGTGATGATACTGTGATGATGCAGTGATGATGCTGTGATGATGCTGTGATGATGCAGTGATGATGCAGTGATGATGCAGTGATGCTGTTATGACACAGTGATGATGCAGTGATGATGCAGTGATGATGGTGTGATGCTGCAGTGATGATGCTGTGATGATGCTGTGATGATGCAGTGATGATGCTGTGATGATGCAGTGATGATGCAGTGATGATGCTGTGATGATGCAGTGATGATGCAGTGATGATGGTGTGATGCTGCAGTGATGATGCTGTGATGATGCAGTGATGATGCTGTGATGATGCTGTGATGATAAAGTGATGATGCAGTGATGATGTTGTTATGACACAGTGATGATGCAGTGATGATGCAGTGATGATGCAGTGATGATGCTGTGATGATGCTGTGATGACAAAGTGATGATGCAGTGATGATGCAGTGATGATGCTTTGATGACGCTGTGATGATGCTGTGATGATGCAGTGATGATGCAGTGATGATGCTGTGATGATGCAGTGATGATGGTGTGATGCTGCAGTGATGCTGCAGGGATGATGCTGTGATGATGCTGTGATGATGCAGTGATGATGGTGTGATGCTGCAGTGATGATGCAGTGATGACGCTGTGATGATGCAGTGATGATGCAGTGATCATGGTGTGATGATGCTGTGATGATGCAGTGATGATGCTGTGATGATGCAGTGATGACGCAGTGATGATGCAGTGATGATGCAGTGATGATGCTGTGATGATGCTGTGATGATGCAGTGATGATGGTGTGATGATGGAGTGATGATGCAGTGATGATGCAGTGATGATGCTGTGATGATGCAGTGATGATGCTGTGATGATGCTGTGATGATGCAGTGATGACGCACTGATGATGCAGTGATGATGGTGTGATGATGCAGTGAGGATGCTGTGATGACACTGTGGTGATTTTGTGATGATACTGTGATGATGCAATGATGATGCTTTGATGACCGTGTGTTGATGGTGTGATGATGCTCTGATGATGCAGTGATTATGCAGTGATGACACTGTGATGATGCTGTGACGATGCAGTGATGATGCGGTGATGATTCAGTGATGATGCTGTGATGATACTGTAATGATGCAGTGATGATGCTGTGATGATGCAGTGATGATGCAGTGATGATGAAGTCATGATGCAGTGATGCTGTTATGACACAGTGATGATGCAGTGATGATGCAGTGATGATGCAGTGATGATGCAGTGATGATGCAGTGATGATGCAGTGATGATGCAGTGATGATGCTGTGATGATGCAGTGATGATTCAGTGATGATGCTGGGATGATGCAGTGATGATGCTGTGATGATGCTGTGATGATGCAGTGATGATGCAGTGATGATGCCCTGATGATGCTTTGATGGTGGTATGATGATGTAGTGATGATGCAGGGATGATGCTGTGATGCCTCTGTGGTGATGCAGTGATGATGCAGTGATGACGCTGTGTTGATGTAGTGATGACGCTGCGATGATGATGTTGTGATGATGCAGTGGTGATGGTGTGATGATGCTGTGATGATGCTGTGATTATGCAGTGATGATGCAGTGATGATGCAGTGATGATGGTGTGATGATGCTGTGATGATGCAGTGATGACGCTGTGATGATACTGTGATGATGCAGTGATGATGCTGTGATGATGCTGTGATGATGCAGTAATGATGCAGTGATGATGCAGTGATGATGTTGTGATGATGCTGTGATGATGCAGTGATGATGGTGTGATGATGGTGTGATGATGCAGTGATGATGCTGTGATGATACTGTGATGATGCAGTGATGATGCTGTGATGATGCAGTGATGATGAAGTGATGATGCAGTGATGATGCTGTTATGACACAGTGATGATGCAGTGATGATGCTGTGATGATGGTGTGATGATGCAGTGATGATGCAGTGATGATGCTGTGATGATGCAGTCATGATGCAGTGATGATGCTGTGATGATGGTGTGATGCTGCAGTGATGATGAAGTGATGATGCAGTGATGATGCAGTGAGGATGCTGTGATGATGCTGTGATGATGCAGTGATGATGCAGTGAGGATGCTGTGATGATGCTGTGATGATGCAGTGATGATGCGTTGATGACGCTGTGATGATGCTGTGATGATGCAGTGATGATGCAATGATGATGGTGTGATGATACAGTGATGATGCAGTGAGGATGCTGTGATGATGCAGTGATGATGCAGTGATGATGCTGTGATGATGCTGTGAAGACGTTCTGATGATGCTGTGATGCTGCAGTGATGATGCTGTGATGATGCTGTGATGATGGTGTGATGATGCTGTGATGATACTGTGATGATGCAGTGATGATGCTGTGATGATGCTGTGATGATGCAGTGATGATGCAGTGATGATGGTGTGATGATGCAGTGAGGATGCTGTGATGATGCAGTGATGATGCAGTTATGATGATGTGTTGATGTAGTGATGACGCTGCGATGATGATGTTGTGATGATGCAGTGGTGATGGTGTGATGATGCTGTGATGATGCAGTGATGATGCAGTGATGATGCTTTGATGACGCTGTGATGATGCTCTGATGATGCTTTGATGACGCTGTGATGATGCTGTGATGATGCTGTGATGATGCAGTGATGATGCAGTGATGATGGTGTGATGATGCAGTGAGGATGCTGTGATGATGCAGTGATGATGCAGTTATGATGATGTGTTGATGTAGTGATGACGCTGCGATGATGATGTTGTGATGATGCAGTGGTGATGGTGTGATGATGCTGTGATGATGCAGTGATGATGCAGTGATGATGCTTTGATGACGCTGTGATGATGCTGTGATGATGCAGTGATGATGGTGTGATGATGCAGTGAGGATGCTGTGATGATTTAGTGATGATGCAGTGATGATGCTGTGATGACACTGTGGTGATTTTGTGATGATTTTGTGATGATGCAGTGATGATACTGTGATGATGCAATGATGATGCTTTGATGACCGTGTGTTGATGGTGTGATGATGCTCTGATGATGCAGTGATTACGCAGTGATGACACTGTGATGATGCTGTGACGATGCAGTGATGATGCAGTGATGATGCAGTGATGATGCTGTGATGATGCAGTGATGATGCAGTGATGATGCAGTGTTGCTGTTATGACACAGTGATGATGCAGTGATGATGCAGTGATGATGCAGTGATGATGCAGTGATGATGCTGTAATGATGCTGTGATGATGCACTGATTATGCTGTGATGATGCAGTGATGATGCAGTGATGATGCTGTGATGATGCAGTGATGATGGTGTGATGCTGCAGTGATGATGCTGTGATGATGCAGTGATGATGCTGTGATGATGCTGTGATGATGCAGTGATGATGCTGTGATGATGCTGTGATGACAAAGTGATGATGCAGTGATGATGCAGTGATGATGCAGTGATGATGCTTTGATGACGCTGTGATGATGCTGTGATGATGCAGTGATGATGCCGTGATGATGCTGTGATGATGCAGTGAGGATGCTGTGATGATGTAGTGATGATGCAGTGATGATGCAGTGATGATGGTGTGATGCTGCAGGGATGCTGCAGGGATGATGCTGTGATGATGCTGTGATGATGCAGTGATGATGGTGTGATGCTGCAGTGATGATGCAGTGATGATGCTGTGATGATGCAGTGATGATGCTGTGACGATGCAGTGATGATGTTGTGATGATGCTGTGATGATGCAGTGATGATGGTGTGATGATGGTGTGATGATGCAGTGATGATGCTGTGATGATACTGTGATGATGGTGTGATGATGGTGTGATGATGCAGTGATGAAGCAGTGATGATGCTGTGATGATACAGTGATGATGCTGTTATGACACTGTGATGATGCAGTGATGATGCTGTGATGATGCAGTGATGATGCTGTGATGATGCTGTGATGATGCAGTGATGATGGTGTGATGATGCAGTGATGATGCTGTGATGATACTGTAATGATGCTGTGATGATGCAGTGATGATGGTGTGATGCTGCAGTGATGATGCTGTGATGATGCAGTGATGATGCTGTGATGATGCTGTGATGATGAAGTGATGATGCAGTGATGATGTTGTTATGACACAGTGATGATGCAGTGATGATGCTGTGATGATGCAGTGATGATGCAGTGATGATGCTTTGATGACGCTGTGATGATGCTGTGATGATGCAGTGATGATGAAGTGATGATGCAGTGATGATGCAGTGAGGATGCTGTGATGATGCTGTGATGATGCAGTGAGGATGCAGTGATGATGAAGTGATGATGCTGTGATGATGCTGTGATGATGCAGTGATGATGCTGTGATGATGCTGTGATGATGCAGTGAGGATGCAGTGATGATGCAGTGAGGATGCTGTGATGATGTAGTGATGATGCAGTGATGATGCAGTGATGATGGTGTGATGCTGCAGTGATGCTGCAGGGATGATGCTGTGATGATGCTGTGATGATGCAGTGATGATGGTGTGATGCTGCAGTGATGATGCAGTGATGACGCTGTGATGATGCAGTGATGATGCAGTGATGATGGTGTGATGATGCAGTGATGATGCTGTGATGATGCTGTGATGATGCAGTGATGACGCAGTGATGATGCAGTGATGATGCAGTGATGATGCTGTGATGATGCTGTGATGATGCAGTGATGATGGTGTGATGATGGAGTG
Organism: Somateria mollissima; assembly: GCA_951411735.1. NCBI lineage: Eukaryota > Metazoa > Chordata > Aves > Anseriformes > Anatidae > Somateria > Somateria mollissima. The sequence goes on from OX598312.1 coordinate 22,399,251, forward strand.
ATGATGCAGTGATGATGCAGTGATGATGCTGTGATGATGCAGTGATGATGCTGTGATGATGCTGTGATGATGCAGTGATGATGGTGTGATGATGCAGTGAGGATGCTGTGATGACACTGTGGTGATTTTGTGATGATACTGTGATGATGCAATGATGATGCTTTGATGACCGTGTGTTGATGGTGTGATGATGCTCTGATGATGCAGTGATTATGCAGTGATGACACTGTGATGATGCTGTGACGATGCAGTGATGATGCGGTGATTATGCAGTGATGATGCTGTGATGATACTGTAATGATGCAGTGATGATGCTGTGATGATGCAGTGATGATGCAGTGATGATGAAGTCATGATGCAGTGATGCTGTTATGACACAGTGATGATGCAGTGATGATGCAGTGATGATGCTGTGATGATGCAGTGATGATGCTGTAATGATGCTGTGATGATGCAGTGATGATGCTGTGATGATGCAGTGATGATGCAGTGATGATGCTGGGATGATGCAGTGATGATGCAGTGATGATGCTGTGATGATGCAGTGATGATGCAGTGATGATGCCCTGATGATGCTTTGATGGTGGTATGATGATGTTGTGATGATGTAGTGATGATGCAGGGATGATGCTGTGATGCCTCTGTGGTGATGCAGTGATGATGCTGTGATGATACTGTGATGATGCAGTGATTATGCTGTGATGATGCTGTGATGATGCAGTGATGATGCAGTGATGATGTTGTGATGATGCTGTGATGATGCAGTGATGATGGTGTGATGATGGTGTGATGATGCAGTGATGATGCTGTGATGATGCAGTGATGATGGTGTGATGCTGCAGTGATGATGCAGTGATGACGCTGTGATGATGCAGTGATGATGCAGTGATGATGGTGTGATGATGCAGTGATGATGCTGTGATGATGCTGTGATGATGCAGTGATGACGCAGTGATGATGCAGTGATGATGCAGTGATGATGCTGTGATGATGCTGTGATGATGCAGTGATGATGGTGTGATGATGGAGTGATGATGCAGTGATGATGCAGTGATGATGCTGTGATGATGCAGTGATGATGCTGTGATGATGCTGTGATGATGCAGTGATGATGCAGTGATGATGCAGTGAGGATGGTGTGATGATGCAGTGAGGATGCTGTGATGACACTGTGGTGATTTTGTGATGATACTGTGATGATGCAATGATGATGCTTTGATGACCGTGTGTTGATGGTGTGATGATGCTCTGATGATGCAGTGATTATGCAGTGATGACACTGTGATGATGATGTGACGATGCAGTGATGATGCGGTGATTATGCAGTGATGATGCTGTGATGATACTGTAATGATGCAGTGATGATGCTGTGATGATGCAGTGATGATGCAGTGATGATGAAGTCATGATGCAGTGATGCTGTTATGACACAGTGATGATGCAGTGGTGATGCAGTGATGATGCTGTGATGATGCAGTGATGATGCTGTAATGATGCTGTGATGATGCAGTGATGATGCTGTGATGATGCAGTGATGATGCAGTGATGATGCTGGGATGATGCAGTGATGATGCAGTGATGATGCTGTGATGATGCAGTGATGATGCAGTGATGATGCCCTGATGATGCTTTGATGGTGGTATGATGATGTTGTGATGATGCAGTGATGATGCTGGGATGATGCTGTGATGATGCTGTAATGATGCTGTGATGATGCAGTGATGATGCAGTGATGATGCAGTGATGATGTTGTGATGATGCTGTGATGATGCAGTGATGATGGTGTGATGATGGTGTGATGATGCAGTGATGATGCTGTGATGATACTGTGATGATGCAGTGATGATGCTGTGATGATGCAGTGATGATGAAGTGATGATGAAGTGATGATGCAGTGATGATGCAGTGAGGATGCTGTGATGATGCTGTGATGATGCAGTGAGGATGCAGTGATGATGCAGTGATGATGCTGTGATGATGGTGTGATGATGCAGTGATGATGCTGTGATGATGCTGTGATGATGCAGTGATGATGCAGTGATGATGAAGTCATGATGAAGTCATGATGCAGTGATGCTGTTATGACACAGTGATGATGCAGTGATGACACAGTGATGACGCTGTGATGATTATCTGATGATGCAGTGATGATGCACTGATGATGCTTTGATGGTGGTATGATGATGTTGTGATGATGTAGTGATGATGCAGGAATGATGCTGTGATGCCTCTGTCGTGATGCAGTGATGATGCAGTGATGACGCTGTGTTGATGTAGTGATGACGCTGCGATGATGATGTTGTGATGATGCAGTGATGATGCAGTGATGATGCTTTGATGACGCTGTGAGGATGTTGTGATGATGCAGTGATGATGCAGTGATCATGGTGTGATGATGCTGTGATGATGCAGTGATGATGGTGTGATGATGCTGTGATGATGCAGTGATGATGCTGTGATGATACTGTGATGATGCAGTGATGATGCTGTGATGATGCAGTGATGATGCTGTGATGATGCAGTAATGATGCAGTGATGATGCAGTGATGATGTTGTGATGATGCAGTGATGATGCAGTGATGATGGTGTGATGATGCTGTGATGATGCAGTGATGATGGTGTGATGATGCTGTGATGATGCAGTGATGATGCAGTGATGATGCAGTGAGGATGCTGTGATGATGCTGTGATGATGCAGTGATGATGCAGTGATGATGCAGTGATGATGCTGTGATGATGCTGTGATGATGCAGTGATGATGGTGTGATGCTGCAGTGATGCTGCAGTGATGATGCTTTGATGACGCTGTGATGATGCTGTGATGATGCAGTGATGATGCAGTGATTATGGTGTGATGATACAGTGATGATGCACTGAGGATGCTGTGATGATGCAGTGGTGATGCAGTGATGATGCTGTGATGATGCTGTGAAGACGTTCTGATGATGCAGTGATGATGCAGTGATGATGGTGTGATGATGCTGTGATGATGGTGTGATGATGTTGTGATGATACTGTGATGATGCAGTGGTGATGGTGTGATGATGCAGTGATGATGGTGTGATGATGCAGTGAGGATGCTGTGATGATTTTGTGATGATGCAGTGATGATACTGTGATGACACTGTGGTGATTTTGTGATGATTTTGTGATGATGCAGTGATGATACTGTGATGATGCAATGATGATGCTTTGATGACCGTGTGTTGATGGTGTGATGATGCTCTGATGATGCAGTGATTATGCAGTGATGATGCAGTGATGATGCTGTGATGATGCAGTGATGATACTGTGATGATGCAGTGATGATGCTGTGATGATGCAGTGATGATGCAGTGATGATGCAGTGATGATGAAGTCATGATGAAGTCATGATGAAGTCATGATGCAGTGATGCTGTTATGACACAGTGATGATGCAGTGATGATACAGTGATGATGCAGTGATGATGCAGTGATGATGCTGTTATGACACAGTGATGATGCAGTGGTGATGCAGTGATGATGCAGTGATGATGCAGTGATGATGCTGTGATGATGCTGTGATGATGCAGTGATGATGCAGTGATGATGCTGTGATGATGCAGTGATGATGAAGTGATGATGCAGTGATGGTGCTGTTTTGACACAGTGATGATGCAGTGATGATGCAGTGATGATGCTGTGATGATGCAGTGATGATGCAGTGATGATGCTCTGAAGACGCTCTGATGATGCTGTGATGATGCAGTGATGATGCTGTGATGATGCAGTGAGGATGTTGTGATGATGTAGTGATGATGCTGTGATGATGCAGTGAGTAAGCTGTGATGATGCAGTGATGATGCAGTGATGATGCTGTGATGATGCAGTGATGATGGTGTGATGATGCAGTGAGTATGCAGTGAGTATGCAGTGATGATGCAGTGAGGATGCAGTGATGATGCAGTGATGATGCTGTGATGATGCAGTGATGATGCAGTGATGATGCTGTGATGATGCAGTGATGATGCTGTGATGATGCTGTGAAGACGTTCTGATGATGCTGTGATGCTGCAGTGATGATGCTGTGATGATGGTGTGATGATGCAGTGATGATGCTGTGATGATGCAGTGATGATGCAGTGATGATGGTGTGATGATGCAGTGATGATGCAGTGATGACACAGTGATGATGCAGTGATGATGCTGTGATGACACAGTGATGATGCAGTGATGATGCTGTGATGATGCTGTGATGATGCAGTGATGATGAAGTGATGATGCTGTGATGACACAGTGATGACGCAGTGATGATGCAGTGATGATGCAGTGATGATGTTGTGATGATGCAGTGATTATGCTGTGATGATGGTGTGATGATGCAGTGAGGATGCTGTGATGATGCAGTGATGATGCAGTGATGATGCTGTGATGATGCTGTGAAGACGTTCTGATGATGCTGTGATGCTGCAGTGATGATGCTGTGATGATGCTGTGATGATGGTGTGATGATGCTGTGATGATACTGTGATGATGCAGTGATGATGCTGTGATGATGCTGTGATGATGCAGTGATGATGCAGTGATGATGGTGTGATGATGCAGTGAGGATGCTGTGATGATGCAGTGATGATGCAGTTATGATGATGTGTTGATGTAGTGATGACGCTGCGATGATGATGTTGTGATGATGCAGTGGTGATGGTGTGATGATGCTGTGATGATGCAGTGATGATGCTTTGATGACGCTGTGATGATGCTCTGATGATGCTTTGATGACGCTGTGATGATGCTGTGATGATGCTGTGATGATGCAGTGATGATGCAGTGATGATGGTGTGATGATGCAGTGAGGATGCTGTGATGATGCAGTGATGATGCAGTTATGATGATGTGTTGATGTAGTGATGACGCTGCGATGATGATGTTGTGATGATGCAGTGGTGATGGTGTGATGATGCTGTGATGATGCAGTGATGATGCAGTGATGATGCTTTGATGACGCTGTGATGATGCTGTGATGATGCAGTGATGATGCAGTGATGATGGTGTGATGATGCAGTGAGGATGCTGTGATGATTTAGTGATGATGCAGTGATGATGCTGTGATGACACTGTGGTGATTTTGTGATGATTTTGTGATGATGCAGTGATGATACTGTGATGATGCAATGATGATGCTTTGATGACCGTGTGTTGATGGTGTGATGATGCTCTGATGATGCAGTGATTACGCAGTGATGACACTGTGATGATGCAGTGATGATGCAGTGATGATGCTGTGATGATACTGTGATCATGCAGTGATGATGCTGTGATGATGCAGTGATGATGCAGTGATGATGCAGTGATGCTGTTATGACACAGTGATGATGCAGTGATGATGCAGTGATGATGCAGTGATGATGCAGTGATGATGCTGTAATGATGCTGTGATGATGCACTGATTATGCTGTGATGATGCAGTGATGATGCAGTGATGATGCTGTGATGATGCAGTGATGATGGTGTGATGCTGCAGTGATGATGCTGTGATGATGCAGTGATTATGCTGTGATGATGCTGTGATGATGAAGTGATGATGCAGTGATGATGTTGTTATGACACAGTGATGATGCAGTGATGATGCAGTGATGATGCAGTGATGATGCAGTGATGATGCTGTGATGATGCTGTGATGACAAAGTGATGATGCAGTGATGATGCAGTGATGATGCTTTGATGACGCTGTGATGATGCTGTGATGATGCAGTGATGATGCCGTGATGATGCTGTGATGATGCAGTGAGGATGCTGTGATGATGTAGTGATGATGCAGTGATGATGCAGTGATGATGGTGTGATGCTGCAGGGATGCTGCAGGGATGATGCTGTGATGATGCTGTGATGATGCAGTGATGATGGTGTGATGCTGCAGTGATGATGCAGTGATGATGCTGTGATGATGCAGTGATGATGCTGTGATGATGCAGTGATGATGTTGTGATGATGCTGTGATGATGCAGTGATGATGGTGTGATGATGGTGTGATGATGCAGTGATGATGCTGTGATGATACTGTGATGATGGTGTGATGATGGTGTGATGATGCAGTGATGAAGCAGTGATGATGCTGTGATGATGCAGTTATGATGCTGTTATGACACTGTGATGATGCAGTGATGATGCTGTGATGATGCAGTGATGATGCAGTGATGATGCTGTGATGATGCTGTGATGATGCAGTGATGATGGTGTGATGATGCAGTGATGATGCTGTGATGATGCAGTGATGATGCAGTGATGATGGTGTGATGATGCAGTGAGGATGCAGTGATGATGCTGTGATGATGCAGTGATGATGCTGTGATGATACTGTGATGATGGTGTGATGATGGTGTGATGATGCAGTGATGAAGCAGTGATGATGCTGTGATGATACAGTGATGATGCTGTTATGACACTGTGATGATGCAGTGATGATGCTGTGATGATGCAGTGATGATGCTGTGATGATGCAGTGATGATGCTGTGATGATGCAGTGATGATGCTGTGATGATGCTGTGATGATGAAGTGATGATGCAGTGATGATGTTGTTATGACACAGTGATGATGCAGTGATGATGCTGTGATGATGCAGTGATGATGCAGTGATGATGCTTTGATGACGCTGTGATGATGCTGTGATGATGCAGTGATGATGCAGTGATGATGCTGTGATGATGCAGTGATGATGCAGTGATGATGTAGTGATGATGCAGTGATGATGGTGTGATGCTGCAGTGATGCTGCAGGGATGATGCTGTGATGATGCTGTGATGATGCAGTGATGATGGTGTGATGCTGCAGTGATGATGCAGTGATGATGCTGTGATGATGCAGTGATGATGCTGTGATGATGCAGTGATGATGTTGTGATGATGCTGTGATGATGCAGTGATGATGGTGTGATGATGGTGTGATGATGCAGTGATGATACTGTGATGATGCTGTGATGATGGTGTGATGATGGTGTGATGATGCAGTGATGAAGCAGTGATGATGCAGTGATGATGCAGTGATGATGCTTTGATGACGCTGTGATGATGCTGTGATGATGCAGTGATGATGCAGTGATGATGCTGTGATGACACTGTGGTGATTTTGTGATGATTTAGTGATGATGCAGTGATGATGCTGTGATTACACTGTGGTGATTTTGTGATGATTTTGTGATGATGCAGTGATGATACTGTGATGATGCAATGATGATGCTTTGATGACCGTGTGTTGATGGTGTGATGATGCTCTGATGATGCAGTGATTATGCAGTGATGACACTGTGATGATGCTGTGACGATGCAGTGATGATGCGGTGATGATGCAGTGATGATGCTGTGATGATACTGTAATGATGCAGTGATGATGCTGTGATGATGCTGTGATGATGCAGTGATGATGCAGTGATGATGAAGTCATGATGCAGTGATGCTGTTATGACACAGTGATGATGCAGTGATGATGCAGTGATGATGCAGTGATGATGCAGTGATGATGCTGTGATGATGCAGTGATGATGCAGTGATGATGCTGTGATGATGCAGTGATGATGCTGTGATGATGCTGTGATGATGCAGTGATGATGGTGTGATGCTGCAGTGATGATGCTGTGATGATGCAGTGATGATGAAGTGATGATGCAGTGATGATGTTGTTATGACACAGTGATGATGCAGTGATGATGCTATGATGATGATGCAGTGATGATGCAGTGATGATGCTGTGATGATGCTGTGATGACAAAGTGATGATGCAGTGATGATGCAGTGATGATGCAGTGATGATGCTTTGATGACGCTGTGATGATGCTGTGATGATGCAGTGATGATGCAGTGATGATGCTGTGATGATGCAGTGAGGATTCTGTGATGATGTAGTGATGATGCAGTGATGTTGCAGTGATGATGGTGTGATGATGCTTTGATGACGCTGTGATGATGCAGTGATGATGCAGTGATGATGGTGTGATGATGCAGTGAGGATGCTGTGATGATGCAGTGATGATGCGGTGATGATGCAGTGATGATGCTGTGATGATACTGTAATGATGCAGTGATGATGCTGTGATGATGCAGTGATGATGCAGTGATGATGAAGTCATGATGAAGTCATGATGCAGTGATGCTGTTATGAAACAGTGATGATGCAGTGATGATGCAGTGATGATGCAGTGATGATGCAGTGATGATGCTGTAATGATGCTGTGATGATGCAGTGATGATGCTGTGATGATGCAGTGATGATGCAGTGATGATGCTGTGATGATGCAGTGAGTAAGCTGTGATGATGCAGTGATGATGCAGTGATGATGCTGTGATGATGCAGTGATGATGGTGTGATGATGCAGTAAGTATGCAGTGAGTATGCAGTGATGATGCAGTGATGATGCTGTGATGATGCTGTGATGATGCAGTGATGATGCAGTGATGATGCTGTGATGATGCTGTGATGATGCAGTGATGATGGTGTGATGATGGTGTGATGATGCAGTGATGAAGGTGTGATAATGCTGTGATGATGCTTTGATGACGCTGTGATGATGCTGTGATGATGCAGTGATGATGCCGTGATGATGCTGTGATGATGCAGTGAGGATGCTGTGATGATGTAGTGATGATGCAGTGATGATGCAGTGATGATGGTGTGATGCTGCAGGGATGCTGCAGGGATGATGCTGTGATGATGCTGTGATGATGCAGTGATGATGGTGTGATGCTGCAGTGATGATGCAGTGATGATGCTGTGATGATGCAGTGATGATGCTGTGATGATGCAGTGATGATGTTGTGATGATGCTGTGATGATGCAGTGATGATGGTGTGATGATGGTGTGATGATGCAGTGATGATGCTGTGATGATACTGTGATGATGGTGTGATGATGGTGTGATGATGCAGTGATGAAGCAGTGATGATGCTGTGATGATGCACTTATGATGCTGTTATGACACTGTGATGATGCAGTGATGATGCTGTGATGATGCAGTGATGATGCAGTGATGATGCTGTGATGATGCTGTGATGATGCAGTGATGATGGTGTGATGATGCAGTGATGATGCTGTGATGATGCAGTGATGATGCTGTGATGATGCAGTGATGATGCTGTGATGATGCTGTGATGATGCTGTGATGATGCTGTGATGATGCAGTGATGATGCTGTGATGATGCAGTGATGATGCAGTGATGATGCTGTGATGATGCAGTGATGATGCAGTGATGATGTAGTGATGATGCAGTGATGATGGTGTGATGCTGCAGTGATGCTGCAGGGATGATGCTGTGATGATGCTGTGATGATGCAGTGATGATGGTGTGATGCTGCAGTGATGATGCAGTGATGATGCTGTGATGATGCAGTGATGATGCTGTGATGATGCAGTGATGATGTTGTGATGATGCTGTGATGATGCAGTGATGATGGTGTGATGATGGTGTGATGATGCAGTGATGATACTGTGATGATGCTGTGATGATGGTGTGATGATGGTGTGATGATGCAGTGATGAAGCAGTGATGATGCTGTGATGATGCAGTGATGATGCAGTGATGATGCTTTGATGACGCTGTGATGATGCTGTGATGATGCAGTGATGATGCAGTGATGATGCTGTGATGACACTGTGGTGATTTTGTGATGATTTAGTGATGATGCAGTGATGATGCTGTGATGACACTGTGGTGATTTTGTGATGATTTTGTGATGATGCAGTGATGATACTGTGATGATGCAATGATGATGCTTTGATGACCGTGTGTTGATGGTGTGATGATGCTCTGATGATGCAGTGATTATGCAGTGATGACACTGTGATGATGCTGTGACGATGCAGTGATGATGCGGTGATGATGCAGTGATGATGCTGTGATGATACTGTAATGATGCAGTGATGATGCTGTGATGATGCTGTGATGATGCAGTGATGATGCAGTGATGATGAAGTCATGATGCAGTGATGCTGTTATGACACAGTGATGATGCCGTGATGATGCAGTGATGATGCAGTGATGATGCAGTGATGATGCTGTGATGATGCAGTGATGATGCAGTGATGATGCTGTGATGATGCAGTGATGATGGTGTGATGATGCAGTGATGATGCTGTGATGATGCAGTGTTGATGTAGTGATGACGCTGCGATGATGATGTTGTGATGATGCAGTGATGGTGTGATGATGCAGTGATGATGCTTTGATGACGCTGTGATGATGCTGTGATGATGGTGTGATGATGCAGTGAGGATGCTGTGATGATGCTGTGATGATGCAGTGATGATGGTGTGATGCTGCAGTGATGATGCTGTGATGATGCAGTGATGATGAAGTGATGATGCAGTGATGATGTTGTTATGACACAGTGATGATGCAGTGATGATGCTATGATGATGATGCAGTGATGATGCAGTGATGATGCTGTGATGATGCTGTGATGACAAAGTGATGATGCAGTGATGATGCAGTGATGATGCAGTGATGATGCTTTGATGACGCTGTGATGATGCTGTGATGATGCAGTGATGATGCAGTGATGATGCTGTGATGATGCAGTGAGGATTCTGTGATGATGTAGTGATGATGCAGTGATGTTGCAGTGATGATGGTGTGATGATGCTTTGATGACGCTGTGATGATGCAGTGATGATGCAGTGATGATGGTGTGATGATGCAGTGAGGATGCTGTGATGATGCTGTGATGATGCAGTGATGATGCAGTGATGATGCAGTGATGATGCTGTGATGATGCTGTGACGATGCAGTGATGATGCGGTGATGATGCAGTGATGATGCTGTGATGATACTGTAATGATGCAGTGATGATGCTGTGATGATGCAGTGATGATGCAGTGATGATGAAGTCATGATGAAGTCATGATGCAGTGATGCTGTTATGAAACAGTGATGATGCAGTGATGATGCAGTGATGATGCAGTGATGATGCAGTGATGATGCTGTAATGATGCTGTGATGATGCAGTGATGATGCTGTGATGATGCAGTGATGATGCAGTGATGATGCTGTGATGATGCAGTGAGTAAGCTGTGATGATGCAGTGATGATGCAGTGATGATGCTGTGATGATGCAGTGATGATGGTGTGATGATGCAGTAAGTATGCAGTGAGTATGCAGTGATGATGCAGTGATGATGCTGTGATGATGCTGTGATGATGCAGTGATGATGCAGTGATGATGCTGTGATGATGCTGTGATGATGCAGTGATGATGGTGTGATGATGGTGTGATGATACAGTGATGATGCAGTGAGGATGCTGTGATGATGCAGTGATGATGCTGTGATGATGCTGTGAAGACGTTCTGATGATTCTGTGATGCTGCAGTGATGATGCTGTGATGATGCTGTGATGATGGTGTGATGATGCTGTGATGATACTGTGATGATGCAGTGATGATGCTGTGATGATGCAGTGATGATGCAGTGATGATGGTGTGATGATGCAGTGAGGATGCTGTGATGATGCAGTGATGATGCTGTGATGATGCTGTGATGATGGTGTGATGATGCTGTGATGATACTGTGATGATGCAGTGATGATGCTGTGATGATGCTGTGATGATGCAGTGATGATGCAGTGATGATGGTGTGATGATGCAGTGAGGATGCTGTGATGATGCAGTGATGATGCAGTTATGATGATGTGTAGATGTAGTGATGACGCTGCGATGATGATGTTGTGATGATGCAGTGGTGATGGTGTGATGATGCTGTGTTGATGCAGTGATGATGCAGTGATGATGCTTTGATGACGCTGTGATGATGCTCTGATGATGCAGTGATGATGCACTGATGATGCTGTGATGATGCTGTGATGATGCAGTGATGATGCAGTGATGATGGTGTGATGATGCAGTGAGGATGCTGTGATGATGCAGTGATGATGCAGTTATGATGATGTGTTGATGTAGTGATGACGCTGCGATGATGATGTGCTGATGCAGTGGTGATGGTGTGATGATGCTGTGATGATGCAGTGATGATGCAGTGATGATGGTGTGATGATGCAGTGAGGATGCTGTGATGATGCTGTGATGATGCAGTGATGATGGTGTGATGATGCAGTGAGGATGCTGTGATGATTTAGTGATGATGCAGTGATGATGCTGTGATGACACTGTGGTGATTGTGTGATGATTTTGTGATGATGCAGTGATGATACTGTGATGATGCAATGATGATGCTTTGATGACCATGTGTTGATGGTGTGATGATGCTCTGATGATGCAGTAATTATGCAGTGATGACACTGTGATGATGCTGTGACGATGCAGTGATGATGCAGTGATGATGCAGTGATGATGCAGTGATGATGCTGTGATGATACTGTGATGATGCAGTGAAGATGCTGTGATGATGCTGTGATGATGCAGTGATGATGCAGTGATGATGCAGTGATGCTGTTATGACACAGTGATGATGCAGTGATGATGCAGTGATGATGGTGTGATGCTGCAGTGATGCTGCAGTGATGATGCTGTGATGATGCTGTGATGATGCAGTGATGATGCTGTGATGATGCAGTGATGATGCAGTGATGATGCTGTGATGATGCAGTGATGATGCAGTGATGATGTTGTGATGCTGCAGTGATGATGCTGTGATGATGCAGTGATGATGCTGTGATGATGCTGTGATGATAAAGTGATGATGCAGTGATGATGTTGTTATGACACAGTGATGATGCAGTGATGATGCAGTGATGATGCTGTGATGATGCTGTGATGACAAAGTGATGATGCAGTGATGATGCAGTGATGATGCTTTGATGACGCTGTGATGATGCTGTGATGATGCAGTGATGATGCAGTGATGATGCTGTGATGATGCAGTGAGGATGCTGTGATGATGTAGTGATGATGCAGTGATGATGCAGTGATGATGGTGTGATGCTGCAGTGATGCTGCAGGGATGATGCAGTGATGATGCTGTGATGATGCAGTGATGATGCAGTGATGATGCTGTGATGATGGTGTGATGCTGCAGTGATGATGAAGTGATGATGCAGTGATGATGCAGTGAGGATGCTGTGATGATGCTGTGATGATGCAGTGATGATGCAGTGAGGATGCTGTGATGATGCTGTGATGATGCAGTGATGATGCGTTGATGACGCTGTGATGATGCTGTGATGATGCAGTGATGATGCAGTGATGATGGTGTGATGATACAGTGATGATGCAGTGAGGATGCTGTGATGATGCAGTGATGATGCAGTGATGATGCTGTGATGATGCTGTGAAGACGTTCTGATGATGCTGTGATGCTGCAGTGATGATGCTGTGATGATGCTGTGATGATGGTGTGATGATGCTGTGATGATACTGTGATGATGCAGTGATGATGCTGTGATGATGCTGTGATGATGCAGTGATGATGCAGTGATGATGGTGTGATGATGCAGTGAGGATGCTGTGATGATGCAGTGATGATGCAGTTATGATGATGTGTTGATGTAGTGATGACGCTGCGATGATGATGTTGTGATGATGCAGTGGTGATGGTGTGATGATGCTGTGATGATGCAGTGATGATGCAGTGATGATGCTTTGATGACGCTGTGATGATGCTCTGATGATGCTTTGATGACGCTGTGATGATGCTGTGATGATGCTGTGATGATGCAGTGATGATGCAGTGATGATGGTGTGATGATGCAGTGAGGATGCTGTGATGATGCAGTGATGATGCAGTTATGATGATGTGTTGATGTAGTGATGACGCTGCGATGATGATGTTGTGATGATGCAGTGGTGATGGTGTGATGATGCTGTGATGATGCAGTGATGATGCAGTGATGATGCTTTGATGACGCTGTGATGATGCTGTGATGATGCAGTGATGATGCAGTGATGATGGTGTGATGATGCAGTGAGGATGCTGTGATGATTTAGTGATGATGCAGTGATGATGCTGTGATGACACTGTGGTGATTTTGTGATGATTTTGTGATGATGCAGTGATGATACTGTGATGATGCAATGATGATGCTTTGATGACCGTGTGTTGATGGTGTGATGATGCTCTGATGATGCAGTGATTACGCAGTGATGACACTGTGATGATGCTGTGATGATGCAGTGATGATGCAGTGATGATGCTGTGATGATACTGTGATCATGCAGTGATGATGCTGTGATGATGCTGTGATGATGCAGTGATGATGCAGTGATGATGCAGTGATGCTGTTATGACACAGTGATGATGCAGTGATGATGCAGTGATGATGCAGTGATGATGCAGTGATGATGCTGTAATGATGCTGTGATGATGCACTGATTATGCTGTGATGATGCAGTGATGATGCAGTGATGATGCTGTGATGATGCAGTGATGATGGTGTGATGCTGCAGTGATGATGCTGTGATGATGCAGTGATGATGCTGTGATGATGCTGTGATGATGAAGTGATGATGCAGTGATGATGTTGTTATGACACAGTGATGATGCAGTGATGATGCAGTGATGATGCAGTGATGATGCAGTGATGATGCTGTGATGATGCTGTGATGACAAAGTGATGATGCAGTGATGATGCAGTGATGATGCTTTGATGACGCTGTGATGATGCTGTGATGATGCAGTGATGATGCAGTGATGATGCTGTGATGATGCAGTGAGGATGCTGTGATGATGTAGTGATGATGCAGTGATGATGCAGTGATGATGGTGTGATGATGCTGTGATGATGCAGTGATGATGGTGTGATGCTGCAGTGATGATGCTGTGATGATGCAGTGATGATGCTGTGATGATGCTGTGATGATGAAGTGATGATGCAGTGATGATGTTGTTATGACACAGTGATGATGCAGTGATGATGCAGTGATGATGCAGTGATGATGCAGTGATGATGCTGTGATGATGCTGTGATGACAAAGTGATGATGCAGTGATGATGCAGTGATGATGCTTTGATGACGCTGTGATGATGCTGTGATGATGCAGTGATGATGCAGTGATGATGCTGTGATGATGCAGTGAGGATGCTGTGATGATGTAGTGATGATGCAGTGATGATGCAGTGATGATGCAGTGATGATGCTGTGATGATGCAGTGATGATGCTGTGATGATGCAGTGATGATGTTGTGATGATGCTGTGATGATGCAGTGATGATGGTGTGATGATGGTGTGATGATGCAGTGATGATGCTGTGATGATACTGTGATGATGGTGTGATGATGGTGTTATGATGCAGTGATGAAGCAGTGATGATGCTGTGATGATGCAGTGATGATGCTGTTATGACACTGTGATGATGCAGTGATGATGCTGTTATGATGCAGTGATGATGCTGTGATGATGCTGTGAAGACGTTCTGATGATGCTGTGATGCTGCAGTGATGATGCAGTGATGATGCTGTGATGATGCAGTGATGATGCAGTGATGATGGTGTGATGATGCAGTGAGGATGCAGTGATGATGCTGTGATGATGCAGTGATGATGCTGTGATGATACTGTGATGATGGTGTGATGATGGTGTGATGATGCAGTGATGAAGCAGTGATGATGCTGTGATGATACAGTGATGATGCTGTTATGACACTGTGATGATGCAGTGATGATGCTGTGATGATGCAGTGATGATGCTGTGATGATGCTGTGATGATGCAGTGATGATGGTGTGATGATGCAGTGATGATGCTGTGATGATACTGTAATGATGCTGTGATGATGCAGTGATGATGGTGTGATGCTGCAGTGATGATGCTGTGATGATGCAGTGATGATGCTGTGATGATGCTGTGATGATGAAGTGATGATGCAGTGATGATGTTGTTATGACACAGTGATGATGCAGTGATGATGCTGTGATGATGCAGTGATGATGCTGTGATGATGCTTTGATGACGCTGTGATGATGCTGTGATGATGCAGTGATGATGAAGTGATGATGCAGTGATGATGCAGTGAGGATGCTGTGATGATGCAGTGATGATGCTGTGATGATGCTGTGATGATGCAGTGATGATGCTGTGATGATGCTGTGATGATGCAGTGAGGATGCAGTGATGATGCAGTGAGGATGCTGTGATGATGTAGTGATGATGCAGTGATGATGCAGTGATGATGGTGTGATGCTGCAGTGATGCTGCAGGGATGATGCTGTGATGATGCTGTGATGATGCAGTGATGATGGTGTGATGCTGCAGTGATGATGCAGTGATGACGCTGTGATGATGCAGTGATGATGCAGTGATGATGGTGTGATGATGCAGTGATGATGCTGTGATGATGCTGTGATGATGCAGTGATGACGCAGTGATGATGCAGTGATGATGCAGTGATGATGCTGTGATGATGCTGTGATGATGCAGTGATGATGGTGTGATGATGGAGTGATGATGCAGTGATGATGCAGTGATGATGCTGTGATGATGCAGTGATGATGCTGTGATGATGCTGTGATGATGCAGTGATGATGCAGTGATGATGCAGTGATGATGGTGTGATGATGCAGTGAGGATGCTGTGATGACACTGTGGTGATTTTGTGATGATACTGTGATGATGCAATGATGATGCTTTGATGACCGTGTGTTGATGGTGTGATGATGCTCTGATGATGCAGTGATTATGCAGTGATGACACTGTGATGATGCTGTGACGATGCAGTGATGATGCGGTGATTATGCAGTGATGATGCTGTGATGATACTGTAATGATGCAGTGATGATGCTGTGATGATGCAGTGATGATGCAGTGATGATGAAGTCATGATGCAGTGATGCTGTTATGACACAGTGATGATGCAGTGGTGATGCAGTGATGATGCTGTGATGATGCAGTGATGATGCTGTAATGATGCTGTGATGATGCAGTGATGATGCTGTGATGATGGTGTGATGATGCAGTGATGATGCTGGGATGATGCAGTGATGATGCAGTGATGATGCTGTGATGATGCAGTGATGATGCAGTGATGATGCCCTGATGATGCTTTGATGGTGGTATGATGATGTTGTGATTATGTAGTGATGATGCAGGGATGATGCTGTGATGCCTCTGTGGTGATGCAGTGATGATGCTGTGATGATACTGTGATGATGCAGTGATTATGCTGTGATGATGCTGTGATGATGCAGTGATGATGCAGTGATGATGTTGTGATGATGCTGTGATGATGCAGTGATGATGGTGTGATGATGGTGTGATGATGCAGTGATGATGCTGTGATGATACTGTGATGATGCAGTGATGATGCTGTGATGATGCAGTGATGATGAAGTGATGATGAAGTGATGATGCAGTGATGATGCAGTGAGGATGCTGTGATGATGCTGTGATGATGCAGTGAGGATGCAGTGATGATGCAGTGATGATGCTGTGATGATGGTGTGATGATGCAGTGATGATGCAGTGATGATGCTGGGATGATGCAGTGATGATGCTTTGATGACGCTGTGATGATGCTGTGATGATGCAGTGATGATGCTGTGATGATACTGTGATGATGCAGTGATGATGCTGTGATGATGCTGTGATGATGCAGTGATGATGCAGTGATGATGAAGTCATGATGAAGTCATGATGCAGTGATGCTGTTATGACACAGTGATGATGCAGTGATGACACAGTGATGACGCTGTGATGATTATCTGATGATGCAGTGATGATGCACTGATGATGCTTTGATGGTGGTATGATGATGTTGTGATGATGTAGTGATGATGCAGGGATGATGCTGTGATGCCTCTGTCGTGATGCAGTGATGATGCAGTGATGACGCTGTGTTGATGTAGTGATGACGCTGCGATGATGATGTTGTGATGATGCAGTGGTGATGGTGTGATGATGCTGTGATGATGCTGTGATGATGCAGTGATGATGCAGTGATGATGCTTTGATGACGCTGTGATGATGCTGTGATGATGCAGTGATGATGCAGTGATCATGGTGTGATGATGCTGTGATGATGCAGTGATGATTGTGTGATGATGGTGTGATGATGCTGTGATGATGCAGTGATGATGCTGTGATGATACTGTGATGATGCAGTGATGATGCTGTGATGATGCTGTGATGATGCAGTGATGATGCAGTGATGATGGTGTGATGATGCTGTGATGATGCAGTGATGATGCAGTGATGATGCAGTGAGGATGCTGTGATGATGCTGTGATGATGCAGTGATGATGCAGTGATGATGCTGTGATGATGCTGTGATGATGCTGTGATGATGCAGTGATGATGGTGTGATGCTGCAGTGATGATGCTTTGATGACGCTGTGATGATGCTGTGATGATGCAGTGATGATGCAGTGATGATGGTGTGATGATACAGTGATGATGCACTGAGGATGCTGTGATGATGCAGTGGTGATGCAGTGATGATGCTGTGATGATGCTGTGAAGACGTTCTGATGATGCAGTGATGATGCAGTGATGATGGTGTGATGATGCTGTGATGATGGTGTGATGATGTTGTGATGATACTGTGATGATGCAGTGGTGATGGTGTGATGATGCAGTGATGATGGTGTGATGATGCAGTGAGGATGCTGTGATGATTTAGTGATGATGCAGTGATGATGCTGTGATGACACTGTGGTGATTTTGTGATGATTTTGTGATGATGCAGTGATGATACTGTGATGATGCAATGATGATGCTTTGATGACCGTGTGTTGATGGTGTGATGATGCTCTGATGATGCAGTGATTATGCAGTGATGATGCAGTGATGATGCTGTGATGATGCAGTGATGATACTGTGATGATGCAGTGATGATGCTGTGATGATGCAGTGATGATACTGTGATGATGCAGTGATGATACAGTGATGATGCAGTGATGATGCAGTGATGATGCTGTTATGACACAGTGATGATGCAGTGATGATGCAGTGATGATGCAGTGATGATGCAGTGATGATGCTGTGATGATGCTGTGATGATGCAGTGATGATGCAGTGATGATGGTGTGATGATGCAGTGATGATGAAGTGATGATGCAGTGATGGTGCTGTTTTGACACAGTGATGATGCAGTGATGATGCAGTGATGATGCTGTGATGATGCAGTGATGATGCAGTGATGATGCTGTGAAGACGCTCTGATGATGCTGTGATGATGCAGTGATGATGCTGTGATGATGCAGTGAGGATGTTGTGATGATGTAGTGATGATGCTGTGATGATGCAGTGAGTAAGCTGTGATGATGCAGTGATGATGCAGTGATGATGCTGTGATGATGCAGTGATGATGGTGTGATGATGCAGTGAGTATGCAGTGAGTATGCATTGATGATGCAGTGAGGATGCAGTGATGATGCAGTGATGATGCTGTGATGATGCAGTGATGATGCAGTGATGATGCAGTGATGATGCAGTGATGATGCTGTGATGATGCTGTGAAGACGTTCTGATGATGCTGTGATGCTGCAGTGATGATGCTGTGATGATGGTGTGATGATGCAGTGATGATGCTGTGATGATGCAGTGATGATGCAGTGATGATGGTGTGATGATGCAGTGATGATGCAGTGATGACACAGTGATGATGCAGTGATGATGCTGTGATGACACAGTGATGATGCAGTGATGATGCTGTGATGATGCTGTGATGATGAAGTGATGATGGTGTGATGCTGCAGTGATGATGCTGTGATGATGCAGTGATGATGCTGTGATGATGCTGTGATGATGAAGTGATGATGCAGTGATGATGTTGTTATGACACAGTGATGATGCAGTGATGATGCTGTGATGATGCAGTGATGATGCTGTGATGATGCTTTGATGACGCTGTGATGATGCTGTGATGATGCAGTGATGATGAAGTGATGATGCAGTGATGATGCAGTGAGGATGCTGTGATGATGCAGTGATGATGCTGTGATGATGCTGTGATGATGCAGTGATGATGCTGTGATGATGCTGTGATGATGCAGTGAGGATGCAGTGATGATGCAGTGAGGATGCTGTGATGATGTAGTGATGATGCAGTGATGATGCAGTGATGATGGTGTGATGCTGCAGTGATGCTGCAGGGATGATGCTGTGATGATGCTGTGATGATGCAGTGATGATGGTGTGATGCTGCAGTGATGATGCAGTGATGACGCTGTGATGATGCAGTGATGATGCAGTGATGATGGTGTGATGATGCAGTGATGATGCTGTGATGATGCTGTGATGATGCAGTGATGACGCAGTGATGATGCAGTGATGATGCAGTGATGATGCTGTGATGATGCTGTGATGATGCAGTGATGATGGTGTGATGATGGAGTGATGATGCAGTGATGATGCAGTGATGATGCTGTGATGATGCAGTGATGATGCTGTGATGATGCTGTGATGATGCAGTGATGATGCAGTGATGATGCAGTGATGATGGTGTGATGATGCAGTGAGGATGCTGTGATGACACTGTGGTGATTTTGTGATGATACTGTGATGATGCAATGATGATGCTTTGATGACCGTGTGTTGATGGTGTGATGATGCTCTGATGATGCAGTGATTATGCAGTGATGATGCAGTGATGATGCTGTGATGATGCAGTGATGATACTGTGATGATGCAGTGATGATGCTGTGATGATGCAGTGATGATACTGTGATGATGCAGTGATGATACAGTGATGATGCAGTGATGATGCAGTGATGATGCTGTTATGACACAGTGATGATGCAGTGATGATGCAGTGATGATGCAGTGATGATGCAGTGATGATGCTGTGATGATGCTGTGATGATGCAGTGATGATGCAGTGATGATGGTGTGATGATGCAGTGATGATGAAGTGATGATGCAGTGATGGTGCTGTTTTGACACAGTGATGATGCAGTGATGATGCAGTGATGATGCTGTGATGATGCAGTGATGATGCAGTGATGATGCTGTGAAGACGCTCTGATGATGCTGTGATGATGCAGTGATGATGCTGTGATGATGCAGTGAGGATGTTGTGAAGATGTAGTGATGATGCTGTGATGATGCAGTGAGTAAGCTGTGATGATGCAGTGATGATGCAGTGATGATGCTGTGATGATGCAGTGATGATGGTGTGATGATGCAGTGAGTATGCAGTGAGTATGCAGTGATGATGCAGTGAGGATGCAGTGATGATGCAGTGATGATGCTGTGATGATGCAGTGATGATGCAGTGATGATGCAGTGATGATGCAGTGATGATGCTGTGATGATGCTGTGAAGACGTTCTGATGATGCTGTGATGCTGCAGTGATGATGCTGTGATGATGGTGTGATGATGCAGTGATGATGCTGTGATGATGCAGTGATGATGCAGTGATGATGGTGTGATGATGCAGTGATGATGCAGTGATGACACAGTGATGATGCAGTGATGATGCTGTGATGACACAGTGATGATGCAGTGATGATGCTGTGATGATGCTGTGATGATGAAGTGATGATGCTGTGATGATGCAGTGATGATGCTGTGATGATGCAGTGATGATGCTGTGATGATGCTGTGATGATGAAGTGATGATGCAGTGATGATGTTGTTATGACACAGTGATGATGCAGTGATGATGCTGTGATGATGCAGTGATGATGCTGTGATGATGCTTTGAAGACGCTGTGATGATGCTGTGATGATGCAGTGATGATGAAGTGATGATGCAGTGATGATGCAGTGAGGATGCTGTGATGATGCAGTGATGATGCTGTGATGATGCTGTGATGATGCAGTGATGATGCTGTGATGATGCTGTGATGATGCAGTGAGGATGCAGTGATGATGCAGTGAGGATGCTGTGATGATGTAGTGATGATGCAGTGATGATGCAGTGATGATGGTGTGATGCTGCAGTGATGCTGCAGGGATGATGCTGTGATGATGCTGTGATGATGCAGTGATGATGGTGTGATGCTGCAGTGATGATGCAGTGATGACGCTGTGATGATGCAGTGATGATGCAGTGATGATGGTGTGATGATGCAGTGATGATGCTGTGATGATGCTGTGATGATGCAGTGATGACGCTGTGATGATGCAGTGATGATGCAGTGATGATGGTGTGATGATGCAGTGATGATGCTGTGATGATGCTGTGATGATGCAGTGATGACGCAGTGATGATGCAGTGATGATGCAGTGATGATGCTGTGATGATGCTGTGATGATGCAGTGATGATGGTGTGATGATGGAGTGATGATGCAGTGATGATGCAGTGATGATGCTGTGATGATGCAGTGATGATGCTGTGATGATGCTGTGATGATGCAGTGATGATGCAGTGATGATGCAGTGATGATGGTGTGATGATGCAGTGAGGATGCTGTGATGACACTGTGGTGATTTTGTGATGATACTGTGATGATGCAATGATGATGCTTTGATGACCGTGTGTTGATGGTGTGATGATGCTCTGATGATGCAGTGATTATGCAGTGATGACACTGTGATGATGCTGTGACGATGCAGTGATGATGCGGTGATTATGCAGTGATGATGCTGTGATGATACTGTAATGATGCAGTGATGATGCTGTGATGATGCAGTGATGATGCAGTGATGATGAAGTCATGATGCAGTGATGCTGTTATGACACAGTGATGATGCAGTGGTGATGCAGTGATGATGCTGTGATGATGCAGTGATGATGCTGTAATGATGCTGTGATGATGCAGTGATGATGCTGTGATGATGCAGTGATGATGCAGTGATGATGCTGGGATGATGCAGTGATGATGCAGTGATGATGCTGTGATGATGCAGTGATGATGCAGTGATGATGCCCTGATGATGCTTTGATGGTGGTATGATGATGTTGTGATGATGTAGTGATGATGCAGGGATGATGCTGTGATGCCTCTGTGGTGATGCAGTGATGATGCTGTGATGATACTGTGATGATGCAGTGATTATGCTGTGATGATGCTGTGATGATGCAGTGATGATGCAGTGATGATGTTGTGATGATGCTGTGATGATGCAGTGATGATGGTGTGATGATGGTGTGATGATGCAGTGATGATGCTGTGATGATACTGTGATGATGCAGTGATGATGCTGTGATGATGCAGTGATGATGAAGTGATGATGAAGTGATGATGCAGTGATGATGCAGTGAGGATGCTGTGATGATGCTGTGATGATGCAGTGAGGATGCAGTGATGATGCAGTGATGATGCTGTGATGATGGTGTGATGATGCAGTGATGATGCAGTGATGATGCTGGGATGATGCAGTGATGATGCTTTGATGACGCTGTGATGATGCTGTGATGATGCAGTGATGATGCTGTGATGATACTGTGATGATGCAGTGATGATGCTGTGATGATGCTGTGATGATGCAGTGATGATGCAGTGATGATGAAGTCATGATGAAGTCATGATGCAGTGATGCTGTTATGACACAGTGATGATGCAGTGATGACACAGTGATGACGCTGTGATGATTATCTGATGATGCAGTGATGATGCACTGATGATGCTTTGATGGTGGTATGATGATGTTGTGATGATGTAGTGATGATGCAGGGATGATGCTGTGATGCCTCTGTCGTGATGCAGTGATGATGCAGTGATGACGCTGTGTTGATGTAGTGATGACGCTGCGATGATGATGTTGTGATGATGCAGTGGTGATGGTGTGATGATGCTGTGATGATGCTGTGATGATGCAGTGATGATGCAGTGATGATGCTTTGATGACGCTGTGATGATGCTGTGATGATGCAGTGATGATGCAGTGATCATGGTGTGATGATGCTGTGATGATGCAGTGATGATTGTGTGATTATGGTGTGATGATGCTGTGATGATGCAGTGATGATGCTGTGATGATACTGTGATGATGCAGTGATGATGCTGTGATGATGCAGTGATGATGCTGTGATGATGCAGTAATGATGCAGTGATGATGCAGTGATGATGTTGTGATGATGCTGTGATGATGCAGTGATGATGGTGTGATGATGGTGTGATGATGCAGTGATGATGCTGTGATGATACTGTGATGATGCAGTGATGATGCTGTGATGATGCTGTGATGATGCAGTGATGATGCAGTGATGATGGTGTGATGATGCTGTGATGATGCAGTGATGATGCAGTGATGATGCAGTGAGGATGCTGTGATGATGCTGTGATGATGCAGTGATGATGCAGTGATGATGCAGTGATGATGCTGTGATGATGCTGTGATGATGCAGTGATGATGGTGTGATGCTGCAGTGATGATGCTTTGATGACGCTGTGATGATGCTGTGATGATGCAGTGATGATGCAGTGATGATGGTGTGATGATACAGTGATGATGCACTGAGGATGCTGTGATGATGCAGTGGTGATGCAGTGATGATGCTGTGATGATGCTGTGAAGACGTTCTGATGATGCAGTGATGATGCAGTGTTGATGGTGTGATGATGCTGTGATGATGGTGTGATGATGTTGTGATGATACTGTGATGATGCAGTGGTGATGGTGTGATGATGCAGTGATGATGGTGTGATGATGCAGTGAGGATGCTGTGATGATTTAGTGATGATGCAGTGATGATGCTGTGATGACACTGTGGTGATTTTGTGATGATTTTGTGATGATGCAGTGATGATACTGTGATGATGCAATGATGATGCTTTGATGACCGTGTGTTGATGGTGTGATGATGCTCTGATGATGCAGTGATTATGCAGTGATGATGCAGTGATGATGCTGTGATGATGCAGTGATGATACTGTGATGATGCAGTGATGATGCTGTGATGATGCAGTGATGATACTGTGATGATGCAGTGATGATACAGTGATGATGCAGTGATGATGCAGTGATGATGCTGTTATGACACAGTGATGATGCAGTGATGATGCAGTGATGATGCAGTGATGATGCTGTGATGATGCTGTGATGATGCAGTGATGATGCAGTGATGATGGTGTGATGATGCAGTGATGATGAAGTGATGATGCAGTGATGGTGCTGTTTTGACACAGTGATGATGCAGTGATGATGCAGTGATGATGCTGTGATGATGCAGTGATGATGCAGTGATGATGCTGTGAAGACGCTCTGATGATGCTATGATGATGCAGTGATGATGCTGTGATGATGCAGTGAGGATGTTGTGATGATGTAGTGATGATGCTGTGATGATGCAGTGAGTAAGCTGTGATGATGCAGTGATGATGCAGTGATGATGCTGTGATGATGCAGTGATGATGGTGTGATGATGCAGTGAGTATGCAGTGAGTATGCAGTGAGTATGCAGTGAGGATGCAGTGATGATGCAGTGATGATGCTGTGATGATGCAGTGATGATGCAGTGATGATGCAGTGATGATGCAGTGATGATGCTGTGATGATGCTGTGAAGACGTTCTGATGATGCTGTGATGCTGCAGTGATGATGCTGTGATGATGGTGTGATGATGCAGTGATGATGCTGTGATGATGCAGTGATGATGCAGTGATGATGGTGTGATGATGCAGTGATGATGCAGTGATGACACAGTGATGATGCAGTGATGATGCTGTGATGACACAGTGATGATGCAGTGATGATGCTGTGATGATGCTGTGATGATGAAGTGATGATGCTGTGATGACACAGTGATGACGCAGTGATGATGCAGTGATGATGCTGTGATGATGCAGTGATGATGCTGTGATGATGCAGTAATGATGCAGTGATGATGCAGTGATGATTTTGTGATGATGCAGTGATTATGCTGTGATGATGGTGTGATGATGCAGTGAGGATGCTTTGATGATGCTGTGATGATGCAGTGATGATGCTGTGATGATGCAGTGATGATGCTGTGATGATGCAGTGAGTAAGCTGTGATGATGCAGTGATGATGCAGTGATGATGCAGTGATGATGCAGTGATGATGCAGTGATGATGCAGTGAGTATGCAGTGATGATGCTGTGATGATGCTGTGATGATGCTGTGATGATGCAGTGAGGATGCAGTGATGATGCAGTGATGATGCTGTGATGATGCAGTGATGATGCTGTGATGATGCTGTGAAGACGTTCTGATGATGCTGTGATGCTGCAGTGATGATGCAGTGATGATGCTGTGATGATGGTGTGATGATGCAGTGATGATGCAGTGATGATGCAGTGATGATGCAGTGAGGATGCTGTGATGATGGTGTGATGTTGCAGTGAGGATGCAGTGATGATGCTGTGATGATGCAGTGATGATGCTGTGATGATACTGTGATGATGGTGTGATGATGGTGTGATGATGCAGTGATGAAGCAGTGATGATACTGTGATGATACAGTGATGATGCTGTTATGACACTGTGATGATGCAGTGATGATGCTGTGATGATGCTTTGATGACGCTGTGATGATGCTGTGATGATGCAGTGATGATGGTGTGATGATGCAGTGATGATGCTGTGATGATACTGTAATGATGCTGTGATGATGCAGTGATGATGGTGTGATGCTGCAGTGATGATGCTGTGATGATGCAGTGATGATGCTGTGATGATGCTGTGATGATGAAGTGATGATGCAGTGATGATGTTGTTATGACACAGTGATGATGCAGTGATGATGCTGTGATGATGCAGTGATGATGCAGTGATGATGCTTTGATGACGCTGTGATGATGCTGTGATGATGCAGTGATGATGAAGTGATGATGCAGTGATGATGCAGTGAGGATGCTGTGATGATGCTCTGATGATGCAGTGAGGATGCAGTGATGATGCAGTGATGATGCTGTGATGATGCTGTGATGATGCAGTGATGATGCTGTGATGATGCTGTGATGATGCAGTGAGGATGCAGTGATGATGCAGTGAGGATGCTGTGATGATGTAGTGATGATGCAGTGATGATGCAGTGATGATGGTGTGATGCTGCAGTGATGCTGCAGGGATGATGCTGTGATGATGCTGTGATGATGCAGTGATGATGGTGTGATGCTGCAGTGATGATGCAGTGATGACGCTGTGATGATGCAGTGATGATGCAGTGATGATGGTGTGATGATGCAGTGATGATGCTGTGATGATGCTGTGATGATGCAGTGATGACGCAGTGATGATGCAGTGATGATGCAGTGATGATGCTGTGATGATGCTGTGATGATGCAGTGATGATGGTGTGATGATGGAGTGATGATGCAGTGATGATGCAGTGATGATGCTGTGATGATGCAGTGATGATGCTGTGATGATGCTGTGATGATGCAGTGATGATGCAGTGATGATGCAGTGATGATGGTGTGATGATGCAGTGAGGATGCTGTGATGACACTGTGGTGATTTTGTGATGATACTGTGATGATGCAATGATGATGCTTTGATGACCGTGTGTTGATGGTGTGATGATGCTCTGATGATGCAGTGATGATGCAGTGATGATGCTGTGATGATGCAGTGAGGATGCAGTGATGATGCAGTGATGATGCTGTGATGATGCTGTGATGATGCAGTGATGATGCAGTGATGATGCTGGGATGATGCAGTGATGATGCTTTGATGACGCTGTGATGATGCTGTGATGATGCAGTGATGATGCTGTGATGATACTGTGATGATGCAGTGATGATGCTGTGATGATGCTGTGATGATGCAGTGATGATGCAGTGATGATGAAGTCATGATGAAGTCATGATGCAGTGATGCTGTTATGACACAGTGATGATGCAGTGATGACACAGTGATGACGCTGTGATGATTATCTGATGATGCAGTGATGATGCACTGATGATGCTTTGATGGTGGTATGATGATGTTGTGATGATGTAGTGATGATGCAGGAATGATGCTGTGATGCCTCTGTCGTGATGCAGTGATGATGCAGTGATGACGCTGTGTTGATGTAGTGATGACGCTGCGATGATGATGTTGTGATGATGCAGTGGTGATGGTGTGATGATGCTGTGATGATGCAGTGATGATGCAGTGATCATGGTGTGATGATGCTGTGATGATGCAGTGATGATGGTGTGATGATGAAGTGATGATGCAGTGATGATGTTGTTATGACACAGTGATGATGCAGTGATGATGCTGTGATGATGCAGTCATGATGCAGTGATGATGCTATGATGATGGTGTGATGCTGCAGTGATGATGAAGTGATGATGCAGTGATGATGCAGTGAGGATGCTGTGATGATGCTGTGATGATGCAGTGATGATGCAGTGAGGATGCTGTGATGATGCTGTGATGATGCAGTGATGATGCTTTGATGACGCTGTGATGATGCTGTGATGATGCAGTGATGATGCATTGATGATGGTGTGATGATGCAGTGAGTATGCAGTGAGTATGCAGTGATGATGCAGTGATGATGCTGTGATGATGCAGTGATGATGCAGTGATGATGCAGTGATGATGCTGTTATGATGCTGTAATGATGAAGTGATGATGCAGTGATGATGTTGTTATGACACAGTGATGATGCAGTGATGATGCTGTGATGATGCAGTGATGATGCAGTGATGATGCTGTGATGATGGTGTGATGCTGCAGTGATGATGAAGTGATGATGCAGTGATGATGCAGTGAGGATGCTGTGATGATGCTGTGATGATGCAGTGATGATGCAGTGAGGATGCTGTGATGATGCTGTGATGATGCAGTGATGATGCGTTGATGACGCTGTGATGATGCTGTGATGATGCAGTGATGATGCAGTGATGATGGTGTGATGATACAGTGATGATGCAGTGAGGATGCTGTGATGATGCAGTGATGATGCAGTGATGATGCTGTGATGATGCTGTGAAGACGTTCTGATGATGCTGTGATGCTGCAGTGATGATGCTGTGATGATGCAGTGATGATGCAGTGATGATGCTGTGATGATACTGTGATGATGCAGTGATGATGCTGTGATGATGCTGTGATGATGCAGTGATGATGCAGTGATGATGGTGTGATGATGCAGTGAGGATGCTGTGATGATGCAGTGATGATGCAGTTATGATGATGTGTTGATGTAGTGATGACGCTGCGATGATGATGTTGTGATGATGCAGTGGTGATGGTGTGATGATGCTGTGATGATGCAGTGATGATGCAGTGATGATGCTTTGATGACGCTGTGATGATGCTCTGATGATGCATTGATGACGCTGTGATGATGCTGTGATGATGTTGTGATGATGCAGTGATGATGCAGTGATGATGGTGTGATGATGCAGTGAGGATGCTGTGATGATGCAGTGATGATGCAGTTATGATGATGTGTTGATGTAGTGATGACGCTGCGATGATGATGTTGTGATGATGCAGTGGTGATGGTGTGATGATGCTGTGATGATGCAGTGATGATGCAGTGATGATGCTTTGATGACGCTGTGATGATGCTGTGATGATGCAGTGATGATGCAGTGATGATGGTGTGATGATGCAGTGAGGATGCTGTGATGATTTAGTGATGATGCAGTGATGATGCTGTGATGACACTGTGGTGATTTTGTGATGATTTTGTGATGATGCAGTGATGATACTGTGATGATGCAATGATGATGCTTTGATGACCGTGTGTTGATGGTGTGATGATGCTCTGATGATGCAGTGATTACGCAGTGATGACACTGTGATGATGCTGTGACGATGCAGTGATGATGCAGTGATGATGCAGTGATGATGCTGTGATGATACTGTGATCATGCAGTGATGATGCTGTGATGATGCTGTGATGATGCAGTGATGATGCAGTGATGATGCAGTGATGCTGTTATGACACAGTGATGATGCAGTGATGATGCAGTGATGATGCAGTGATGATGCAGTGATGATGCTGTAATGATGCTGTGATGATGCAGTGATTATGCTGTGATGATGCAGTGATGATGCAGTGATGATGCTGTGATGATGCAGTGATAATGGTGTGATGCTGCAGTGATGATGCTGTGATGATGCAGTGATGATGCTGTGATGATGCTGTGTTGATGAAGTGATTATGCAGTGATGATGTTGTTATGACACAGTGATGATGCAGTGATGATGCAGTGATGACACAGTGATGATGCAGTGATGATGCTGTGATGATGCTGTGATGACAAAGTGATGATGCAGTGATGATGCAGTGATGATGCAGTGATGATGCTTTGATGACGCTGTGATGATGCTGTGATGATGCAGTGATGATGCAGTGATGATGCTGTGATGATGCAGTGAGGATTCTGTGATGATGTAGTGATGATGCAGTGAGGATGCTGTGATGATGCAGTGATGATGCTGTGATGATGCAGTGATGATGGTGTGATGCTGCAGGGATGCTGCAGGGATGATGCTGTGATGATGCTGTGATGATGCAGTGATGATGGTGTGATGCTGCAGTGATGATGCAGTGATGATGCTGTGATGATGCAGTGATGATGCTGTGATGATGCAGTGATGATGTTGTGATGATGCTGTGATGATGCAGTGATGATGGTGTGATGATGGTGTGATGATGCAGTGATGATGCTGTGATGATACTGTGATGATGGTGTGATGATGGTGTGATGATGCAGTGATGATGCAGTGATGATGCTGTGATGATGCAGTGAGGATGCTGTTATGACACTGTGATGATGCAGTGATGATGCTGTGATGATGCAGTGATGATGCAGTGATGATGCTGTGATGATGCTGTGATGATGCAGTGATGATGGTGTGATGATGCAGTGATGATGCTGTGATGATGCAGTGATGATGCAGTGATGATGGTGTGATGATGCAGTGAGGATGCAGTGATGATGCTGTGATGATGCAGTGATGATGCTGTGATGATACTGTGATGATGGTGTGATGATGGTGTGATGATGCAGTGATGAAGCAGTGATGATGCTGTGATGATACAGTGATGATGCTGTTATGACACTGTGATGATGCAGTGATGATGCTGTGATGATGCAGTGATGATGCTGTGATGATGCTGTGATGATGCAGTGATGATGGTGTGATGATGCAGTGATGATGCTGTGATGATACTGTAATGATGCTGTGATGATGCAGTGATGATGGTGTGATGCTGCAGTGATGATGCTGTGATGATGCAGTGATGATGCTGTGATGATGCTGTGATGATGAAGTGATGATGCAGTGATGATGTTGTTATGACACAGTGATGATGCATTGATGATGCTGTGATGATGCAGTGATGATGCAGTGATGATGCTTTGATGACGCTGTGATGATGCTGTGATGATGCAGTGATGATGCAGTGATGATGCTGTGATGATGCAGTGATGATGCTGTGATGATGTAGTGATGATGCAGTGATGATGGTGTGATGCTGCAGTGATGATGCAGGGATGATGCTGTGATGATGCTGTGATGATGCAGTGATGATGGTGTGATGCTGCAGTGATGATGCAGTGATGATGCTGTGATGATGCAGTGATGATGCAGGGATGATGCTGTGATGATGCTGTGATGATGCAGTGATGATGGTGTGATGCTGCAGTGATGATGCAGTGATGATGCTGTGATGATGCAGTGATGATGCAGTGATGATGCTGGGATGATGCAGTGATGATGCAGTGATGATGCGGTGATTATGCAGTGAGGATGCTGTTATGACACTGTGATGATGCAGTGATGATGCTGTGATGATGCAGTGATGATGCAGTGATGATGCTGTGATGATGCTGTGATGATGCAGTGATGATGGTGTGATGATGCAGTGATGATGCTGTGATGATGCAGTGATGATGCAGTGATGATGGTGTGATGATGCAGTGAGGATGCAGTGATGATGCTGTGATGATGCAGTGATGATGCTGTGATGATACTGTGATGATGGTGTGATGATGGTGTGATGATGCAGTGATGAAGCAGTGATGATGCTGTGATGATACAGTGATGATGCTGTTATGACACTGTGATGATGCAGTGATGATGCTGTGATGATGCAGTGATGATGCTGTGATGATGCTGTGATGATGCAGTGATGATGGTGTGATGATGCAGTGATGATGCTGTGATGATACTGTAATGATGCTGTGATGATGCAGTGATGATGGTGTGATGCTGCAGTGATGATGCTGTGATGATGCAGTGATGATGCTGTGATGATGCTGTGATGATGAAGTGATGATGCAGTGATGATGTTGTTATGACACAGTGATGATGCATTGATGATGCTGTGATGATGCAGTGATGATGCAGTGATGATGCTTTGATGACGCTGTGATGATGCTGTGATGATGCAGTGATGATGCAGTGATGATGCTGTGATGATGCAGTGATGATGCAGTGATGATGTAGTGATGATGCAGTGATGATGGTGTGATGCTGCAGTGATGATGCAGGGATGATGCTGTGATGATGCTGTGATGATGCAGTGATGATGGTGTGATGCTGCAGTGATGATGCAGTGATGATGCTGTGATGATGCAGTGATGATGCAGGGATGATGCTGTGATGATGCTGTGATGATGCAGTGATGATGGTGTGATGCTGCAGTGATGATGCAGTGATGATGCTGTGATGATGCAGTGATGATGCAGTGATGATGCTGGGATGATGCAGTGATGATGCAGTGATGATGCGGTGATTATGCAGTGATGACACTGTGATGATGCGGTGACGATGCAGTGATGATGCGGTGATTATGCAGTGATGATGCTGTGATGATACTGTAATGATGCAGTGATGATGCTGTGATGATGCAGTGATGATGCAGTGATGATGAAGTCATGATGCAGTGATGCTGTTATGACACAGTGATGATGCAGTGATGATGCAGTGATGATGCAGTGAGGATGCTGTGATGATGCTGTAATGATGCTGTGATGATGCAGTGATGATGCTGTGATGATGCAGTGATGATGCAGTGATGATGCTGGGATGATGCAGTGATGATGCAGTGATGATGCTGTGATGATGCAGTGATGATGCAGTGATGATGCCCTGATGATGCTTTGATGGTGGTATGATGATGTTGTGATGATGTAGTGATGATGCAGGGATGATGCTGTGATGCCTCTGTGGTGATGCAGTGATGATGCAGTGATGACGCTGTGTTGATGTAGTGATGACGCTGCGATGATGATGTTGTGATGATGCAGTGGTGATGGTGTGATGATGCTGTGATGATGCTGTGATGATGCAGTGATGATGCAGTGATGATGCTTTGATGACGCTGTGATGATGCTGTGATGATGCAGTGATGATGCAGTGATGATGGTGTGATGATGCTGTGATGATGCAGTGATGATTGTGTGATGATGGTGTGATGATGCTGTGATGATGCAGTGATGATGCTGTGATGATACTGTGATGATGCAGTGATGATGCTGTGATGATGCTGTGATGATGCAGTAATGATGCAGTGATGATGCAGTGATGATGTTGTGATGATGCTGTGATGATGCAGTGATGATGCTGTGATGATGCAGTGATGATGCTGTGATGATGCTGTGATGATGCTGTGATGATGCTGTGATGATGCAGTGATGATGCTGTGATGATGCAGTGATGATGCAGTGATGATGCTGTGATGATGCAGTGATGATGCAGTGATGATGTAGTGATGATGCAGTGATGATGGTGTGATGCTGCAGTGATGCTGCAGGGATGATGCTGTGATGATGCTGTGATGATGCAGTGATGATGGTGTGATGCTGCAGTGATGATGCAGTGATGATGCTGTGATGATGCAGTGATGATGCTGTGATGATGCAGTGATGATGTTGTGATGATGCTGTGATGATGCAGTGATGATGGTGTGATGATGGTGTGATGATGCAGTGATGATACTGTGATGATGCTGTGATGATGGTGTGATGATGGTGTGATGATGCAGTGATGAAGCAGTGATGATGCTGTGATGATGCAGTGATGATGCAGTGATGATGCTTTGATGACGCTGTGATGATGCTGTGATGATGCAGTGATGATGCAGTGATGATGCTGTGATGACACTGTGGTGATTTTGTGATGATTTAGTGATGATGCAGTGATGATGCTGTGATGACACTGTGGTGATTTTGTGATGATTTTGTGATGATGCAGTGATGATACTGTGATGATGCAATGATGATGCTTTGATGACCGTGTGTTGATGGTGTGATGATGCTCTGATGATGCAGTGATTATGCAGTGATGACACTGTGATGATGCTGTGACGATGCAGTGATGATGCGGTGATGATGCAGTGATGATGCTGTGATGATACTGTAATGATGCAGTGATGATGCTGTGATGATGCTGTGATGATGCAGTGATGATGCAGTGATGATGAAGTCATGATGCAGTGATGCTGTTATGACACAGTGATGATGCAGTGATGATGCAGTGATGATGCAGTGATGATGCAGTGATGATGCTGTGATGATGCAGTGATGATGCAGTGATGATGCTGTGATGATGCAGTGATGATGGTGTGATGATGCAGTGATGATGCTGTGATGATGATGTTGTGATGATGCAGTGATGGTGTGATGATGCAGTGATGATGCTTTGATGACGCTGTGATGATGCTGTGATGATGGTGTGATGATGCAGTGAGGATGCTGTGATGATGCTGTGATGATGCAGTGATGATGGTGTGATGCTGCAGTGATGATGCTGTGATGATGCAGTGATGATGAAGTGATGATGCAGTGATGATGTTGTTATGACACAGTGATGATGCAGTGATGATGCTATGATGATGATGCAGTGATGATGCAGTGATGATGCTGTGATGATGCTGTGATGACAAAGTGATGATGCAGTGATGATGCAGTGATGATGCAGTGATGATGCTTTGATGACGCTGTGATGATGCTGTGATGATGCAGTGATGATGCAGTGATGATGCTGTGATGATGCAGTGAGGATTCTGTGATGATGTAGTGATGATGCAGTGATGTTGCAGTGATGATGGTGTGATGATGCTTTGATGACGCTGTGATGATGCAGTGATGATGCAGTGATGATGGTGTGATGATGCAGTGAGGATGCTGTGATGATGCTGTGATGATGCAGTGATGATGCAGTGATGATGCAGTGATGATGCTGTGATGATGCTGTGACGATGCAGTGATGATGCGGTGATGATGCAGTGATGATGCTGTGATGATACTGTAATGATGCAGTGATGATGCTGTGATGATGCAGTGATGATGCAGTGATGATGAAGTCATGATGAAGTCATGATGCAGTGATGCTGTTATGAAACAGTGATGATGCAGTGATGATGCAGTGATGATGCAGTGATGATGCAGTGATGATGCTGTAATGATGCTGTGATGATGCAGTGATGATGCTGTGATGATGCAGTGATGATGCAGTGATGATGCTGTGATGATGCAGTGAGTAAGCTGTGATGATGCAGTGATGATGCAGTGATGATGCTGTGATGATGCAGTGATGATGGTGTGATGATGCAGTAAGTATGCAGTGAGTATGCAGTGATGATGCAGTGATGATGCTGTGATGATGCTGTGATGATGCAGTGATGATGCAGTGATGATGCTGTGATGATGCTGTGATGATGCAGTGATGATGGTGTGATGATGGTGTGATGATGCAGTGATGAAGGTGTGATAATGCTGTGATGATGTTGTGATGATGCAGTGATGATGAAGTGATGATGCAGTGATGATGCAGTGAGGATGCTGTGATGATGCTGTGATGATGCAGTGATGATGCAGTGAGGATGCTGTGATGATGCTGTGATGATGCAGTGATGATGCTTTGATGACGCTGTGATGATGCTGTGATGATGCAGTGATGATGCAGTGATGATGGTGTGATGATACAGTGATGATGCAGTGAGGATGCTGTGATGATGCAGTGATGATGCTGTGATGATGCTGTGAAGACGTTCTGATGATTCTGTGATGCTGCAGTGATGATGCTGTGATGATGCTGTGATGATGGTGTGATGATGCTGTGATGATACTGTGATGATGCAGTGATGATGCTGTGATGATGCAGTGATGATGCAGTGATGATGGTGTGATGATGCAGTGAGGATGCTGTGATGATGCAGTGATGATGCTGTGATGATGCTGTGATGATGGTGTGATGATGCTGTGATGATACTGTGATGATGCAGTGATGATGCTGTGATGATGCTGTGATGATGCAGTGATGATGCAGTGATGATGGTGTGATGATGCAGTGAGGATGCTGTGATGATGCAGTGATGATGCAGTTATGATGATGTGTAGATGTAGTGATGACGCTGCGATGATGATGTTGTGATGATGCAGTGGTGATGGTGTGATGATGCTGTGATGATGCAGTGATGATGCAGTGATGATGCTTTGATGACGCTGTGATGATGCTCTGATGATGCAGTGATGATGCACTGATGATGCTGTGATGATGCTGTGATGATGCAGTGATGATGCAGTGATGATGGTGTGATGATGCAGTGAGGATGCTGTGATGATGCAGTGATGATGCAGTTATGATGATGTGTTGATGTAGTGATGACGCTGCGATGATGATGTGCTGATGCAGTGGTGATGGTGTGATGATGCTGTGATGATGCAGTGATGATGCAGTGATGATGGTGTGATGATGCAGTGAGGATGCTGTGATGATGCTGTGATGATGCAGTGATGATGGTGTGATGATGCAGTGAGGATGCTGTGATGATTTAGTGATGATGCAGTGATGATGCTGTGATGACACTGTGGTGATTGTGTGATGATTTTGTGATGATGCAGTGATGATACTGTGATGATGCAATGATGATGCTTTGATGACCATGTGTTGATGGTGTGATGATGCTCTGATGATGCAGTAATTATGCAGTGATGACACTGTGATGATGCTGTGACGATGCAGTGATGATGCAGTGATGATGCAGTGATGATGCAGTGATGATGCTGTGATGATACTGTGATGATGCAGTGAAGATGCTGTGATGATGCTGTGATGATGCAGTGATGATGCAGTGATGATGCAGTGATGCTGTTATGACACAGTGATGATGCAGTGATGATGCAGTGATGATGGTGTGATGCTGCAGTGATGATGCAGTGATGATGCTGTGATGATGCTGTGATGATGCAGTGATGATGCTGTGATGATGCAGTGATGATGCAGTGATGATGCTGTGATGATGCAGTGATGATGCAGTGATGATGTTGTGATGCTGCAGTGATGATGCTGTGATGATGCAGTGATGATGCTGTGATGATGCTGTGATGATAAAGTGATGATGCAGTGATGATGTTGTTATGACACAGTGATGATGCAGTGATGATGCAGTGATGATGCTGTGATGATGCTGTGATGACAAAGTGATGATGCAGTGATGATGCAGTGATGATGCTTTGATGACGCTGTGATGATGCTGTGATGATGCAGTGATGATGCAGTGATGATGCTGTGATGATGCAGTGAGGATGCTGTGATGATGTAGTGATGATGCAGTGATGATGCAGTGATGATGGTGTGATGCTGCAGTGATGCTGCAGGGATGATGCAGTGATGATGCTGTGATGATGCAGTGATGATGCAGTGATGATGCTGTGATGATGGTGTGATGCTGCAGTGATGATGAAGTGATGATGCAGTGATGATGCAGTGAGGATGCTGTGATGATGCTGTGATGATGCAGTGATGATGCAGTGAGGATGCTGTGATGATGCTGTGATGATGCAGTGATGATGCGTTGATGACGCTGTGATGATGCTGTGATGATGCAGTGATGATGCAGTGATGATGGTGTGATGATACAGTGATGATGCAGTGAGGATGCTGTGATGATGCAGTGATGATGCAGTGATGATGCTGTGATGATGCTGTGAAGACGTTCTGATGATGCTGTGATGCTGCAGTGATGATGCTGTGATGATGCTGTGATGATGGTGTGATGATGCTGTGATGATACTGTGATGATGCAGTGATGATGCTGTGATGATGCTGTGATGATGCAGTGATGATGCAGTGATGATGGTGTGATGATGCAGTGAGGATGCTGTGATGATGCAGTGATGATGCAGTTATGATGATGTGTTGATGTAGTGATGACGCTGCGATGATGATGTTGTGATGATGCAGTGGTGATGGTGTGATGATGCTGTGATGATGCAGTGATGATGCAGTGATGATGCTTTGATGACGCTGTGATGATGCTCTGATGATGCTTTGATGACGCTGTGATGATGCTGTGATGATGCTGTGATGATGCAGTGATGATGCAGTGATGATGGTGTGATGATGCAGTGAGGATGCTGTGATGATGCAGTGATGATGCAGTTATGATGATGTGTTGATGTAGTGATGACGCTGCGATGATGATGTTGTGATGATGCAGTGGTGATGGTGTGATGATGCTGTGATGATGCAGTGATGATGCAGTGATGATGCTTTGATGACGCTGTGATGATGCTGTGATGATGCAGTGATGATGCAGTGATGATGGTGTGATGATGCAGTGAGGATGCTGTGATGATTTAGTGATGATGCAGTGATGATGCTGTGATGACACTGTGGTGATTTTGTGATGATTTTGTGATGATGCAGTGATGATACTGTGATGATGCAATGATGATGCTTTGATGACCGTGTGTTGATGGTGTGATGATGCTCTGATGATGCAGTGATTACGCAGTGATGACACTGTGATGATGCTGTGATGATGCAGTGATGATGCAGTGATGATGCTGTGATGATACTGTGATCATGCAGTGATGATGCTGTGATGATGCTGTGATGATGCAGTGATGATGCAGTGATGATGCAGTGATGCTGTTATGACACAGTGATGATGCAGTGATGATGCAGTGATGATGCAGTGATGATGCAGTGATGATGCTGTAATGATGCTGTGATGATGCACTGATTATGCTGTGATGATGCAGTGATGATGCAGTGATGATGCTGTGATGATGCAGTGATGATGGTGTGATGCTGCAGTGATGATGCTGTGATGATGCAGTGATGATGCTGTGATGATGCTGTGATGATGAAGTGATGATGCAGTGATGATGTTGTTATGACACAGTGATGATGCAGTGATGATGCAGTGATGATGCAGTGATGATGCTGTGATGATGCTGTGATGACAAAGTGATGATGCAGTGATGATGCAGTGATGATGCTTTGATGACGCTGTGATGATGCTGTGATGATGCAGTGATGATGCAGTGATGATGCTGTGATGATGCAGTGAGGATGCTGTGATGATGTAGTGATGATGCAGTGATGATGGTGTGATGATGCTGTGATGATGCTGTGATGATGCAGTGATGATGGTGTGATGCTGCAGTGATGATGCTGTGATGATGCAGTGATGATGCTGTGATGATGCTGTGATGATGAAGTGATGATGCAGTGATGATGTTGTTATGACACAGTGATGATGCAGTGATGATGCAGTGATGATGCAGTGATGATGCAGTGATGATGCTGTGATGATGCTGTGATGACAAAGTGATGATGCAGTGATGATGCAGTGATGATGCTTTGATGACGCTGTGATGATGCTGTGATGATGCAGTGATGATGCAGTGATGATGCTGTGATGATGCAGTGAGGATGCTGTGATGATGTAGTGATGATGCAGTGATGATGCAGTGATGATGCAGTGATGATGCTGTGATGATGCAGTGATGATGCTGTGATGATGCAGTGATGATGTTGTGATGATGCTGTGATGATGCAGTGATGATGGTGTGATGATGGTGTGATGATGCAGTGATGATGCTGTGATGATACTGTGATGATGGTGTGATGATGGTGTTATGATGCAGTGATGAAGCAGTGATGATGCTGTGATGATGCAGTGATGATGCTGTTATGACACTGTGATGATGCAGTGATGATGCTGTTATGATGCAGTGATGATGCTGTGATGATGCTGTGAAGACGTTCTGATGATGCTGTGATGCTGCAGTGATGATGCAGTGATGATGCTGTGATGATGCAGTGATGATGCAGTGATGATGGTGTGATGATGCAGTGAGGATGCAGTGATGATGCTGTGATGATGCAGTGATGATGCTGTGATGATACTGTGATGATGGTGTGATGATGGTGTGATGATGCAGTGATGAAGCAGTGATGATGCTGTGATGATACAGTGATGATGCTGTTATGACACTGTGATGATGCAGTGATGATGCTGTGATGATGCAGTGATGATGCTGTGATGATGCTGTGATGATGCAGTGATGATGGTGTGATGATGCAGTGATGATGCTGTGATGATACTGTAATGATGCTGTGATGATGCAGTGATG
This sequence comes from Somateria mollissima, assembly GCA_951411735.1. Lineage (NCBI taxonomy): Eukaryota > Metazoa > Chordata > Aves > Anseriformes > Anatidae > Somateria > Somateria mollissima. The sequence goes on from OX598312.1 coordinate 22,439,326, forward strand.
ATGGTGTGATGCTGCAGTGATGATGCTGTGATGATGCAGTGATGATGCTGTGATGATGCTGTGATGATGAAGTGATGATGCAGTGATGATGTTGTTATGACACAGTGATGATGCAGTGATGATGCTGTGATGATGCAGTGATGATGCTGTGATGATGCTTTGATGACGCTGTGATGATGCTGTGATGATGCAGTGATGATGAAGTGATGATGCAGTGATGATGCAGTGAGGATGCTGTGATGATGCAGTGATGATGCTGTGATGATGCTGTGATGATGCAGTGATGATGCTGTGATGATGCTGTGATGATGCAGTGATGATGCTGTGATGATGCTGTGATGATGCAGTGATGACGCAGTGATGATGCAGTGATGATGCAGTGATGATGCTGTGATGATGCTGTGATGATGCAGTGATGATGGTGTGATGATGGAGTGATGATGCAGTGATGATGCAGTGATGATGCTGTGATGATGCAGTGATGATGCTGTGATGATGCTGTGATGATGCAGTGATGATGCAGTGATGATGCAGTGATGATGGTGTGATGATGCAGTGAGGATGCTGTGATGACACTGTGGTGATTTTGTGATGATACTGTGATGATGCAATGATGATGCTTTGATGACCGTGTGTTGATGGTGTGATGATGCTCTGATGATGCAGTGATTATGCAGTGATGACACTGTGATGATGCTGTGACGATGCAGTGATGATGCGGTGATTATGCAGTGATGATGCTGTGATGATACTGTAATGATGCAGTGATGATGCTGTGATGATGCAGTGATGATGCAGTGATGATGAAGTCATGATGCAGTGATGCTGTTATGACACAGTGATGATGCAGTGGTGATGCAGTGATGATGCTGTGATGATGCAGTGATGATGCTGTAATGATGCTGTGATGATGCAGTGATGATGCTGTGATGATGCAGTGATGATGCAGTGATGATGCTGGGATGATGCAGTGATGATGCAGTGATGATGCTGTGATGATGCAGTGATGATGCAGTGATGATGCCCTGATGATGCTTTGATGGTGGTATGATGATGTTGTGATTATGTAGTGATGATGCAGGGATGATGCTGTGATGCCTCTGTGGTGATGCAGTGATGATGCTGTGATGATACTGTGATGATGCAGTGATTATGCTGTGATGATGCTGTGATGATGCAGTGATGATGCAGTGATGATGTTGTGATGATGCTGTGATGATGCAGTGATGATGGTGTGATGATGGTGTGATGATGCAGTGATGATGCTGTGATGATACTGTGATGATGCAGTGATGATGCTGTGATGATGCAGTGATGATGAAGTGATGATGAAGTGATGATGCAGTGATGATGCAGTGAGGATGCTGTGATGATGCTGTGATGATGCAGTGAGGATGCAGTGATGATGCAGTGATGATGCTGTGATGATGGTGTGATGATGCAGTGATGATGCAGTGATGATGCTGGGATGATGCAGTGATGATGCTTTGATGACGCTGTGATGATGCTGTGATGATGCAGTGATGATGCTGTGATGATACTGTGATGATGCAGTGATGATGCTGTGATGATGCTGTGATGATGCAGTGATGATGCAGTGATGATGAAGTCATGATGAAGTCATGATGCAGTGATGCTGTTATGACACAGTGATGATGCAGTGATGACACAGTGATGACGCTGTGATGATTATCTGATGATGCAGTGATGATGCACTGATGATGCTTTGATGGTGGTATGATGATGTTGTGATGATGTAGTGATGATGCAGGGATGATGCTGTGATGCCTCTGTCGTGATGCAGTGATGATGCAGTGATGACGCTGTGTTGATGTAGTGATGACGCTGCGATGATGATGTTGTGATGATGCAGTGGTGATGGTGTGATGATGCTGTGATGATGCTGTGATGATGCAGTGATGATGCAGTGATGATGCTTTGATGACGCTGTGATGATGCTGTGATGATGCAGTGATGATGCAGTGATCATGGTGTGATGATGCTGTGATGATGCAGTGATGATTGTGTGATGATGGTGTGATGATGCTGTGATGATGCAGTGATGATGCTGTGATGATACTGTGATGATGCAGTGATGATGCTGTGATGATGCTGTGATGATGCAGTGATGATGCAGTGATGATGGTGTGATGATGCTGTGATGATGCAGTGATGATGCAGTGATGATGCAGTGAGGATGCTGTGATGATGCTGTGATGATGCAGTGATGATGCAGTGATGATGCAGTGATGATGCTGTGATGATGCTGTGATGATGCAGTGATGATGGTGTGATGCTGCAGTGATGATGCTTTGATGACGCTGTGATGATGCTGTGATGATGCAGTGATGATGCAGTGATGATGGTGTGATGATACAGTGATGATGCACTGAGGATGCTGTGATGATGCAGTGGTGATGCAGTGATGATGCTGTGATGATGCTGTGAAGACGTTCTGATGATGCAGTGATGATGCAGTGATGATGGTGTGATGATGCTGTGATGATGGTGTGATGATGTTGTGATGATACTGTGATGATGCAGTGGTGATGGTGTGATGATGCAGTGATGATGGTGTGATGATGCAGTGAGGATGCTGTGATGATTTAGTGATGATGCAGTGATGATGCTGTGATGACACTGTGGTGATTTTGTGATGATTTTGTGATGATGCAGTGATGATACTGTGATGATGCAATGATGATGCTTTGATGACCGTGTGTTGATGGTGTGATGATGCTCTGATGATGCAGTGATTATGCAGTGATGATGCAGTGATGATGCTGTGATGATGCAGTGATGATACTGTGATGATGCAGTGATGATGCTGTGATGATGCAGTGATGATACTGTGATGATGCAGTGATGATACAGTGATGATGCAGTGATGATGCAGTGATGATGCTGTTATGACACAGTGATGATGCAGTGATGATGCAGTGATGATGCAGTGATGATGCAGTGATGATGCTGTGATGATGCTGTGATGATGCAGTGATGATGCAGTGATGATGGTGTGATGATGCAGTGATGATGAAGTGATGATGCAGTGATGGTGCTGTTTTGACACAGTGATGATGCAGTGATGATGCAGTGATGATGCTGTGATGATGCAGTGATGATGCAGTGATGATGCTGTGAAGACGCTCTGATGATGCTGTGATGATGCAGTGATGATGCTGTGATGATGCAGTGAGGATGTTGTGATGATGTAGTGATGATGCTGTGATGATGCAGTGAGTAAGCTGTGATGATGCAGTGATGATGCAGTGATGATGCTGTGATGATGCAGTGATGATGGTGTGATGATGCAGTGAGTATGCAGTGAGTATGCAGTGATGATGCAGTGAGGATGCAGTGAGGATGCAGTGATGATGCTGTGATGATGCAGTGATGATGCAGTGATGATGCAGTGATGATGCAGTGATGATGCTGTGATGATGCTGTGAAGACGTTCTGATGATGCTGTGATGCTGCAGTGATGATGCTGTGATGATGGTGTGATGATGCAGTGATGATGCTGTGATGATGCAGTGATGATGCAGTGATGATGGTGTGATGATGCAGTGATGATGCAGTGATGACACAGTGATGATGCAGTGATGATGCTGTGATGACACAGTGATGATGCAGTGATGATGCTGTGATGATGCTGTGATGATGAAGTGATGATGGTGTGATGCTGCAGTGATGATGCTGTGATGATGCAGTGATGATGCTGTGATGATGCTGTGATGATGAAGTGATGATGCAGTGATGATGTTGTTATGACACAGTGATGATGCAGTGATGATGCTGTGATGATGCAGTGATGATGCTGTGATGATGCTTTGATGACGCTGTGATGATGCAGTGATGATGAAGTGATGATGCAGTGATGATGCAGTGAGGATGCTGTGATGATGCAGTGATGATGCTGTGATGATGCTGTGATGATGCAGTGATGATGCTGTGATGATGCTGTGATGATGCAGTGAGGATGCAGTGATGATGCAGTGAGGATGCTGTGATGATGTAGTGATGATGCAGTGATGATGCAGTGATGATGGTGTGATGCTGCAGTGATGCTGCAGGGATGATGCTGTGATGATGCTGTGATGATGCAGTGATGATGGTGTGATGCTGCAGTGATGATGCAGTGATGACGCTGTGATGATGCAGTGATGATGCAGTGATGATGGTGTGATGATGCAGTGATGATGCTGTGATGATGCTGTGATGATGCAGTGATGACGCAGTGATGATGCAGTGATGATGCAGTGATGATGCTGTGATGATGCTGTGATGATGCAGTGATGATGGTGTGATGATGGAGTGATGATGCAGTGATGATGCAGTGATGATGCTGTGATGATGCAGTGATGATGCTGTGATGATGCTGTGATGATGCAGTGATGATGCAGTGATGATGCAGTGATGATGGTGTGATGATGCAGTGAGGATGCTGTGATGACACTGTGGTGATTTTGTGATGATACTGTGATGATGCAATGATGATGCTTTGATGACCGTGTGTTGATGGTGTGATGATGCTCTGATGATGCAGTGATTATGCAGTGATGATGCAGTGATGATGCTGTGATGATGCAGTGATGATACTGTGATGATGCAGTGATGATGCTGTGATGATGCAGTGATGATACTGTGATGATGCAGTGATGATACAGTGATGATGCAGTGATGATGCAGTGATGATGCTGTTATGACACAGTGATGATGCAGTGATGATGCAGTGATGATGCAGTGATGATGCTGTGATGATGCTGTGATGATGCAGTGATGATGCAGTGATGATGGTGTGATGATGCAGTGATGATGAAGTGATGATGCAGTGATGGTGCTGTTTTGACACAGTGATGATGCAGTGATGATGCAGTGATGATGCTGTGATGATGCAGTGATGATGCAGTGATGATGCTGTGAAGACGCTCTGATGATGCTGTGATGATGCAGTGATGATGCTGTGATGATGCAGTGAGGATGTTGTGAAGATGTAGTGATGATGCTGTGATGATGCAGTGAGTAAGCTGTGATGATGCAGTGATGATGCAGTGATGATGCTGTGATGATGCAGTGATGATGGTGTGATGATGCAGTGAGTATGCAGTGAGTATGCAGTGATGATGCAGTGAGGATGCAGTGATGATGCAGTGATGATGCTGTGATGATGCAGTGATGATGCAGTGATGATGCAGTGATGATGCAGTGATGATGCTGTGATGATGCTGTGAAGACGTTCTGATGATGCTGTGATGCTGCAGTGATGATGCTGTGATGATGGTGTGATGATGCAGTGATGATGCAGTGATGATGCAGTGATGATGCAGTGATGATGGTGTGATGATGCAGTGATGATGCAGTGATGACACAGTGATGATGCAGTGATGATGCTGTGATGACACAGTGATGATGCAGTGATGATGCTGTGATGATGCTGTGATGATGAAGTGATGATGCTGTGATGATGCAGTGATGATGCTGTGATGATGCAGTGATGATGCTGTGATGATGCTGTGATGATGAAGTGATGATGCAGTGATGATGTTGTTATGACACAGTGATGATGCAGTGATGATGCTGTGATGATGCAGTGATGATGCTGTGATGATGCTTTGAAGACGCTGTGATGATGCTGTGATGATGCAGTGATGATGAAGTGATGATGCAGTGATGATGCAGTGAGGATGCTGTGATGATGCAGTGATGATGCTGTGATGATGCTGTGATGATGCAGTGATGATGCTGTGATGATGCTGTGATGATGCAGTGAGGATGCAGTGATGATGCAGTGAGGATGCTGTGATGATGTAGTGATGATGCAGTGATGATGCAGTGATGATGGTGTGATGCTGCAGTGATGCTGCAGGGATGATGCTGTGATGATGCTGTGATGATGCAGTGATGATGGTGTGATGCTGCAGTGATGATGCAGTGATGACGCTGTGATGATGCAGTGATGATGCAGTGATGATGGTGTGATGATGCAGTGATGATGCTGTGATGATGCTGTGATGATGCAGTGATGACGCAGTGATGATGCAGTGATGATGCAGTGATGATGCTGTGATGATGCTGTGATGATGCAGTGATGATGGTGTGATGATGGAGTGATGATGCAGTGATGATGCAGTGATGATGCTGTGATGATGCAGTGATGATGCTGTGATGATGCTGTGATGATGCAGTGATGATGCAGTGATGATGCAGTGATGATGGTGTGATGATGCAGTGAGGATGCTGTGATGACACTGTGGTGATTTTGTGATGATACTGTGATGATGCAATGATGATGCTTTGATGACCGTGTGTTGATGGTGTGATGATGCTCTGATGATGCAGTGATTATGCAGTGATGACACTGTGATGATGCTGTGACGATGCAGTGATGATGCGGTGATTATGCAGTGATGATGCTGTGATGATACTGTAATGATGCAGTGATGATGCTGTGATGATGCAGTGATGATGCAGTGATGATGAAGTCATGATGCAGTGATGCTGTTATGACACAGTGATGATGCAGTGGTGATGCAGTGATGATGCTGTGATGATGCAGTGATGATGCTGTAATGATGCTGTGATGATGCAGTGATGATGCTGTGATGATGCAGTGATGATGCAGTGATGATGCTGGGATGATGCAGTGATGATGCAGTGATGATGCTGTGATGATGCAGTGATGATGCAGTGATGATGCCCTGATGATGCTTTGATGGTGGTATGATGATGTTGTGATGATGTAGTGATGATGCAGGGATGATGCTGTGATGCCTCTGTGGTGATGCAGTGATGATGCTGTGATGATACTGTGATGATGCAGTGATTATGCTGTGATGATGCTGTGATGATGCAGTGATGATGCAGTGATGATGTTGTGATGATGCTGTGATGATGCAGTGATGATGGTGTGATGATGGTGTGATGATGCAGTGATGATGCTGTGATGATACTGTGATGATGCAGTGATGATGCTGTGATGATGCAGTGATGATGAAGTGATGATGAAGTGATGATGCAGTGATGATGCAGTGAGGATGCTGTGATGATGCTGTGATGATGCAGTGAGGATGCAGTGATGATGCAGTGATGATGCTGTGATGATGGTGTGATGATGCAGTGATGATGCAGTGATGATGCTGGGATGATGCAGTGATGATGCTTTGATGACGCTGTGATGATGCTGTGATGATGCAGTGATGATGCTGTGATGATACTGTGATGATGCAGTGATGATGCTGTGATGATGCTGTGATGATGCAGTGATGATGCAGTGATGATGAAGTCATGATGAAGTCATGATGCAGTGATGCTGTTATGACACAGTGATGATGCAGTGATGACACAGTGATGACGCTGTGATGATTATCTGATGATGCAGTGATGATGCACTGATGATGCTTTGATGGTGGTATGATGATGTTGTGATGATGTAGTGATGATGCAGGGATGATGCTGTGATGCCTCTGTCGTGATGCAGTGATGATGCAGTGATGACGCTGTGTTGATGTAGTGATGACGCTGCGATGATGATGTTGTGATGATGCAGTGGTGATGGTGTGATGATGCTGTGATGATGCTGTGATGATGCAGTGATGATGCAGTGATGATGCTTTGATGACGCTGTGATGATGCTGTGATGATGCAGTGATGATGCAGTGATCATGGTGTGATGATGCTGTGATGATGCAGTGATGATTGTGTGATTATGGTGTGATGATGCTGTGATGATGCAGTGATGATGCTGTGATGATACTGTGATGATGCAGTGATGATGCTGTGATGATGCAGTGATGATGCTGTGATGATGCAGTAATGATGCAGTGATGATGCAGTGATGATGTTGTGATGATGCTGTGATGATGCAGTGATGATGGTGTGATGATGGTGTGATGATGCAGTGATGATGCTGTGATGATACTGTGATGATGCAGTGATGATGCTGTGATGATGCAGTGATGATGCTGTGATGATGCAGTAATGATGCAGTGATGATGCAGTGATGATGTTGTGATGATGCTGTGATGATGCAGTGATTATGCTGTGATGATGGTGTGATGATGCAGTGAGGATGCTGTGATGATGCAGTGATGATGCAGTGATGATGCTGTGATGATGCTGTGAAGACGTTCTGATGATGCTGTGATGCTGCAGTGATGATGCTGTGATGATGCTGTGATGATGGTGTGATGATGCTGTGATGATACTGTGATGATGCAGTGATGATGCTGTGATGATGCTGTGATGATGCAGTGATGATGCAGTGATGATGGTGTGATGATGCAGTGAGGATGCTGTGATGATGCAGTGATGATGCAGTTATGATGATGTGTTGATGTAGTGATGACGCTGCGATGATGATGTTGTGATGATGCAGTGGTGATGGTGTGATGATGCTGTGATGATGCAGTGATGATGCTTTGATGACGCTGTGATGATGCTCTGATGATGCTTTGATGACGCTGTGATGATGCTGTGATGATGCTGTGATGATGCAGTGATGATGCAGTGATGATGGTGTGATGATGCAGTGAGGATGCTGTGATGATGCAGTGATGATGCAGTTATGATGATGTGTTGATGTAGTGATGACGCTGCGATGATGATGTTGTGATGATGCAGTGGTGATGGTGTGATGATGCTGTGATGATGCAGTGATGATGCAGTGATGATGCTTTGATGACGCTGTGATGATGCTGTGATGATGCAGTGATGATGCAGTGATGATGGTGTGATGATGCAGTGAGGATGCTGTGATGATTTAGTGATGATGCAGTGATGATGCTGTGATGACACTGTGGTGATTTTGTGATGATTTTGTGATGATGCAGTGATGATACTGTGATGATGCAATGATGATGCTTTGATGACCGTGTGTTGATGGTGTGATGATGCTCTGATGATGCAGTGATTACGCAGTGATGACACTGTGATGATGCAGTGATGATGCAGTGATGATGCTGTGATGATACTGTGATCATGCAGTGATGATGCTGTGATGATGCAGTGATGATGCAGTGATGATGCAGTGATGCTGTTATGACACAGTGATGATGCAGTGATGATGCAGTGATGATGCAGTGATGATGCAGTGATGATGCTGTAATGATGCTGTGATGATGCACTGATTATGCTGTGATGATGCAGTGATGATGCAGTGATGATGCTGTGATGATGCAGTGATGATGGTGTGATGCTGCAGTGATGATGCTGTGATGATGCAGTGATTATGCTGTGATGATGCTGTGATGATGAAGTGATGATGCAGTGATGATGTTGTTATGACACAGTGATGATGCAGTGATGATGCAGTGATGATGCAGTGATGATGCAGTGATGATGCTGTGATGATGCTGTGATGACAAAGTGATGATGCAGTGATGATGCAGTGATGATGCTTTGATGACGCTGTGATGATGCTGTGATGATGCAGTGATGATGCCGTGATGATGCTGTGATGATGCAGTGAGGATGCTGTGATGATGTAGTGATGATGCAGTGATGATGCAGTGATGATGGTGTGATGCTGCAGGGATGCTGCAGGGATGATGCTGTGATGATGCTGTGATGATGCAGTGATGATGGTGTGATGCTGCAGTGATGATGCAGTGATGATGCTGTGATGATGCAGTGATGATGCTGTGATGATGCAGTGATGATGTTGTGATGATGCTGTGATGATGCAGTGATGATGGTGTGATGATGGTGTGATGATGCAGTGATGATGCTGTGATGATACTGTGATGATGGTGTGATGATGGTGTGATGATGCAGTGATGAAGCAGTGATGATGCTGTGATGATGCAGTTATGATGCTGTTATGACACTGTGATGATGCAGTGATGATGCTGTGATGATGCAGTGATGATGCAGTGATGATGCTGTGATGATGCTGTGATGATGCAGTGATGATGGTGTGATGATGCAGTGATGATGCTGTGATGATGCAGTGATGATGCAGTGATGATGGTGTGATGATGCAGTGAGGATGCAGTGATGATGCTGTGATGATGCAGTGATGATGCTGTGATGATACTGTGATGATGGTGTGATGATGGTGTGATGATGCAGTGATGAAGCAGTGATGATGCTGTGATGATACAGTGATGATGCTGTTATGACACTGTGATGATGCAGTGATGATGCTGTGATGATGCAGTGATGATGCTGTGATGATGCAGTGATGATGCTGTGATGATGCAGTGATGATGCTGTGATGATGCTGTGATGATGAAGTGATGATGCAGTGATGATGTTGTTATGACACAGTGATGATGCAGTGATGATGCTGTGATGATGCAGTGATGATGCAGTGATGATGCTTTGATGACGCTGTGATGATGCTGTGATGATGCAGTGATGATGCAGTGATGATGCTGTGATGATGCAGTGATGATGCAGTGATGATGTAGTGATGATGCAGTGATGATGGTGTGATGCTGCAGTGATGCTGCAGGGATGATGCTGTGATGATGCTGTGATGATGCAGTGATGATGGTGTGATGCTGCAGTGATGATGCAGTGATGATGCTGTGATGATGCAGTGATGATGCTGTGATGATGCAGTGATGATGTTGTGATGATGCTGTGATGATGCAGTGATGATGGTGTGATGATGGTGTGATGATGCAGTGATGATACTGTGATGATGCTGTGATGATGGTGTGATGATGGTGTGATGATGCAGTGATGAAGCAGTGATGATGCAGTGATGATGCAGTGATGATGCTTTGATGACGCTGTGATGATGCTGTGATGATGCAGTGATGATGCAGTGATGATGCTGTGATGACACTGTGGTGATTTTGTGATGATTTAGTGATGATGCAGTGATGATGCTGTGATTACACTGTGGTGATTTTGTGATGATTTTGTGATGATGCAGTGATGATACTGTGATGATGCAATGATGATGCTTTGATGACCGTGTGTTGATGGTGTGATGATGCTCTGATGATGCAGTGATTATGCAGTGATGACACTGTGATGATGCTGTGACGATGCAGTGATGATGCGGTGATGATGCAGTGATGATGCTGTGATGATACTGTAATGATGCAGTGATGATGCTGTGATGATGCTGTGATGATGCAGTGATGATGCAGTGATGATGAAGTCATGATGCAGTGATGCTGTTATGACACAGTGATGATGCAGTGATGATGCAGTGATGATGCAGTGATGATGCAGTGATGATGCTGTGATGATGCAGTGATGATGCAGTGATGATGCTGTGATGATGCAGTGATGATGCTGTGATGATGCTGTGATGATGCAGTGATGATGGTGTGATGCTGCAGTGATGATGCTGTGATGATGCAGTGATGATGAAGTGATGATGCAGTGATGATGTTGTTATGACACAGTGATGATGCAGTGATGATGCTATGATGATGATGCAGTGATGATGCAGTGATGATGCTGTGATGATGCTGTGATGACAAAGTGATGATGCAGTGATGATGCAGTGATGATGCAGTGATGATGCTTTGATGACGCTGTGATGATGCTGTGATGATGCAGTGATGATGCAGTGATGATGCTGTGATGATGCAGTGAGGATTCTGTGATGATGTAGTGATGATGCAGTGATGTTGCAGTGATGATGGTGTGATGATGCTTTGATGACGCTGTGATGATGCAGTGATGATGCAGTGATGATGGTGTGATGATGCAGTGAGGATGCTGTGATGATGCAGTGATGATGCGGTGATGATGCAGTGATGATGCTGTGATGATACTGTAATGATGCAGTGATGATGCTGTGATGATGCAGTGATGATGCAGTGATGATGAAGTCATGATGAAGTCATGATGCAGTGATGCTGTTATGAAACAGTGATGATGCAGTGATGATGCAGTGATGATGCAGTGATGATGCAGTGATGATGCTGTAATGATGCTGTGATGATGCAGTGATGATGCTGTGATGATGCAGTGATGATGCAGTGATGATGCTGTGATGATGCAGTGAGTAAGCTGTGATGATGCAGTGATGATGCAGTGATGATGCTGTGATGATGCAGTGATGATGGTGTGATGATGCAGTAAGTATGCAGTGAGTATGCAGTGATGATGCAGTGATGATGCTGTGATGATGCTGTGATGATGCAGTGATGATGCAGTGATGATGCTGTGATGATGCTGTGATGATGCAGTGATGATGGTGTGATGATGGTGTGATGATGCAGTGATGAAGGTGTGATAATGCTGTGATGATGCTTTGATGACGCTGTGATGATGCTGTGATGATGCAGTGATGATGCCGTGATGATGCTGTGATGATGCAGTGAGGATGCTGTGATGATGTAGTGATGATGCAGTGATGATGCAGTGATGATGGTGTGATGCTGCAGGGATGCTGCAGGGATGATGCTGTGATGATGCTGTGATGATGCAGTGATGATGGTGTGATGCTGCAGTGATGATGCAGTGATGATGCTGTGATGATGCAGTGATGATGCTGTGATGATGCAGTGATGATGTTGTGATGATGCTGTGATGATGCAGTGATGATGGTGTGATGATGGTGTGATGATGCAGTGATGATGCTGTGATGATACTGTGATGATGGTGTGATGATGGTGTGATGATGCAGTGATGAAGCAGTGATGATGCTGTGATGATGCACTTATGATGCTGTTATGACACTGTGATGATGCAGTGATGATGCTGTGATGATGCAGTGATGATGCAGTGATGATGCTGTGATGATGCTGTGATGATGCAGTGATGATGGTGTGATGATGCAGTGATGATGCTGTGATGATGCAGTGATGATGCTGTGATGATGCAGTGATGATGCTGTGATGATGCTGTGATGATGCTGTGATGATGCTGTGATGATGCAGTGATGATGCTGTGATGATGCAGTGATGATGCAGTGATGATGCTGTGATGATGCAGTGATGATGCAGTGATGATGTAGTGATGATGCAGTGATGATGGTGTGATGCTGCAGTGATGCTGCAGGGATGATGCTGTGATGATGCTGTGATGATGCAGTGATGATGGTGTGATGCTGCAGTGATGATGCAGTGATGATGCTGTGATGATGCAGTGATGATGCTGTGATGATGCAGTGATGATGTTGTGATGATGCTGTGATGATGCAGTGATGATGGTGTGATGATGGTGTGATGATGCAGTGATGATACTGTGATGATGCTGTGATGATGGTGTGATGATGGTGTGATGATGCAGTGATGAAGCAGTGATGATGCTGTGATGATGCAGTGATGATGCAGTGATGATGCTTTGATGACGCTGTGATGATGCTGTGATGATGCAGTGATGATGCAGTGATGATGCTGTGATGACACTGTGGTGATTTTGTGATGATTTAGTGATGATGCAGTGATGATGCTGTGATGACACTGTGGTGATTTTGTGATGATTTTGTGATGATGCAGTGATGATACTGTGATGATGCAATGATGATGCTTTGATGACCGTGTGTTGATGGTGTGATGATGCTCTGATGATGCAGTGATTATGCAGTGATGACACTGTGATGATGCTGTGACGATGCAGTGATGATGCGGTGATGATGCAGTGATGATGCTGTGATGATACTGTAATGATGCAGTGATGATGCTGTGATGATGCTGTGATGATGCAGTGATGATGCAGTGATGATGAAGTCATGATGCAGTGATGCTGTTATGACACAGTGATGATGCAGTGATGATGCAGTGATGATGCAGTGATGATGCAGTGATGATGCTGTGATGATGCAGTGATGATGCAGTGATGATGCTGTGATGATGCAGTGATGATGGTGTGATGATGCAGTGATGATGCTGTGATGATGCAGTGTTGATGTAGTGATGACGCTGCGATGATGATGTTGTGATGATGCAGTGATGGTGTGATGATGCAGTGATGATGCTTTGATGACGCTGTGATGATGCTGTGATGATGGTGTGATGATGCAGTGAGGATGCTGTGATGATGCTGTGATGATGCAGTGATGATGGTGTGATGCTGCAGTGATGATGCTGTGATGATGCAGTGATGATGAAGTGATGATGCAGTGATGATGTTGTTATGACACAGTGATGATGCAGTGATGATGCTATGATGATGATGCAGTGATGATGCAGTGATGATGCTGTGATGATGCTGTGATGACAAAGTGATGATGCAGTGATGATGCAGTGATGATGCAGTGATGATGCTTTGATGACGCTGTGATGATGCTGTGATGATGCAGTGATGATGCAGTGATGATGCTGTGATGATGCAGTGAGGATTCTGTGATGATGTAGTGATGATGCAGTGATGTTGCAGTGATGATGGTGTGATGATGCTTTGATGACGCTGTGATGATGCAGTGATGATGCAGTGATGATGGTGTGATGATGCAGTGAGGATGCTGTGATGATGCTGTGATGATGCAGTGATGATGCAGTGATGATGCAGTGATGATGCTGTGATGATGCTGTGACGATGCAGTGATGATGCGGTGATGATGCAGTGATGATGCTGTGATGATACTGTAATGATGCAGTGATGATGCTGTGATGATGCAGTGGTGATGCAGTGATGATGAAGTCATGATGAAGTCATGATGCAGTGATGCTGTTATGAAACAGTGATGATGCAGTGATGATGCAGTGATGATGCAGTGATGATGCAGTGATGATGCTGTAATGATGCTGTGATGATGCAGTGATGATGCTGTGATGATGCAGTGATGATGCAGTGATGATGCTGTGATGATGCAGTGAGTAAGCTGTGATGATGCAGTGATGATGCAGTGATGATGCTGTGATGATGCAGTGATGATGGTGTGATGATGCAGTAAGTATGCAGTGAGTATGCAGTGATGATGCAGTGATGATGCTGTGATGATGCTGTGATGATGCAGTGATGATGCAGTGATGATGCTGTGATGATGCTGTGATGATGCAGTGATGATGGTGTGATGATGGTGTGATGATGCAGTGATGAAGGTGTGATAATGCTGTGATGATGTTGTGATGATGCAGTGATGATGAAGTGATGATGCAGTGATGATGCAGTGAGGATGCTGTGATGATGCTGTGATGATGCAGTGATGATGCAGTGAGGATGCTGTGATGATGCTGTGATGATGCAGTGATGATGCTTTGATGACGCTGTGATGATGCTGTGATGATGCAGTGATGATGCAGTGATGATGGTGTGATGATACAGTGATGATGCAGTGAGGATGCTGTGATGATGCAGTGATGATGCTGTGATGATGCTGTGAAGACGTTCTGATGATGCTGTGATGCTGCAGTGATGATGCTGTGATGATGCTGTGATGATGGTGTGATGATGCTGTGATGATACTGTGATGATGCAGTGATGATGCTGTGATGATGCTGTGATGATGCAGTGATGATGCAGTGATGATGGTGTGATGATGCAGTGAGGATGCTGTGATGATGCAGTGATGATGCAGTTATGATGATGTGTTGATGTAGTGATGACGCTGCGATGATGATGTTGTGATGATGCAGTGGTGATGGTGTGATGATGCTGTGATGATGCAGTGATGATGCTTTGATGACGCTGTGATGATGCTCTGATGATGCTTTGATGACGCTGTGATGATGCTGTGATGATGCTGTGATGATGCAGTGATGATGCAGTGATGATGGTGTGATGATGCAGTGAGGATGCTGTGATGATGCAGTGATGATGCAGTTATGATGATGTGTTGATGTAGTGATGACGCTGCGATGATGATGTTGTGATGATGCAGTGGTGATGGTGTGATGATGCTGTGATGATGCAGTGATGATGCAGTGATGATGCTTTGATGACGCTGTGATGATGCTGTGATGATGCAGTGATGATGCAGTGATGATGGTGTGATGATGCAGTGAGGATGCTGTGATGATTTAGTGATGATGCAGTGATGATGCTGTGATGACACTGTGGTGATTTTGTGATGATTTTGTGATGATGCAGTGATGATACTGTGATGATGCAATGATGATGCTTTGATGACCGTGTGTTGATGGTGTGATGATGCTCTGATGATGCAGTGATTACGCAGTGATGACACTGTGATGATGCAGTGATGATGCAGTGATGATGCTGTGATGATACTGTGATCATGCAGTGATGATGCTGTGATGATGCAGTGATGATGCAGTGATGATGCAGTGATGCTGTTATGACACAGTGATGATGCAGTGATGATGCAGTGATGATGCAGTGATGATGCAGTGATGATGCTGTAATGATGCTGTGATGATGCACTGATTATGCTGTGATGATGCAGTGATGATGCAGTGATGATGCTGTGATGATGCAGTGATGATGGTGTGATGCTGCAGTGATGATGCTGTGATGATGCAGTGATTATGCTGTGATGATGCTGTGATGATGAAGTGATGATGCAGTGATGATGTTGTTATGACACAGTGATGATGCAGTGATGATGCAGTGATGATGCAGTGATGATGCAGTGATGATGCTGTGATGATGCTGTGATGACAAAGTGATGATGCAGTGATGATGCAGTGATGATGCTTTGATGACGCTGTGATGATGCTGTGATGATGCAGTGATGATGCCGTGATGATGCTGTGATGATGCAGTGAGGATGCTGTGATGATGTAGTGATGATGCAGTGATGATGCAGTGATGATGGTGTGATGCTGCAGGGATGCTGCAGGGATGATGCTGTGATGATGCTGTGATGATGCAGTGATGATGGTGTGATGCTGCAGTGATGATGCAGTGATGATGCTGTGATGATGCAGTGATGATGCTGTGATGATGCAGTGATGATGTTGTGATGATGCTGTGATGATGCAGTGATGATGGTGTGATGATGGTGTGATGATGCAGTGATGATGCTGTGATGATACTGTGATGATGGTGTGATGATGGTGTGATGATGCAGTGATGAAGCAGTGATGATGCTGTGATGATGCAGTTATGATGCTGTTATGACACTGTGATGATGCAGTGATGATGCTGTGATGATGCAGTGATGATGCAGTGATGATGCTGTGATGATGCTGTGATGATGCAGTGATGATGGTGTGATGATGCAGTGATGATGCTGTGATGATGCAGTGATGATGCAGTGATGATGGTGTGATGATGCAGTGAGGATGCAGTGATGATGCTGTGATGATGCAGTGATGATGCTGTGATGATACTGTGATGATGGTGTGATGATGGTGTGATGATGCAGTGATGAAGCAGTGATGATGCTGTGATGATACAGTGATGATGCTGTTATGACACTGTGATGATGCAGTGATGATGCTGTGATGATGCAGTGATGATGCTGTGATGATGCAGTGATGATGCTGTGATGATGCAGTGATGATGCTGTGATGATGCTGTGATGATGAAGTGATGATGCAGTGATGATGTTGTTATGACACAGTGATGATGCAGTGATGATGCTGTGATGATGCAGTGATGATGCAGTGATGATGCTTTGATGACGCTGTGATGATGCTGTGATGATGCAGTGATGATGCAGTGATGATGCTGTGATGATGCAGTGATGATGCAGTGATGATGTAGTGATGATGCAGTGATGATGGTGTGATGCTGCAGTGATGCTGCAGGGATGATGCTGTGATGATGCTGTGATGATGCAGTGATGATGGTGTGATGCTGCAGTGATGATGCAGTGATGATGCTGTGATGATGCAGTGATGATGCTGTGATGATGCAGTGATGATGTTGTGATGATGCTGTGATGATGCAGTGATGATGGTGTGATGATGGTGTGATGATGCAGTGATGATACTGTGATGATGCTGTGATGATGGTGTGATGATGGTGTGATGATGCAGTGATGAAGCAGTGATGATGCAGTGATGATGCAGTGATGATGCTTTGATGACGCTGTGATGATGCTGTGATGATGCAGTGATGATGCAGTGATGATGCTGTGATGACACTGTGGTGATTTTGTGATGATTTAGTGATGATGCAGTGATGATGCTGTGATTACACTGTGGTGATTTTGTGATGATTTTGTGATGATGCAGTGATGATACTGTGATGATGCAATGATGATGCTTTGATGACCGTGTGTTGATGGTGTGATGATGCTCTGATGATGCAGTGATTATGCAGTGATGACACTGTGATGATGCTGTGACGATGCAGTGATGATGCGGTGATGATGCAGTGATGATGCTGTGATGATACTGTAATGATGCAGTGATGATGCTGTGATGATGCTGTGATGATGCAGTGATGATGCAGTGATGATGAAGTCATGATGCAGTGATGCTGTTATGACACAGTGATGATGCAGTGATGATGCAGTGATGATGCAGTGATGATGCAGTGATGATGCTGTGATGATGCAGTGATGATGCAGTGATGATGCTGTGATGATGCAGTGATGATGCTGTGATGATGCTGTGATGATGCAGTGATGATGGTGTGATGCTGCAGTGATGATGCTGTGATGATGCAGTGATGATGAAGTGATGATGCAGTGATGATGTTGTTATGACACAGTGATGATGCAGTGATGATGCTATGATGATGATGCAGTGATGATGCAGTGATGATGCTGTGATGATGCTGTGATGACAAAGTGATGATGCAGTGATGATGCAGTGATGATGCAGTGATGATGCTTTGATGACGCTGTGATGATGCTGTGATGATGCAGTGATGATGCAGTGATGATGCTGTGATGATGCAGTGAGGATTCTGTGATGATGTAGTGATGATGCAGTGATGTTGCAGTGATGATGGTGTGATGATGCTTTGATGACGCTGTGATGATGCAGTGATGATGCAGTGATGATGGTGTGATGATGCAGTGAGGATGCTGTGATGATGCAGTGATGATGCGGTGATGATGCAGTGATGATGCTGTGATGATACTGTAATGATGCAGTGATGATGCTGTGATGATGCAGTGATGATGCAGTGATGATGAAGTCATGATGAAGTCATGATGCAGTGATGCTGTTATGAAACAGTGATGATGCAGTGATGATGCAGTGATGATGCAGTGATGATGCAGTGATGATGCTGTAATGATGCTGTGATGATGCAGTGATGATGCTGTGATGATGCAGTGATGATGCAGTGATGATGCTGTGATGATGCAGTGAGTAAGCTGTGATGATGCAGTGATGATGCAGTGATGATGCTGTGATGATGCAGTGATGATGGTGTGATGATGCAGTAAGTATGCAGTGAGTATGCAGTGATGATGCAGTGATGATGCTGTGATGATGCTGTGATGATGCAGTGATGATGCAGTGATGATGCTGTGATGATGCTGTGATGATGCAGTGATGATGGTGTGATGATGGTGTGATGATGCAGTGATGAAGGTGTGATAATGCTGTGATGATGCTTTGATGACGCTGTGATGATGCTGTGATGATGCAGTGATGATGCCGTGATGATGCTGTGATGATGCAGTGAGGATGCTGTGATGATGTAGTGATGATGCAGTGATGATGCAGTGATGATGGTGTGATGCTGCAGGGATGCTGCAGGGATGATGCTGTGATGATGCTGTGATGATGCAGTGATGATGGTGTGATGCTGCAGTGATGATGCAGTGATGATGCTGTGATGATGCAGTGATGATGCTGTGATGATGCAGTGATGATGTTGTGATGATGCTGTGATGATGCAGTGATGATGGTGTGATGATGGTGTGATGATGCAGTGATGATGCTGTGATGATACTGTGATGATGGTGTGATGATGGTGTGATGATGCAGTGATGAAGCAGTGATGATGCTGTGATGATGCACTTATGATGCTGTTATGACACTGTGATGATGCAGTGATGATGCTGTGATGATGCAGTGATGATGCAGTGATGATGCTGTGATGATGCTGTGATGATGCAGTGATGATGGTGTGATGATGCAGTGATGATGCTGTGATGATGCAGTGATGATGCTGTGATGATGCAGTGATGATGCTGTGATGATGCTGTGATGATGCTGTGATGATGCTGTGATGATGCAGTGATGATGCTGTGATGATGCAGTGATGATGCAGTGATGATGCTGTGATGATGCAGTGATGATGCAGTGATGATGTAGTGATGATGCAGTGATGATGGTGTGATGCTGCAGTGATGCTGCAGGGATGATGCTGTGATGATGCTGTGATGATGCAGTGATGATGGTGTGATGCTGCAGTGATGATGCAGTGATGATGCTGTGATGATGCAGTGATGATGCTGTGATGATGCAGTGATGATGTTGTGATGATGCTGTGATGATGCAGTGATGATGGTGTGATGATGGTGTGATGATGCAGTGATGATACTGTGATGATGCTGTGATGATGGTGTGATGATGGTGTGATGATGCAGTGATGAAGCAGTGATGATGCTGTGATGATGCAGTGATGATGCAGTGATGATGCTTTGATGACGCTGTGATGATGCTGTGATGATGCAGTGATGATGCAGTGATGATGCTGTGATGACACTGTGGTGATTTTGTGATGATTTAGTGATGATGCAGTGATGATGCTGTGATGACACTGTGGTGATTTTGTGATGATTTTGTGATGATGCAGTGATGATACTGTGATGATGCAATGATGATGCTTTGATGACCGTGTGTTGATGGTGTGATGATGCTCTGATGATGCAGTGATTATGCAGTGATGACACTGTGATGATGCTGTGACGATGCAGTGATGATGCGGTGATGATGCAGTGATGATGCTGTGATGATACTGTAATGATGCAGTGATGATGCTGTGATGATGCTGTGATGATGCAGTGATGATGCAGTGATGATGAAGTCATGATGCAGTGATGCTGTTATGACACAGTGATGATGCAGTGATGATGCAGTGATGATGCAGTGATGATGCAGTGATGATGCTGTGATGATGCAGTGATGATGCAGTGATGATGCTGTGATGATGCAGTGATGATGGTGTGATGATGCAGTGATGATGCTGTGATGATGCAGTGTTGATGTAGTGATGACGCTGCGATGATGATGTTGTGATGATGCAGTGATGGTGTGATGATGCAGTGATGATGCTTTGATGACGCTGTGATGATGCTGTGATGATGGTGTGATGATGCAGTGAGGATGCTGTGATGATGCTGTGATGATGCAGTGATGATGGTGTGATGCTGCAGTGATGATGCTGTGATGATGCAGTGATGATGAAGTGATGATGCAGTGATGATGTTGTTATGACACAGTGATGATGCAGTGATGATGCTATGATGATGATGCAGTGATGATGCAGTGATGATGCTGTGATGATGCTGTGATGACAAAGTGATGATGCAGTGATGATGCAGTGATGATGCAGTGATGATGCTTTGATGACGCTGTGATGATGCTGTGATGATGCAGTGATGATGCAGTGATGATGCTGTGATGATGCAGTGAGGATTCTGTGATGATGTAGTGATGATGCAGTGATGTTGCAGTGATGATGGTGTGATGATGCTTTGATGACGCTGTGATGATGCAGTGATGATGCAGTGATGATGGTGTGATGATGCAGTGAGGATGCTGTGATGATGCTGTGATGATGCAGTGATGATGCAGTGATGATGCAGTGATGATGCTGTGATGATGCTGTGACGATGCAGTGATGATGCGGTGATGATGCAGTGATGATGCTGTGATGATACTGTAATGATGCAGTGATGATGCTGTGATGATGCAGTGGTGATGCAGTGATGATGAAGTCATGATGAAGTCATGATGCAGTGATGCTGTTATGAAACAGTGATGATGCAGTGATGATGCAGTGATGATGCAGTGATGATGCAGTGATGATGCTGTAATGATGCTGTGATGATGCAGTGATGATGCTGTGATGATGCAGTGATGATGCAGTGATGATGCTGTGATGATGCAGTGAGTAAGCTGTGATGATGCAGTGATGATGCAGTGATGATGCTGTGATGATGCAGTGATGATGGTGTGATGATGCAGTAAGTATGCAGTGAGTATGCAGTGATGATGCAGTGATGATGCTGTGATGATGCTGTGATGATGCAGTGATGATGCAGTGATGATGCTGTGATGATGCTGTGATGATGCAGTGATGATGGTGTGATGATGGTGTGATGATGCAGTGATGAAGGTGTGATAATGCTGTGATGATGTTGTGATGATGCAGTGATGATGAAGTGATGATGCAGTGATGATGCAGTGAGGATGCTGTGATGATGCTGTGATGATGCAGTGATGATGCAGTGAGGATGCTGTGATGATGCTGTGATGATGCAGTGATGATGCTTTGATGACGCTGTGATGATGCTGTGATGATGCAGTGATGATGCAGTGATGATGGTGTGATGATACAGTGATGATGCAGTGAGGATGCTGTGATGATGCAGTGATGATGCTGTGATGATGCTGTGAAGACGTTCTGATGATTCTGTGATGCTGCAGTGATGATGCTGTGATGATGCTGTGATGATGGTGTGATGATGCTGTGATGATACTGTGATGATGCAGTGATGATGCTGTGATGATGCAGTGATGATGCAGTGATGATGGTGTGATGATGCAGTGAGGATGCTGTGATGATGCAGTGATGATGCTGTGATGATGCTGTGATGATGGTGTGATGATGCTGTGATGATACTGTGATGATGCAGTGATGATGCTGTGATGATGCTGTGATGATGCAGTGATGATGCAGTGATGATGGTGTGATGATGCAGTGAGGATGCTGTGATGATGCAGTGATGATGCAGTTATGATGATGTGTAGATGTAGTGATGACGCTGCGATGATGATGTTGTGATGATGCAGTGGTGATGGTGTGATGATGCTGTGTTGATGCAGTGATGATGCAGTGATGATGCTTTGATGACGCTGTGATGATGCTCTGATGATGCAGTGATGATGCACTGATGATGCTGTGATGATGCTGTGATGATGCAGTGATGATGCAGTGATGATGGTGTGATGATGCAGTGAGGATGCTGTGATGATGCAGTGATGATGCAGTTATGATGATGTGTTGATGTAGTGATGACGCTGCGATGATGATGTGCTGATGCAGTGGTGATGGTGTGATGATGCTGTGATGATGCAGTGATGATGCAGTGATGATGGTGTGATGATGCAGTGAGGATGCTGTGATGATGCTGTGATGATGCAGTGATGATGGTGTGATGATGCAGTGAGGATGCTGTGATGATTTAGTGATGATGCAGTGATGATGCTGTGATGACACTGTGGTGATTGTGTGATGATTTTGTGATGATGCAGTGATGATACTGTGATGATGCAATGATGATGCTTTGATGACCATGTGTTGATGGTGTGATGATGCTCTGATGATGCAGTAATTATGCAGTGATGACACTGTGATGATGCTGTGACGATGCAGTGATGATGCAGTGATGATGCAGTGATGATGCAGTGATGATGCTGTGATGATACTGTGATGATGCAGTGAAGATGCTGTGATGATGCTGTGATGATGCAGTGATGATGCAGTGATGATGCAGTGATGCTGTTATGACACAGTGATGATGCAGTGATGATGCAGTGATGATGGTGTGATGCTGCAGTGATGCTGCAGTGATGATGCTGTGATGATGCTGTGATGATGCAGTGATGATGCTGTGATGATGCAGTGATGATGCAGTGATGATGCTGTGATGATGCAGTGATGATGCAGTGATGATGTTGTGATGCTGCAGTGATGATGCTGTGATGATGCAGTGATGATGCTGTGATGATGCTGTGATGATAAAGTGATGATGCAGTGATGATGTTGTTATGACACAGTGATGATGCAGTGATGATGCAGTGATGATGCTGTGATGATGCTGTGATGACAAAGTGATGATGCAGTGATGATGCAGTGATGATGCTTTGATGACGCTGTGATGATGCTGTGATGATGCAGTGATGATGCAGTGATGATGCTGTGATGATGCAGTGAGGATGCTGTGATGATGTAGTGATGATGCAGTGATGATGCAGTGATGATGGTGTGATGCTGCAGTGATGCTGCAGGGATGATGCAGTGATGATGCTGTGATGATGCAGTGATGATGCAGTGATGATGCTGTGATGATGGTGTGATGCTGCAGTGATGATGAAGTGATGATGCAGTGATGATGCAGTGAGGATGCTGTGATGATGCTGTGATGATGCAGTGATGATGCAGTGAGGATGCTGTGATGATGCTGTGATGATGCAGTGATGATGCGTTGATGACGCTGTGATGATGCTGTGATGATGCAGTGATGATGCAGTGATGATGGTGTGATGATACAGTGATGATGCAGTGAGGATGCTGTGATGATGCAGTGATGATGCAGTGATGATGCTGTGATGATGCTGTGAAGACGTTCTGATGATGCTGTGATGCTGCAGTGATGATGCTGTGATGATGCTGTGATGATGGTGTGATGATGCTGTGATGATACTGTGATGATGCAGTGATGATGCTGTGATGATGCTGTGATGATGCAGTGATGATGCAGTGATGATGGTGTGATGATGCAGTGAGGATGCTGTGATGATGCAGTGATGATGCAGTTATGATGATGTGTTGATGTAGTGATGACGCTGCGATGATGATGTTGTGATGATGCAGTGGTGATGGTGTGATGATGCTGTGATGATGCAGTGATGATGCAGTGATGATGCTTTGATGACGCTGTGATGATGCTCTGATGATGCTTTGATGACGCTGTGATGATGCTGTGATGATGCTGTGATGATGCAGTGATGATGCAGTGATGATGGTGTGATGATGCAGTGAGGATGCTGTGATGATGCAGTGATGATGCAGTTATGATGATGTGTTGATGTAGTGATGACGCTGCGATGATGATGTTGTGATGATGCAGTGGTGATGGTGTGATGATGCTGTGATGATGCAGTGATGATGCAGTGATGATGCTTTGATGACGCTGTGATGATGCTGTGATGATGCAGTGATGATGCAGTGATGATGGTGTGATGATGCAGTGAGGATGCTGTGATGATTTAGTGATGATGCAGTGATGATGCTGTGATGACACTGTGGTGATTTTGTGATGATTTTGTGATGATGCAGTGATGATACTGTGATGATGCAATGATGATGCTTTGATGACCGTGTGTTGATGGTGTGATGATGCTCTGATGATGCAGTGATTACGCAGTGATGACACTGTGATGATGCTGTGATGATGCAGTGATGATGCAGTGATGATGCTGTGATGATACTGTGATCATGCAGTGATGATGCTGTGATGATGCTGTGATGATGCAGTGATGATGCAGTGATGATGCAGTGATGCTGTTATGACACAGTGATGATGCAGTGATGATGCAGTGATGATGCAGTGATGATGCAGTGATGATGCTGTAATGATGCTGTGATGATGCACTGATTATGCTGTGATGATGCAGTGATGATGCAGTGATGATGCTGTGATGATGCAGTGATGATGGTGTGATGCTGCAGTGATGATGCTGTGATGATGCAGTGATGATGCTGTGATGATGCTGTGATGATGAAGTGATGATGCAGTGATGATGTTGTTATGACACAGTGATGATGCAGTGATGATGCAGTGATGATGCAGTGATGATGCAGTGATGATGCTGTGATGATGCTGTGATGACAAAGTGATGATGCAGTGATGATGCAGTGATGATGCTTTGATGACGCTGTGATGATGCTGTGATGATGCAGTGATGATGCAGTGATGATGCTGTGATGATGCAGTGAGGATGCTGTGATGATGTAGTGATGATGCAGTGATGATGCAGTGATGATGGTGTGATGATGCTGTGATGATGCAGTGATGATGGTGTGATGCTGCAGTGATGATGCTGTGATGATGCAGTGATGATGCTGTGATGATGCTGTGATGATGAAGTGATGATGCAGTGATGATGTTGTTATGACACAGTGATGATGCAGTGATGATGCAGTGATGATGCAGTGATGATGCAGTGATGATGCTGTGATGATGCTGTGATGACAAAGTGATGATGCAGTGATGATGCAGTGATGATGCTTTGATGACGCTGTGATGATGCTGTGATGATGCAGTGATGATGCAGTGATGATGCTGTGATGATGCAGTGAGGATGCTGTGATGATGTAGTGATGATGCAGTGATGATGCAGTGATGATGCAGTGATGATGCTGTGATGATGCAGTGATGATGCTGTGATGATGCAGTGATGATGTTGTGATGATGCTGTGATGATGCAGTGATGATGGTGTGATGATGGTGTGATGATGCAGTGATGATGCTGTGATGATACTGTGATGATGGTGTGATGATGGTGTTATGATGCAGTGATGAAGCAGTGATGATGCTGTGATGATGCAGTGATGATGCTGTTATGACACTGTGATGATGCAGTGATGATGCTGTTATGATGCAGTGATGATGCTGTGATGATGCTGTGAAGACGTTCTGATGATGCTGTGATGCTGCAGTGATGATGCAGTGATGATGCTGTGATGATGCAGTGATGATGCAGTGATGATGGTGTGATGATGCAGTGAGGATGCAGTGATGATGCTGTGATGATGCAGTGATGATGCTGTGATGATACTGTGATGATGGTGTGATGATGGTGTGATGATGCAGTGATGAAGCAGTGATGATGCTGTGATGATACAGTGATGATGCTGTTATGACACTGTGATGATGCAGTGATGATGCTGTGATGATGCAGTGATGATGCTGTGATGATGCTGTGATGATGCAGTGATGATGGTGTGATGATGCAGTGATGATGCTGTGATGATACTGTAATGATGCTGTGATGATGCAGTGATGATGGTGTGATGCTGCAGTGATGATGCTGTGATGATGCAGTGATGATGCTGTGATGATGCTGTGATGATGAAGTGATGATGCAGTGATGATGTTGTTATGACACAGTGATGATGCAGTGATGATGCTGTGATGATGCAGTGATGATGCTGTGATGATGCTTTGATGACGCTGTGATGATGCTGTGATGATGCAGTGATGATGAAGTGATGATGCAGTGATGATGCAGTGAGGATGCTGTGATGATGCAGTGATGATGCTGTGATGATGCTGTGATGATGCAGTGATGATGCTGTGATGATGCTGTGATGATGCAGTGAGGATGCAGTGATGATGCAGTGAGGATGCTGTGATGATGTAGTGATGATGCAGTGATGATGCAGTGATGATGGTGTGATGCTGCAGTGATGCTGCAGGGATGATGCTGTGATGATGCTGTGATGATGCAGTGATGATGGTGTGATGCTGCAGTGATGATGCAGTGATGACGCTGTGATGATGCAGTGATGATGCAGTGATGATGGTGTGATGATGCAGTGATGATGCTGTGATGATGCTGTGATGATGCAGTGATGACGCAGTGATGATGCAGTGATGATGCAGTGATGATGCTGTGATGATGCTGTGATGATGCAGTGATGATGGTGTGATGATGGAGTGATGATGCAGTGATGATGCAGTGATGATGCTG
Source organism: Somateria mollissima (assembly GCA_951411735.1). NCBI lineage: Eukaryota > Metazoa > Chordata > Aves > Anseriformes > Anatidae > Somateria > Somateria mollissima. The sequence goes on from OX598312.1 coordinate 22,466,757, forward strand.
TGATGATGCAGTGATGATGCTGTGATGATGCTGTGATGATGCAGTGATGATGCAGTGATGATGCAGTGATGATGGTGTGATGATGCAGTGAGGATGCTGTGATGACACTGTGGTGATTTTGTGATGATACTGTGATGATGCAATGATGATGCTTTGATGACCGTGTGTTGATGGTGTGATGATGCTCTGATGATGCAGTGATTATGCAGTGATGACACTGTGATGATGCTGTGATGATGCAGTGATGATACTGTGATGATGCAGTGATGATGCTGTGATGATGCAGTGATGATACTGTGATGATGCAGTGATGATACAGTGATGATGCAGTGATGATGCAGTGATGATGCTGTTATGACACAGTGATGATGCAGTGATGATGCAGTGATGATGCAGTGATGATGCAGTGATGATGCTGTGATGATGCTGTGATGATGCAGTGATGATGCAGTGATGATGGTGTGATGATGCAGTGATGATGAAGTGATGATGCAGTGATGGTGCTGTTTTGACACAGTGATGATGCAGTGATGATGCAGTGATGATGCTGTGATGATGCAGTGATGATGCAGTGATGATGCTGTGAAGACGCTCTGATGATGCTGTGATGATGCAGTGATGATGCTGTGATGATGCAGTGAGGATGTTGTGAAGATGTAGTGATGATGCTGTGATGATGCAGTGAGTAAGCTGTGATGATGCAGTGATGATGCAGTGATGATGCTGTGATGATGCAGTGATGATGGTGTGATGATGCAGTGAGTATGCAGTGAGTATGCAGTGATGATGCAGTGAGGATGCAGTGATGATGCAGTGATGATGCTGTGATGATGCAGTGATGATGCAGTGATGATGCAGTGATGATGCAGTGATGATGCTGTGATGATGCTGTGAAGACGTTCTGATGATGCTGTGATGCTGCAGTGATGATGCTGTGATGATGGTGTGATGATGCAGTGATGATGCTGTGATGATGCAGTGATGATGCAGTGATGATGGTGTGATGATGCAGTGATGATGCAGTGATGACACAGTGATGATGCAGTGATGATGCTGTGATGACACAGTGATGATGCAGTGATGATGCTGTGATGATGCTGTGATGATGAAGTGATGATGCTGTGATGATGCAGTGATGATGCTGTGATGATGCAGTGATGATGCTGTGATGATGCTGTGATGATGAAGTGATGATGCAGTGATGATGTTGTTATGACACAGTGATGATGCAGTGATGATGCTGTGATGATGCAGTGATGATGCTGTGATGATGCTTTGAAGACGCTGTGATGATGCTGTGATGATGCAGTGATGATGAAGTGATGATGCAGTGATGATGCAGTGAGGATGCTGTGATGATGCAGTGATGATGCTGTGATGATGCTGTGATGATGCAGTGATGATGCTGTGATGATGCTGTGATGATGCAGTGAGGATGCAGTGATGATGCAGTGAGGATGCTGTGATGATGTAGTGATGATGCAGTGATGATGCAGTGATGATGGTGTGATGCTGCAGTGATGCTGCAGGGATGATGCTGTGATGATGCTGTGATGATGCAGTGATGATGGTGTGATGCTGCAGTGATGATGCAGTGATGACGCTGTGATGATGCAGTGATGATGCAGTGATGATGGTGTGATGATGCAGTGATGATGCTGTGATGATGCTGTGATGATGCAGTGATGACGCTGTGATGATGCAGTGATGATGCAGTGATGATGGTGTGATGATGCAGTGATGATGCTGTGATGATGCTGTGATGATGCAGTGATGACGCAGTGATGATGCAGTGATGATGCAGTGATGATGCTGTGATGATGCTGTGATGATGCAGTGATGATGGTGTGATGATGGAGTGATGATGCAGTGATGATGCAGTGATGATGCTGTGATGATGCAGTGATGATGCTGTGATGATGCTGTGATGATGCAGTGATGATGCAGTGATGATGCAGTGATGATGGTGTGATGATGCAGTGAGGATGCTGTGATGACACTGTGGTGATTTTGTGATGATACTGTGATGATGCAATGATGATGCTTTGATGACCGTGTGTTGATGGTGTGATGATGCTCTGATGATGCAGTGATTATGCAGTGATGACACTGTGATGATGCTGTGACGATGCAGTGATGATGCGGTGATTATGCAGTGATGATGCTGTGATGATACTGTAATGATGCAGTGATGATGCTGTGATGATGCAGTGATGATGCAGTGATGATGAAGTCATGATGCAGTGATGCTGTTATGACACAGTGATGATGCAGTGGTGATGCAGTGATGATGCTGTGATGATGCAGTGATGATGCTGTAATGATGCTGTGATGATGCAGTGATGATGCTGTGATGATGCAGTGATGATGCAGTGATGATGCTGGGATGATGCAGTGATGATGCAGTGATGATGCTGTGATGATGCAGTGATGATGCAGTGATGATGCCCTGATGATGCTTTGATGGTGGTATGATGATGTTGTGATGATGTAGTGATGATGCAGGGATGATGCTGTGATGCCTCTGTGGTGATGCAGTGATGATGCTGTGATGATACTGTGATGATGCAGTGATTATGCTGTGATGATGCTGTGATGATGCAGTGATGATGCAGTGATGATGTTGTGATGATGCTGTGATGATGCAGTGATGATGGTGTGATGATGGTGTGATGATGCAGTGATGATGCTGTGATGATACTGTGATGATGCAGTGATGATGCTGTGATGATGCAGTGATGATGAAGTGATGATGAAGTGATGATGCAGTGATGATGCAGTGAGGATGCTGTGATGATGCTGTGATGATGCAGTGAGGATGCAGTGATGATGCAGTGATGATGCTGTGATGATGGTGTGATGATGCAGTGATGATGCAGTGATGATGCTGGGATGATGCAGTGATGATGCTTTGATGACGCTGTGATGATGCTGTGATGATGCAGTGATGATGCTGTGATGATACTGTGATGATGCAGTGATGATGCTGTGATGATGCTGTGATGATGCAGTGATGATGCAGTGATGATGAAGTCATGATGAAGTCATGATGCAGTGATGCTGTTATGACACAGTGATGATGCAGTGATGACACAGTGATGACGCTGTGATGATTATCTGATGATGCAGTGATGATGCACTGATGATGCTTTGATGGTGGTATGATGATGTTGTGATGATGTAGTGATGATGCAGGGATGATGCTGTGATGCCTCTGTCGTGATGCAGTGATGATGCAGTGATGACGCTGTGTTGATGTAGTGATGACGCTGCGATGATGATGTTGTGATGATGCAGTGGTGATGGTGTGATGATGCTGTGATGATGCTGTGATGATGCAGTGATGATGCAGTGATGATGCTTTGATGACGCTGTGATGATGCTGTGATGATGCAGTGATGATGCAGTGATCATGGTGTGATGATGCTGTGATGATGCAGTGATGATTGTGTGATTATGGTGTGATGATGCTGTGATGATGCAGTGATGATGCTGTGATGATACTGTGATGATGCAGTGATGATGCTGTGATGATGCAGTGATGATGCTGTGATGATGCAGTAATGATGCAGTGATGATGCAGTGATGATGTTGTGATGATGCTGTGATGATGCAGTGATGATGGTGTGATGATGGTGTGATGATGCAGTGATGATGCTGTGATGATACTGTGATGATGCAGTGATGATGCTGTGATGATGCTGTGATGATGCAGTGATGATGCAGTGATGATGGTGTGATGATGCTGTGATGATGCAGTGATGATGCAGTGATGATGCAGTGAGGATGCTGTGATGATGCTGTGATGATGCAGTGATGATGCAGTGATGATGCAGTGATGATGCTGTGATGATGCTGTGATGATGCAGTGATGATGGTGTGATGCTGCAGTGATGATGCTTTGATGACGCTGTGATGATGCTGTGATGATGCAGTGATGATGCAGTGATGATGGTGTGATGATACAGTGATGATGCACTGAGGATGCTGTGATGATGCAGTGGTGATGCAGTGATGATGCTGTGATGATGCTGTGAAGACGTTCTGATGATGCAGTGATGATGCAGTGTTGATGGTGTGATGATGCTGTGATGATGGTGTGATGATGTTGTGATGATACTGTGATGATGCAGTGGTGATGGTGTGATGATGCAGTGATGATGGTGTGATGATGCAGTGAGGATGCTGTGATGATTTAGTGATGATGCAGTGATGATGCTGTGATGACACTGTGGTGATTTTGTGATGATTTTGTGATGATGCAGTGATGATACTGTGATGATGCAATGATGATGCTTTGATGACCGTGTGTTGATGGTGTGATGATGCTCTGATGATGCAGTGATTATGCAGTGATGATGCAGTGATGATGCTGTGATGATGCAGTGATGATACTGTGATGATGCAGTGATGATGCTGTGATGATGCAGTGATGATACTGTGATGATGCAGTGATGATACAGTGATGATGCAGTGATGATGCAGTGATGATGCTGTTATGACACAGTGATGATGCAGTGATGATGCAGTGATGATGCAGTGATGATGCTGTGATGATGCTGTGATGATGCAGTGATGATGCAGTGATGATGGTGTGATGATGCAGTGATGATGAAGTGATGATGCAGTGATGGTGCTGTTTTGACACAGTGATGATGCAGTGATGATGCAGTGATGATGCTGTGATGATGCAGTGATGATGCAGTGATGATGCTGTGAAGACGCTCTGATGATGCTATGATGATGCAGTGATGATGCTGTGATGATGCAGTGAGGATGTTGTGATGATGTAGTGATGATGCTGTGATGATGCAGTGAGTAAGCTGTGATGATGCAGTGATGATGCAGTGATGATGCTGTGATGATGCAGTGATGATGGTGTGATGATGCAGTGAGTATGCAGTGAGTATGCAGTGAGTATGCAGTGAGGATGCAGTGATGATGCAGTGATGATGCTGTGATGATGCAGTGATGATGCAGTGATGATGCAGTGATGATGCAGTGATGATGCTGTGATGATGCTGTGAAGACGTTCTGATGATGCTGTGATGCTGCAGTGATGATGCTGTGATGATGGTGTGATGATGCAGTGATGATGCTGTGATGATGCAGTGATGATGCAGTGATGATGGTGTGATGATGCAGTGATGATGCAGTGATGACACAGTGATGATGCAGTGATGATGCTGTGATGACACAGTGATGATGCAGTGATGATGCTGTGATGATGCTGTGATGATGAAGTGATGATGCTGTGATGACACAGTGATGACGCAGTGATGATGCAGTGATGATGCTGTGATGATGCAGTGATGATGCTGTGATGATGCAGTAATGATGCAGTGATGATGCAGTGATGATTTTGTGATGATGCAGTGATTATGCTGTGATGATGGTGTGATGATGCAGTGAGGATGCTTTGATGATGCTGTGATGATGCAGTGATGATGCTGTGATGATGCAGTGATGATGCTGTGATGATGCAGTGAGTAAGCTGTGATGATGCAGTGATGATGCAGTGATGATGCAGTGATGATGCAGTGATGATGCAGTGATGATGCAGTGAGTATGCAGTGATGATGCTGTGATGATGCTGTGATGATGCTGTGATGATGCAGTGAGGATGCAGTGATGATGCAGTGATGATGCTGTGATGATGCAGTGATGATGCTGTGATGATGCTGTGAAGACGTTCTGATGATGCTGTGATGCTGCAGTGATGATGCAGTGATGATGCTGTGATGATGGTGTGATGATGCAGTGATGATGCAGTGATGATGCAGTGATGATGCAGTGAGGATGCTGTGATGATGGTGTGATGTTGCAGTGAGGATGCAGTGATGATGCTGTGATGATGCAGTGATGATGCTGTGATGATACTGTGATGATGGTGTGATGATGGTGTGATGATGCAGTGATGAAGCAGTGATGATACTGTGATGATACAGTGATGATGCTGTTATGACACTGTGATGATGCAGTGATGATGCTGTGATGATGCTTTGATGACGCTGTGATGATGCTGTGATGATGCAGTGATGATGGTGTGATGATGCAGTGATGATGCTGTGATGATACTGTAATGATGCTGTGATGATGCAGTGATGATGGTGTGATGCTGCAGTGATGATGCTGTGATGATGCAGTGATGATGCTGTGATGATGCTGTGATGATGAAGTGATGATGCAGTGATGATGTTGTTATGACACAGTGATGATGCAGTGATGATGCTGTGATGATGCAGTGATGATGCAGTGATGATGCTTTGATGACGCTGTGATGATGCTGTGATGATGCAGTGATGATGAAGTGATGATGCAGTGATGATGCAGTGAGGATGCTGTGATGATGCTCTGATGATGCAGTGAGGATGCAGTGATGATGCAGTGATGATGCTGTGATGATGCTGTGATGATGCAGTGATGATGCTGTGATGATGCTGTGATGATGCAGTGAGGATGCAGTGATGATGCAGTGAGGATGCTGTGATGATGTAGTGATGATGCAGTGATGATGCAGTGATGATGGTGTGATGCTGCAGTGATGCTGCAGGGATGATGCTGTGATGATGCTGTGATGATGCAGTGATGATGGTGTGATGCTGCAGTGATGATGCAGTGATGACGCTGTGATGATGCAGTGATGATGCAGTGATGATGGTGTGATGATGCAGTGATGATGCTGTGATGATGCTGTGATGATGCAGTGATGACGCAGTGATGATGCAGTGATGATGCAGTGATGATGCTGTGATGATGCTGTGATGATGCAGTGATGATGGTGTGATGATGGAGTGATGATGCAGTGATGATGCAGTGATGATGCTGTGATGATGCAGTGATGATGCTGTGATGATGCTGTGATGATGCAGTGATGATGCAGTGATGATGCAGTGATGATGGTGTGATGATGCAGTGAGGATGCTGTGATGACACTGTGGTGATTTTGTGATGATACTGTGATGATGCAATGATGATGCTTTGATGACCGTGTGTTGATGGTGTGATGATGCTCTGATGATGCAGTGATGATGCAGTGATGATGCTGTGATGATGCAGTGAGGATGCAGTGATGATGCAGTGATGATGCTGTGATGATGCTGTGATGATGCAGTGATGATGCAGTGATGATGCTGGGATGATGCAGTGATGATGCTTTGATGACGCTGTGATGATGCTGTGATGATGCAGTGATGATGCTGTGATGATACTGTGATGATGCAGTGATGATGCTGTGATGATGCTGTGATGATGCAGTGATGATGCAGTGATGATGAAGTCATGATGAAGTCATGATGCAGTGATGCTGTTATGACACAGTGATGATGCAGTGATGACACAGTGATGACGCTGTGATGATTATCTGATGATGCAGTGATGATGCACTGATGATGCTTTGATGGTGGTATGATGATGTTGTGATGATGTAGTGATGATGCAGGAATGATGCTGTGATGCCTCTGTCGTGATGCAGTGATGATGCAGTGATGACGCTGTGTTGATGTAGTGATGACGCTGCGATGATGATGTTGTGATGATGCAGTGGTGATGGTGTGATGATGCTGTGATGATGCAGTGATGATGCAGTGATCATGGTGTGATGATGCTGTGATGATGCAGTGATGATGGTGTGATGATGAAGTGATGATGCAGTGATGATGTTGTTATGACACAGTGATGATGCAGTGATGATGCTGTGATGATGCAGTCATGATGCAGTGATGATGCTATGATGATGGTGTGATGCTGCAGTGATGATGAAGTGATGATGCAGTGATGATGCAGTGAGGATGCTGTGATGATGCTGTGATGATGCAGTGATGATGCAGTGAGGATGCTGTGATGATGCTGTGATGATGCAGTGATGATGCTTTGATGACGCTGTGATGATGCTGTGATGATGCAGTGATGATGCATTGATGATGGTGTGATGATGCAGTGAGTATGCAGTGAGTATGCAGTGATGATGCAGTGATGATGCTGTGATGATGCAGTGATGATGCAGTGATGATGCAGTGATGATGCTGTTATGATGCTGTAATGATGAAGTGATGATGCAGTGATGATGTTGTTATGACACAGTGATGATGCAGTGATGATGCTGTGATGATGCAGTGATGATGCAGTGATGATGCTGTGATGATGGTGTGATGCTGCAGTGATGATGAAGTGATGATGCAGTGATGATGCAGTGAGGATGCTGTGATGATGCTGTGATGATGCAGTGATGATGCAGTGAGGATGCTGTGATGATGCTGTGATGATGCAGTGATGATGCGTTGATGACGCTGTGATGATGCTGTGATGATGCAGTGATGATGCAGTGATGATGGTGTGATGATACAGTGATGATGCAGTGAGGATGCTGTGATGATGCAGTGATGATGCAGTGATGATGCTGTGATGATGATGTGAAGACGTTCTGATGATGCTGTGATGCTGCAGTGATGATGCTGTGATGATGCAGTGATGATGCAGTGATGATGCTGTGATGATACTGTGATGATGCAGTGATGATGCTGTGATGATGCTGTGATGATGCAGTGATGATGCAGTGATGATGGTGTGATGATGCAGTGAGGATGCTGTGATGATGCAGTGATGATGCAGTTATGATGATGTGTTGATGTAGTGATGACGCTGCGATGATGATGTTGTGATGATGCAGTGGTGATGGTGTGATGATGCTGTGATGATGCAGTGATGATGCAGTGATGATGCTTTGATGACGCTGTGATGATGCTCTGATGATGCATTGATGACGCTGTGATGATGCTGTGATGATGTTGTGATGATGCAGTGATGATGCAGTGATGATGGTGTGATGATGCAGTGAGGATGCTGTGATGATGCAGTGATGATGCAGTTATGATGATGTGTTGATGTAGTGATGACGCTGCGATGATGATGTTGTGATGATGCAGTGGTGATGGTGTGATGATGCTGTGATGATGCAGTGATGATGCAGTGATGATGCTTTGATGACGCTGTGATGATGCTGTGATGATGCAGTGATGATGCAGTGATGATGGTGTGATGATGCAGTGAGGATGCTGTGATGATTTAGTGATGATGCAGTGATGATGCTGTGATGACACTGTGGTGATTTTGTGATGATTTTGTGATGATGCAGTGATGATACTGTGATGATGCAATGATGATGCTTTGATGACCGTGTGTTGATGGTGTGATGATGCTCTGATGATGCAGTGATTACGCAGTGATGACACTGTGATGATGCTGTGACGATGCAGTGATGATGCAGTGATGATGCAGTGATGATGCTGTGATGATACTGTGATCATGCAGTGATGATGCTGTGATGATGCTGTGATGATGCAGTGATGATGCAGTGATGATGCAGTGATGCTGTTATGACACAGTGATGATGCAGTGATGATGCAGTGATGATGCAGTGATGATGCAGTGATGATGCTGTAATGATGCTGTGATGATGCAGTGATTATGCTGTGATGATGCAGTGATGATGCAGTGATGATGCTGTGATGATGCAGTGATAATGGTGTGATGCTGCAGTGATGATGCTGTGATGATGCAGTGATGATGCTGTGATGATGCTGTGTTGATGAAGTGATTATGCAGTGATGATGTTGTTATGACACAGTGATGATGCAGTGATGATGCAGTGATGACACAGTGATGATGCAGTGATGATGCTGTGATGATGCTGTGATGACAAAGTGATGATGCAGTGATGATGCAGTGATGATGCAGTGATGATGCTTTGATGACGCTGTGATGATGCTGTGATGATGCAGTGATGATGCAGTGATGATGCTGTGATGATGCAGTGAGGATTCTGTGATGATGTAGTGATGATGCAGTGAGGATGCTGTGATGATGCAGTGATGATGCTGTGATGATGCAGTGATGATGGTGTGATGCTGCAGGGATGCTGCAGGGATGATGCTGTGATGATGCTGTGATGATGCAGTGATGATGGTGTGATGCTGCAGTGATGATGCAGTGATGATGCTGTGATGATGCAGTGATGATGCTGTGATGATGCAGTGATGATGTTGTGATGATGCTGTGATGATGCAGTGATGATGGTGTGATGATGGTGTGATGATGCAGTGATGATGCTGTGATGATACTGTGATGATGGTGTGATGATGGTGTGATGATGCAGTGATGATGCAGTGATGATGCTGTGATGATGCAGTGAGGATGCTGTTATGACACTGTGATGATGCAGTGATGATGCTGTGATGATGCAGTGATGATGCAGTGATGATGCTGTGATGATGCTGTGATGATGCAGTGATGATGGTGTGATGATGCAGTGATGATGCTGTGATGATGCAGTGATGATGCAGTGATGATGGTGTGATGATGCAGTGAGGATGCAGTGATGATGCTGTGATGATGCAGTGATGATGCTGTGATGATACTGTGATGATGGTGTGATGATGGTGTGATGATGCAGTGATGAAGCAGTGATGATGCTGTGATGATACAGTGATGATGCTGTTATGACACTGTGATGATGCAGTGATGATGCTGTGATGATGCAGTGATGATGCTGTGATGATGCTGTGATGATGCAGTGATGATGGTGTGATGATGCAGTGATGATGCTGTGATGATACTGTAATGATGCTGTGATGATGCAGTGATGATGGTGTGATGCTGCAGTGATGATGCTGTGATGATGCAGTGATGATGCTGTGATGATGCTGTGATGATGAAGTGATGATGCAGTGATGATGTTGTTATGACACAGTGATGATGCATTGATGATGCTGTGATGATGCAGTGATGATGCAGTGATGATGCTTTGATGACGCTGTGATGATGCTGTGATGATGCAGTGATGATGCAGTGATGATGCTGTGATGATGCAGTGATGATGCTGTGATGATGTAGTGATGATGCAGTGATGATGGTGTGATGCTGCAGTGATGATGCAGGGATGATGCTGTGATGATGCTGTGATGATGCAGTGATGATGGTGTGATGCTGCAGTGATGATGCAGTGATGATGCTGTGATGATGCAGTGATGATGCAGGGATGATGCTGTGATGATGCTGTGATGATGCAGTGATGATGGTGTGATGCTGCAGTGATGATGCAGTGATGATGCTGTGATGATGCAGTGATGATGCAGTGATGATGCTGGGATGATGCAGTGATGATGCAGTGATGATGCGGTGATTATGCAGTGAGGATGCTGTTATGACACTGTGATGATGCAGTGATGATGCTGTGATGATGCAGTGATGATGCAGTGATGATGCTGTGATGATGCTGTGATGATGCAGTGATGATGGTGTGATGATGCAGTGATGATGCTGTGATGATGCAGTGATGATGCAGTGATGATGGTGTGATGATGCAGTGAGGATGCAGTGATGATGCTGTGATGATGCAGTGATGATGCTGTGATGATACTGTGATGATGGTGTGATGATGGTGTGATGATGCAGTGATGAAGCAGTGATGATGCTGTGATGATACAGTGATGATGCTGTTATGACACTGTGATGATGCAGTGATGATGCTGTGATGATGCAGTGATGATGCTGTGATGATGCTGTGATGATGCAGTGATGATGGTGTGATGATGCAGTGATGATGCTGTGATGATACTGTAATGATGCTGTGATGATGCAGTGATGATGGTGTGATGCTGCAGTGATGATGCTGTGATGATGCAGTGATGATGCTGTGATGATGCTGTGATGATGAAGTGATGATGCAGTGATGATGTTGTTATGACACAGTGATGATGCATTGATGATGCTGTGATGATGCAGTGATGATGCAGTGATGATGCTTTGATGACGCTGTGATGATGCTGTGATGATGCAGTGATGATGCAGTGATGATGCTGTGATGATGCAGTGATGATGCAGTGATGATGTAGTGATGATGCAGTGATGATGGTGTGATGCTGCAGTGATGATGCAGGGATGATGCTGTGATGATGCTGTGATGATGCAGTGATGATGGTGTGATGCTGCAGTGATGATGCAGTGATGATGCTGTGATGATGCAGTGATGATGCAGGGATGATGCTGTGATGATGCTGTGATGATGCAGTGATGATGGTGTGATGCTGCAGTGATGATGCAGTGATGATGCTGTGATGATGCAGTGATGATGCAGTGATGATGCTGGGATGATGCAGTGATGATGCAGTGATGATGCGGTGATTATGCAGTGATGACACTGTGATGATGCGGTGACGATGCAGTGATGATGCGGTGATTATGCAGTGATGATGCTGTGATGATACTGTAATGATGCAGTGATGATGCTGTGATGATGCAGTGATGATGCAGTGATGATGAAGTCATGATGCAGTGATGCTGTTATGACACAGTGATGATGCAGTGATGATGCAGTGATGATGCAGTGAGGATGCTGTGATGATGCTGTAATGATGCTGTGATGATGCAGTGATGATGCTGTGATGATGCAGTGATGATGCAGTGATGATGCTGGGATGATGCAGTGATGATGCAGTGATGATGCTGTGATGATGCAGTGATGATGCAGTGATGATGCCCTGATGATGCTTTGATGGTGGTATGATGATGTTGTGATGATGTAGTGATGATGCAGGGATGATGCTGTGATGCCTCTGTGGTGATGCAGTGATGATGCAGTGATGACGCTGTGTTGATGTAGTGATGACGCTGCGATGATGATGTTGTGATGATGCAGTGGTGATGGTGTGATGATGCTGTGATGATGCTGTGATGATGCAGTGATGATGCAGTGATGATGCTTTGATGACGCTGTGATGATGCTGTGATGATGCAGTGATGATGCAGTGATGATGGTGTGATGATGCTGTGATGATGCAGTGATGATTGTGTGATGATGGTGTGATGATGCTGTGATGATGCAGTGATGATGCTGTGATGATACTGTGATGATGCAGTGATGATGCTGTGATGATGCTGTGATGATGCAGTAATGATGCAGTGATGATGCAGTGATGATGTTGTGATGATGCTGTGATGATGCAGTGATGATGCTGTGATGATGCAGTGATGATGCTGTGATGATGCTGTGATGATGCTGTGATGATGCTGTGATGATGCAGTGATGATGCTGTGATGATGCAGTGATGATGCAGTGATGATGCTGTGATGATGCAGTGATGATGCAGTGATGATGTAGTGATGATGCAGTGATGATGGTGTGATGCTGCAGTGATGCTGCAGGGATGATGCTGTGATGATGCTGTGATGATGCAGTGATGATGGTGTGATGCTGCAGTGATGATGCAGTGATGATGCTGTGATGATGCAGTGATGATGCTGTGATGATGCAGTGATGATGTTGTGATGATGCTGTGATGATGCAGTGATGATGGTGTGATGATGGTGTGATGATGCAGTGATGATACTGTGATGATGCTGTGATGATGGTGTGATGATGGTGTGATGATGCAGTGATGAAGCAGTGATGATGCTGTGATGATGCAGTGATGATGCAGTGATGATGCTTTGATGACGCTGTGATGATGCTGTGATGATGCAGTGATGATGCAGTGATGATGCTGTGATGACACTGTGGTGATTTTGTGATGATTTAGTGATGATGCAGTGATGATGCTGTGATGACACTGTGGTGATTTTGTGATGATTTTGTGATGATGCAGTGATGATACTGTGATGATGCAATGATGATGCTTTGATGACCGTGTGTTGATGGTGTGATGATGCTCTGATGATGCAGTGATTATGCAGTGATGACACTGTGATGATGCTGTGACGATGCAGTGATGATGCGGTGATGATGCAGTGATGATGCTGTGATGATACTGTAATGATGCAGTGATGATGCTGTGATGATGCTGTGATGATGCAGTGATGATGCAGTGATGATGAAGTCATGATGCAGTGATGCTGTTATGACACAGTGATGATGCAGTGATGATGCAGTGATGATGCAGTGATGATGCAGTGATGATGCTGTGATGATGCAGTGATGATGCAGTGATGATGCTGTGATGATGCAGTGATGATGGTGTGATGATGCAGTGATGATGCTGTGATGATGATGTTGTGATGATGCAGTGATGGTGTGATGATGCAGTGATGATGCTTTGATGACGCTGTGATGATGCTGTGATGATGGTGTGATGATGCAGTGAGGATGCTGTGATGATGCTGTGATGATGCAGTGATGATGGTGTGATGCTGCAGTGATGATGCTGTGATGATGCAGTGATGATGAAGTGATGATGCAGTGATGATGTTGTTATGACACAGTGATGATGCAGTGATGATGCTATGATGATGATGCAGTGATGATGCAGTGATGATGCTGTGATGATGCTGTGATGACAAAGTGATGATGCAGTGATGATGCAGTGATGATGCAGTGATGATGCTTTGATGACGCTGTGATGATGCTGTGATGATGCAGTGATGATGCAGTGATGATGCTGTGATGATGCAGTGAGGATTCTGTGATGATGTAGTGATGATGCAGTGATGTTGCAGTGATGATGGTGTGATGATGCTTTGATGACGCTGTGATGATGCAGTGATGATGCAGTGATGATGGTGTGATGATGCAGTGAGGATGCTGTGATGATGCTGTGATGATGCAGTGATGATGCAGTGATGATGCAGTGATGATGCTGTGATGATGCTGTGACGATGCAGTGATGATGCGGTGATGATGCAGTGATGATGCTGTGATGATACTGTAATGATGCAGTGATGATGCTGTGATGATGCAGTGATGATGCAGTGATGATGAAGTCATGATGAAGTCATGATGCAGTGATGCTGTTATGAAACAGTGATGATGCAGTGATGATGCAGTGATGATGCAGTGATGATGCAGTGATGATGCTGTAATGATGCTGTGATGATGCAGTGATGATGCTGTGATGATGCAGTGATGATGCAGTGATGATGCTGTGATGATGCAGTGAGTAAGCTGTGATGATGCAGTGATGATGCAGTGATGATGCTGTGATGATGCAGTGATGATGGTGTGATGATGCAGTAAGTATGCAGTGAGTATGCAGTGATGATGCAGTGATGATGCTGTGATGATGCTGTGATGATGCAGTGATGATGCAGTGATGATGCTGTGATGATGCTGTGATGATGCAGTGATGATGGTGTGATGATGGTGTGATGATGCAGTGATGAAGGTGTGATAATGCTGTGATGATGTTGTGATGATGCAGTGATGATGAAGTGATGATGCAGTGATGATGCAGTGAGGATGCTGTGATGATGCTGTGATGATGCAGTGATGATGCAGTGAGGATGCTGTGATGATGCTGTGATGATGCAGTGATGATGCTTTGATGACGCTGTGATGATGCTGTGATGATGCAGTGATGATGCAGTGATGATGGTGTGATGATACAGTGATGATGCAGTGAGGATGCTGTGATGATGCAGTGATGATGCTGTGATGATGCTGTGAAGACGTTCTGATGATTCTGTGATGCTGCAGTGATGATGCTGTGATGATGCTGTGATGATGGTGTGATGATGCTGTGATGATACTGTGATGATGCAGTGATGATGCTGTGATGATGCAGTGATGATGCAGTGATGATGGTGTGATGATGCAGTGAGGATGCTGTGATGATGCAGTGATGATGCTGTGATGATGCTGTGATGATGGTGTGATGATGCTGTGATGATACTGTGATGATGCAGTGATGATGCTGTGATGATGCTGTGATGATGCAGTGATGATGCAGTGATGATGGTGTGATGATGCAGTGAGGATGCTGTGATGATGCAGTGATGATGCAGTTATGATGATGTGTAGATGTAGTGATGACGCTGCGATGATGATGTTGTGATGATGCAGTGGTGATGGTGTGATGATGCTGTGATGATGCAGTGATGATGCAGTGATGATGCTTTGATGACGCTGTGATGATGCTCTGATGATGCAGTGATGATGCACTGATGATGCTGTGATGATGCTGTGATGATGCAGTGATGATGCAGTGATGATGGTGTGATGATGCAGTGAGGATGCTGTGATGATGCAGTGATGATGCAGTTATGATGATGTGTTGATGTAGTGATGACGCTGCGATGATGATGTGCTGATGCAGTGGTGATGGTGTGATGATGCTGTGATGATGCAGTGATGATGCAGTGATGATGGTGTGATGATGCAGTGAGGATGCTGTGATGATGCTGTGATGATGCAGTGATGATGGTGTGATGATGCAGTGAGGATGCTGTGATGATTTAGTGATGATGCAGTGATGATGCTGTGATGACACTGTGGTGATTGTGTGATGATTTTGTGATGATGCAGTGATGATACTGTGATGATGCAATGATGATGCTTTGATGACCATGTGTTGATGGTGTGATGATGCTCTGATGATGCAGTAATTATGCAGTGATGACACTGTGATGATGCTGTGACGATGCAGTGATGATGCAGTGATGATGCAGTGATGATGCAGTGATGATGCTGTGATGATACTGTGATGATGCAGTGAAGATGCTGTGATGATGCTGTGATGATGCAGTGATGATGCAGTGATGATGCAGTGATGCTGTTATGACACAGTGATGATGCAGTGATGATGCAGTGATGATGGTGTGATGCTGCAGTGATGATGCAGTGATGATGCTGTGATGATGCTGTGATGATGCAGTGATGATGCTGTGATGATGCAGTGATGATGCAGTGATGATGCTGTGATGATGCAGTGATGATGCAGTGATGATGTTGTGATGCTGCAGTGATGATGCTGTGATGATGCAGTGATGATGCTGTGATGATGCTGTGATGATAAAGTGATGATGCAGTGATGATGTTGTTATGACACAGTGATGATGCAGTGATGATGCAGTGATGATGCTGTGATGATGCTGTGATGACAAAGTGATGATGCAGTGATGATGCAGTGATGATGCTTTGATGACGCTGTGATGATGCTGTGATGATGCAGTGATGATGCAGTGATGATGCTGTGATGATGCAGTGAGGATGCTGTGATGATGTAGTGATGATGCAGTGATGATGCAGTGATGATGGTGTGATGCTGCAGTGATGCTGCAGGGATGATGCAGTGATGATGCTGTGATGATGCAGTGATGATGCAGTGATGATGCTGTGATGATGGTGTGATGCTGCAGTGATGATGAAGTGATGATGCAGTGATGATGCAGTGAGGATGCTGTGATGATGCTGTGATGATGCAGTGATGATGCAGTGAGGATGCTGTGATGATGCTGTGATGATGCAGTGATGATGCGTTGATGACGCTGTGATGATGCTGTGATGATGCAGTGATGATGCAGTGATGATGGTGTGATGATACAGTGATGATGCAGTGAGGATGCTGTGATGATGCAGTGATGATGCAGTGATGATGCTGTGATGATGCTGTGAAGACGTTCTGATGATGCTGTGATGCTGCAGTGATGATGCTGTGATGATGCTGTGATGATGGTGTGATGATGCTGTGATGATACTGTGATGATGCAGTGATGATGCTGTGATGATGCTGTGATGATGCAGTGATGATGCAGTGATGATGGTGTGATGATGCAGTGAGGATGCTGTGATGATGCAGTGATGATGCAGTTATGATGATGTGTTGATGTAGTGATGACGCTGCGATGATGATGTTGTGATGATGCAGTGGTGATGGTGTGATGATGCTGTGATGATGCAGTGATGATGCAGTGATGATGCTTTGATGACGCTGTGATGATGCTCTGATGATGCTTTGATGACGCTGTGATGATGCTGTGATGATGCTGTGATGATGCAGTGATGATGCAGTGATGATGGTGTGATGATGCAGTGAGGATGCTGTGATGATGCAGTGATGATGCAGTTATGATGATGTGTTGATGTAGTGATGACGCTGCGATGATGATGTTGTGATGATGCAGTGGTGATGGTGTGATGATGCTGTGATGATGCAGTGATGATGCAGTGATGATGCTTTGATGACGCTGTGATGATGCTGTGATGATGCAGTGATGATGCAGTGATGATGGTGTGATGATGCAGTGAGGATGCTGTGATGATTTAGTGATGATGCAGTGATGATGCTGTGATGACACTGTGGTGATTTTGTGATGATTTTGTGATGATGCAGTGATGATACTGTGATGATGCAATGATGATGCTTTGATGACCGTGTGTTGATGGTGTGATGATGCTCTGATGATGCAGTGATTACGCAGTGATGACACTGTGATGATGCTGTGATGATGCAGTGATGATGCAGTGATGATGCTGTGATGATACTGTGATCATGCAGTGATGATGCTGTGATGATGCTGTGATGATGCAGTGATGATGCAGTGATGATGCAGTGATGCTGTTATGACACAGTGATGATGCAGTGATGATGCAGTGATGATGCAGTGATGATGCAGTGATGATGCTGTAATGATGCTGTGATGATGCACTGATTATGCTGTGATGATGCAGTGATGATGCAGTGATGATGCTGTGATGATGCAGTGATGATGGTGTGATGCTGCAGTGATGATGCTGTGATGATGCAGTGATGATGCTGTGATGATGCTGTGATGATGAAGTGATGATGCAGTGATGATGTTGTTATGACACAGTGATGATGCAGTGATGATGCAGTGATGATGCAGTGATGATGCTGTGATGATGCTGTGATGACAAAGTGATGATGCAGTGATGATGCAGTGATGATGCTTTGATGACGCTGTGATGATGCTGTGATGATGCAGTGATGATGCAGTGATGATGCTGTGATGATGCAGTGAGGATGCTGTGATGATGTAGTGATGATGCAGTGATGATGGTGTGATGATGCTGTGATGATGCTGTGATGATGCAGTGATGATGGTGTGATGCTGCAGTGATGATGCTGTGATGATGCAGTGATGATGCTGTGATGATGCTGTGATGATGAAGTGATGATGCAGTGATGATGTTGTTATGACACAGTGATGATGCAGTGATGATGCAGTGATGATGCAGTGATGATGCAGTGATGATGCTGTGATGATGCTGTGATGACAAAGTGATGATGCAGTGATGATGCAGTGATGATGCTTTGATGACGCTGTGATGATGCTGTGATGATGCAGTGATGATGCAGTGATGATGCTGTGATGATGCAGTGAGGATGCTGTGATGATGTAGTGATGATGCAGTGATGATGCAGTGATGATGCAGTGATGATGCTGTGATGATGCAGTGATGATGCTGTGATGATGCAGTGATGATGTTGTGATGATGCTGTGATGATGCAGTGATGATGGTGTGATGATGGTGTGATGATGCAGTGATGATGCTGTGATGATACTGTGATGATGGTGTGATGATGGTGTTATGATGCAGTGATGAAGCAGTGATGATGCTGTGATGATGCAGTGATGATGCTGTTATGACACTGTGATGATGCAGTGATGATGCTGTTATGATGCAGTGATGATGCTGTGATGATGCTGTGAAGACGTTCTGATGATGCTGTGATGCTGCAGTGATGATGCAGTGATGATGCTGTGATGATGCAGTGATGATGCAGTGATGATGGTGTGATGATGCAGTGAGGATGCAGTGATGATGCTGTGATGATGCAGTGATGATGCTGTGATGATACTGTGATGATGGTGTGATGATGGTGTGATGATGCAGTGATGAAGCAGTGATGATGCTGTGATGATACAGTGATGATGCTGTTATGACACTGTGATGATGCAGTGATGATGCTGTGATGATGCAGTGATGATGCTGTGATGATGCTGTGATGATGCAGTGATGATGGTGTGATGATGCAGTGATGATGCTGTGATGATACTGTAATGATGCTGTGATGATGCAGTGATGATGCTGTGATGATGCTGTGATGATGAAGTGATGATGCAGTGATGATGTTGTTATGACACAGTGATGATGCAGTGATGATGCTGTGATGATGCAGTGATGATGCTGTGATGATGCTTTGATGACGCTGTGATGATGCTGTGATGATGCAGTGATGATGAAGTGATGATGCAGTGATGATGCAGTGAGGATGCTGTGATGATGCAGTGATGATGCTGTGATGATGCTGTGATGATGCAGTGATGATGCTGTGATGATGCTGTGATGATGCAGTGATGATGCTGTGATGATGCTGTGATGATGCAGTGATGACGCAGTGATGATGCAGTGATGATGCAGTGATGATGCTGTGATGATGCTGTGATGATGCAGTGATGATGGTGTGATGATGGAGTGATGATGCAGTGATGATGCAGTGATGATGCTGTGATGATGCAGTGATGATGCTGTGATGATGCTGTGATGATGCAGTGATGATGCAGTGATGATGCAGTGATGATGGTGTGATGATGCAGTGAGGATGCTGTGATGACACTGTGGTGATTTTGTGATGATACTGTGATGATGCAATGATGATGCTTTGATGACCGTGTGTTGATGGTGTGATGATGCTCTGATGATGCAGTGATTATGCAGTGATGACACTGTGATGATGCTGTGACGATGCAGTGATGATGCGGTGATTATGCAGTGATGATGCTGTGATGATACTGTAATGATGCAGTGATGATGCTGTGATGATGCAGTGATGATGCAGTGATGATGAAGTCATGATGCAGTGATGCTGTTATGACACAGTGATGATGCAGTGGTGATGCAGTGATGATGCTGTGATGATGCAGTGATGATGCTGTAATGATGCTGTGATGATGCAGTGATGATGCTGTGATGATGCAGTGATGATGCAGTGATGATGCTGGGATGATGCAGTGATGATGCAGTGATGATGCTGTGATGATGCAGTGATGATGCAGTGATGATGCCCTGATGATGCTTTGATGGTGGTATGATGATGTTGTGATTATGTAGTGATGATGCAGGGATGATGCTGTGATGCCTCTGTGGTGATGCAGTGATGATGCTGTGATGATACTGTGATGATGCAGTGATTATGCTGTGATGATGCTGTGATGATGCAGTGATGATGCAGTGATGATGTTGTGATGATGCTGTGATGATGCAGTGATGATGGTGTGATGATGGTGTGATGATGCAGTGATGATGCTGTGATGATACTGTGATGATGCAGTGATGATGCTGTGATGATGCAGTGATGATGAAGTGATGATGAAGTGATGATGCAGTGATGATGCAGTGAGGATGCTGTGATGATGCTGTGATGATGCAGTGAGGATGCAGTGATGATGCAGTGATGATGCTGTGATGATGGTGTGATGATGCAGTGATGATGCAGTGATGATGCTGGGATGATGCAGTGATGATGCTTTGATGACGCTGTGATGATGCTGTGATGATGCAGTGATGATGCTGTGATGATACTGTGATGA
Organism: Somateria mollissima; assembly: GCA_951411735.1. Taxonomy (NCBI): domain Eukaryota; kingdom Metazoa; phylum Chordata; class Aves; order Anseriformes; family Anatidae; genus Somateria; species Somateria mollissima. The sequence continues at coordinate 22,488,078 of OX598312.1, forward strand.
TGCAGTGATGATGCTGTGATGATGCTGTGATGATGCAGTGATGATGCAGTGATGATGAAGTCATGATGAAGTCATGATGCAGTGATGCTGTTATGACACAGTGATGATGCAGTGATGACACAGTGATGACGCTGTGATGATTATCTGATGATGCAGTGATGATGCACTGATGATGCTTTGATGGTGGTATGATGATGTTGTGATGATGTAGTGATGATGCAGGGATGATGCTGTGATGCCTCTGTCGTGATGCAGTGATGATGCAGTGATGACGCTGTGTTGATGTAGTGATGACGCTGCGATGATGATGTTGTGATGATGCAGTGGTGATGGTGTGATGATGCTGTGATGATGCTGTGATGATGCAGTGATGATGCAGTGATGATGCTTTGATGACGCTGTGATGATGCTGTGATGATGCAGTGATGATGCAGTGATCATGGTGTGATGATGCTGTGATGATGCAGTGATGATTGTGTGATGATGGTGTGATGATGCTGTGATGATGCAGTGATGATGCTGTGATGATACTGTGATGATGCAGTGATGATGCTGTGATGATGCTGTGATGATGCAGTGATGATGCAGTGATGATGGTGTGATGATGCTGTGATGATGCAGTGATGATGCAGTGATGATGCAGTGAGGATGCTGTGATGATGCTGTGATGATGCAGTGATGATGCAGTGATGATGCAGTGATGATGCTGTGATGATGCTGTGATGATGCAGTGATGATGGTGTGATGCTGCAGTGATGATGCTTTGATGACGCTGTGATGATGCTGTGATGATGCAGTGATGATGCAGTGATGATGGTGTGATGATACAGTGATGATGCACTGAGGATGCTGTGATGATGCAGTGGTGATGCAGTGATGATGCTGTGATGATGCTGTGAAGACGTTCTGATGATGCAGTGATGATGCAGTGATGATGGTGTGATGATGCTGTGATGATGGTGTGATGATGTTGTGATGATACTGTGATGATGCAGTGGTGATGGTGTGATGATGCAGTGATGATGGTGTGATGATGCAGTGAGGATGCTGTGATGATTTAGTGATGATGCAGTGATGATGCTGTGATGACACTGTGGTGATTTTGTGATGATTTTGTGATGATGCAGTGATGATACTGTGATGATGCAATGATGATGCTTTGATGACCGTGTGTTGATGGTGTGATGATGCTCTGATGATGCAGTGATTATGCAGTGATGATGCAGTGATGATGCTGTGATGATGCAGTGATGATACTGTGATGATGCAGTGATGATGCTGTGATGATGCAGTGATGATACTGTGATGATGCAGTGATGATACAGTGATGATGCAGTGATGATGCAGTGATGATGCTGTTATGACACAGTGATGATGCAGTGATGATGCAGTGATGATGCAGTGATGATGCAGTGATGATGCTGTGATGATGCTGTGATGATGCAGTGATGATGCAGTGATGATGGTGTGATGATGCAGTGATGATGAAGTGATGATGCAGTGATGGTGCTGTTTTGACACAGTGATGATGCAGTGATGATGCAGTGATGATGCTGTGATGATGCAGTGATGATGCAGTGATGATGCTGTGAAGACGCTCTGATGATGCTGTGATGATGCAGTGATGATGCTGTGATGATGCAGTGAGGATGTTGTGATGATGTAGTGATGATGCTGTGATGATGCAGTGAGTAAGCTGTGATGATGCAGTGATGATGCAGTGATGATGCTGTGATGATGCAGTGATGATGGTGTGATGATGCAGTGAGTATGCAGTGAGTATGCAGTGATGATGCAGTGAGGATGCAGTGAGGATGCAGTGATGATGCTGTGATGATGCAGTGATGATGCAGTGATGATGCAGTGATGATGCAGTGATGATGCTGTGATGATGCTGTGAAGACGTTCTGATGATGCTGTGATGCTGCAGTGATGATGCTGTGATGATGGTGTGATGATGCAGTGATGATGCTGTGATGATGCAGTGATGATGCAGTGATGATGGTGTGATGATGCAGTGATGATGCAGTGATGACACAGTGATGATGCAGTGATGATGCTGTGATGACACAGTGATGATGCAGTGATGATGCTGTGATGATGCTGTGATGATGAAGTGATGATGGTGTGATGCTGCAGTGATGATGCTGTGATGATGCAGTGATGATGCTGTGATGATGCTGTGATGATGAAGTGATGATGCAGTGATGATGTTGTTATGACACAGTGATGATGCAGTGATGATGCTGTGATGATGCAGTGATGATGCTGTGATGATGCTTTGATGACGCTGTGATGATGCTGTGATGATGCAGTGATGATGAAGTGATGATGCAGTGATGATGCAGTGAGGATGCTGTGATGATGCAGTGATGATGCTGTGATGATGCTGTGATGATGCAGTGATGATGCTGTGATGATGCTGTGATGATGCAGTGAGGATGCAGTGATGATGCAGTGAGGATGCTGTGATGATGTAGTGATGATGCAGTGATGATGCAGTGATGATGGTGTGATGCTGCAGTGATGCTGCAGGGATGATGCTGTGATGATGCTGTGATGATGCAGTGATGATGGTGTGATGCTGCAGTGATGATGCAGTGATGACGCTGTGATGATGCAGTGATGATGCAGTGATGATGGTGTGATGATGCAGTGATGATGCTGTGATGATGCTGTGATGATGCAGTGATGACGCAGTGATGATGCAGTGATGATGCAGTGATGATGCTGTGATGATGCTGTGATGATGCAGTGATGATGGTGTGATGATGGAGTGATGATGCAGTGATGATGCAGTGATGATGCTGTGATGATGCAGTGATGATGCTGTGATGATGCTGTGATGATGCAGTGATGATGCAGTGATGATGCAGTGATGATGGTGTGATGATGCAGTGAGGATGCTGTGATGACACTGTGGTGATTTTGTGATGATACTGTGATGATGCAATGATGATGCTTTGATGACCGTGTGTTGATGGTGTGATGATGCTCTGATGATGCAGTGATTATGCAGTGATGATGCAGTGATGATGCTGTGATGATGCAGTGATGATACTGTGATGATGCAGTGATGATGCTGTGATGATGCAGTGATGATACTGTGATGATGCAGTGATGATACAGTGATGATGCAGTGATGATGCAGTGATGATGCTGTTATGACACAGTGATGATGCAGTGATGATGCAGTGATGATGCAGTGATGATGCAGTGATGATGCTGTGATGATGCTGTGATGATGCAGTGATGATGCAGTGATGATGGTGTGATGATGCAGTGATGATGAAGTGATGATGCAGTGATGGTGCTGTTTTGACACAGTGATGATGCAGTGATGATGCAGTGATGATGCTGTGATGATGCAGTGATGATGCAGTGATGATGCTGTGAAGACGCTCTGATGATGCTGTGATGATGCAGTGATGATGCTGTGATGATGCAGTGAGGATGTTGTGAAGATGTAGTGATGATGCTGTGATGATGCAGTGAGTAAGCTGTGATGATGCAGTGATGATGCAGTGATGATGCTGTGATGATGCAGTGATGATGGTGTGATGATGCAGTGAGTATGCAGTGAGTATGCAGTGATGATGCAGTGAGGATGCAGTGATGATGCAGTGATGATGCTGTGATGATGCAGTGATGATGCAGTGATGATGCAGTGATGATGCAGTGATGATGCTGTGATGATGCTGTGAAGACGTTCTGATGATGCTGTGATGCTGCAGTGATGATGCTGTGATGATGGTGTGATGATGCAGTGATGATGCTGTGATGATGCAGTGATGATGCAGTGATGATGGTGTGATGATGCAGTGATGATGCAGTGATGACACAGTGATGATGCAGTGATGATGCTGTGATGACACAGTGATGATGCAGTGATGATGCTGTGATGATGCTGTGATGATGAAGTGATGATGCTGTGATGATGCAGTGATGATGCTGTGATGATGCAGTGATGATGCTGTGATGATGCTGTGATGATGAAGTGATGATGCAGTGATGATGTTGTTATGACACAGTGATGATGCAGTGATGATGCTGTGATGATGCAGTGATGATGCTGTGATGATGCTTTGAAGACGCTGTGATGATGCTGTGATGATGCAGTGATGATGAAGTGATGATGCAGTGATGATGCAGTGAGGATGCTGTGATGATGCAGTGATGATGCTGTGATGATGCTGTGATGATGCAGTGATGATGCTGTGATGATGCTGTGATGATGCAGTGAGGATGCAGTGATGATGCAGTGAGGATGCTGTGATGATGTAGTGATGATGCAGTGATGATGCAGTGATGATGGTGTGATGCTGCAGTGATGCTGCAGGGATGATGCTGTGATGATGCTGTGATGATGCAGTGATGATGGTGTGATGCTGCAGTGATGATGCAGTGATGACGCTGTGATGATGCAGTGATGATGCAGTGATGATGGTGTGATGATGCAGTGATGATGCTGTGATGATGCTGTGATGATGCAGTGATGACGCAGTGATGATGCAGTGATGATGCAGTGATGATGCTGTGATGATGCTGTGATGATGCAGTGATGATGGTGTGATGATGGAGTGATGATGCAGTGATGATGCAGTGATGATGCTGTGATGATGCAGTGATGATGCTGTGATGATGCTGTGATGATGCAGTGATGATGCAGTGATGATGCAGTGATGATGGTGTGATGATGCAGTGAGGATGCTGTGATGACACTGTGGTGATTTTGTGATGATACTGTGATGATGCAATGATGATGCTTTGATGACCGTGTGTTGATGGTGTGATGATGCTCTGATGATGCAGTGATTATGCAGTGATGACACTGTGATGATGCTGTGACGATGCAGTGATGATGCGGTGATTATGCAGTGATGATGCTGTGATGATACTGTAATGATGCAGTGATGATGCTGTGATGATGCAGTGATGATGCAGTGATGATGAAGTCATGATGCAGTGATGCTGTTATGACACAGTGATGATGCAGTGGTGATGCAGTGATGATGCTGTGATGATGCAGTGATGATGCTGTAATGATGCTGTGATGATGCAGTGATGATGCTGTGATGATGCAGTGATGATGCAGTGATGATGCTGGGATGATGCAGTGATGATGCAGTGATGATGCTGTGATGATGCAGTGATGATGCAGTGATGATGCCCTGATGATGCTTTGATGGTGGTATGATGATGTTGTGATGATGTAGTGATGATGCAGGGATGATGCTGTGATGCCTCTGTGGTGATGCAGTGATGATGCTGTGATGATACTGTGATGATGCAGTGATTATGCTGTGATGATGCTGTGATGATGCAGTGATGATGCAGTGATGATGTTGTGATGATGCTGTGATGATGCAGTGATGATGGTGTGATGATGGTGTGATGATGCAGTGATGATGCTGTGATGATACTGTGATGATGCAGTGATGATGCTGTGATGATGCAGTGATGATGAAGTGATGATGAAGTGATGATGCAGTGATGATGCAGTGAGGATGCTGTGATGATGCTGTGATGATGCAGTGAGGATGCAGTGATGATGCAGTGATGATGCTGTGATGATGGTGTGATGATGCAGTGATGATGCAGTGATGATGCTGGGATGATGCAGTGATGATGCTTTGATGACGCTGTGATGATGCTGTGATGATGCAGTGATGATGCTGTGATGATACTGTGATGATGCAGTGATGATGCTGTGATGATGCTGTGATGATGCAGTGATGATGCAGTGATGATGAAGTCATGATGAAGTCATGATGCAGTGATGCTGTTATGACACAGTGATGATGCAGTGATGACACAGTGATGACGCTGTGATGATTATCTGATGATGCAGTGATGATGCACTGATGATGCTTTGATGGTGGTATGATGATGTTGTGATGATGTAGTGATGATGCAGGGATGATGCTGTGATGCCTCTGTCGTGATGCAGTGATGATGCAGTGATGACGCTGTGTTGATGTAGTGATGACGCTGCGATGATGATGTTGTGATGATGCAGTGGTGATGGTGTGATGATGCTGTGATGATGCTGTGATGATGCAGTGATGATGCAGTGATGATGCTTTGATGACGCTGTGATGATGCTGTGATGATGCAGTGATGATGCAGTGATCATGGTGTGATGATGCTGTGATGATGCAGTGATGATTGTGTGATTATGGTGTGATGATGCTGTGATGATGCAGTGATGATGCTGTGATGATACTGTGATGATGCTGTGATGATGCTGTGATGATGCAGTGATGATGCTGTGATGATGCAGTAATGATGCAGTGATGATGCAGTGATGATGTTGTGATGATGCTGTGATGATGCAGTGATGATGGTGTGATGATGGTGTGATGATGCAGTGATGATGCTGTGATGATACTGTGATGATGCAGTGATGATGCTGTGATGATGCTGTGATGATGCAGTGATGATGCAGTGATGATGGTGTGATGATGCTGTGATGATGCAGTGATGATGCAGTGATGATGCAGTGAGGATGCTGTGATGATGCTGTGATGATGCAGTGATGATGCAGTGATGATGCAGTGATGATGCTGTGATGATGCTGTGATGATGCAGTGATGATGGTGTGATGCTGCAGTGATGATGCTTTGATGACGCTGTGATGATGCTGTGATGATGCAGTGATGATGCAGTGATGATGGTGTGATGATACAGTGATGATGCACTGAGGATGCTGTGATGATGCAGTGGTGATGCAGTGATGATGCTGTGATGATGCTGTGAAGACGTTCTGATGATGCAGTGATGATGCAGTGTTGATGGTGTGATGATGCTGTGATGATGGTGTGATGATGTTGTGATGATACTGTGATGATGCAGTGGTGATGGTGTGATGATGCAGTGATGATGGTGTGATGATGCAGTGAGGATGCTGTGATGATTTAGTGATGATGCAGTGATGATGCTGTGATGACACTGTGGTGATTTTGTGATGATTTTGTGATGATGCAGTGATGATACTGTGATGATGCAATGATGATGCTTTGATGACCGTGTGTTGATGGTGTGATGATGCTCTGATGATGCAGTGATTATGCAGTGATGATGCAGTGATGATGCTGTGATGATGCAGTGATGATACTGTGATGATGCAGTGATGATGCTGTGATGATGCAGTGATGATACTGTGATGATGCAGTGATGATACAGTGATGATGCAGTGATGATGCAGTGATGATGCTGTTATGACACAGTGATGATGCAGTGATGATGCAGTGATGATGCAGTGATGATGCTGTGATGATGCTGTGATGATGCAGTGATGATGCAGTGATGATGGTGTGATGATGCAGTGATGATGAAGTGATGATGCAGTGATGGTGCTGTTTTGACACAGTGATGATGCAGTGATGATGCAGTGATGATGCTGTGATGATGCAGTGATGATGCAGTGATGATGCTGTGAAGACGCTCTGATGATGCTATGATGATGCAGTGATGATGCTGTGATGATGCAGTGAGGATGTTGTGATGATGTAGTGATGATGCTGTGATGATGCAGTGAGTAAGCTGTGATGATGCAGTGATGATGCAGTGATGATGCTGTGATGATGCAGTGATGATGGTGTGATGATGCAGTGAGTATGCAGTGAGTATGCAGTGAGTATGCAGTGAGGATGCAGTGATGATGCAGTGATGATGCTGTGATGATGCAGTGATGATGCAGTGATGATGCAGTGATGATGCAGTGATGATGCAGTGATGATGCTGTGATGATGCTGTGAAGACGTTCTGATGATGCTGTGATGCTGCAGTGATGATGCTGTGAAGATGGTGTGATGATGCAGTGATGATGCTGTGATGATGCAGTGATGATGCAGTGATGATGGTGTGATGATGCAGTGATGATGCAGTGATGACACAGTGATGATGCAGTGATGATGCTGTGATGACACAGTGATGATGCAGTGATGATGCTGTGATGATGCTGTGATGATGAAGTGATGATGCTGTGATGACACAGTGATGACGCAGTGATGATGCAGTGATGATGCTGTGATGATGCAGTGATGATGCTGTGATGATGCAGTAATGATGCAGTGATGATGCAGTGATGATTTTGTGATGATGCAGTGATTATGCTGTGATGATGGTGTGATGATGCAGTGAGGATGCTTTGATGATGCTGTGATGATGCAGTGATGATGCTGTGATGATGCAGTGATGATGCTGTGATGATGCAGTGAGTAAGCTGTGATGATGCAGTGATGATGCAGTGATGATGCAGTGATGATGCAGTGATGATGCAGTGATGATGCAGTGAGTATGCAGTGATGATGCTGTGATGATGCTGTGATGATGCTGTGATGATGCAGTGAGGATGCAGTGATGATGCAGTGATGATGCTGTGATGATGCAGTGATGATGCTGTGATGATGCTGTGAAGACGTTCTGATGATGCTGTGATGCTGCAGTGATGATGCAGTGATGATGCTGTGATGATGGTGTGATGATGCAGTGATGATGCAGTGATGATGCAGTGATGATGCAGTGAGGATGCTGTGATGATGGTGTGATGTTGCAGTGAGGATGCAGTGATGATGCTGTGATGATGCAGTGATGATGCTGTGATGATACTGTGATGATGGTGTGATGATGGTGTGATGATGCAGTGATGAAGCAGTGATGATACTGTGATGATACAGTGATGATGCTGTTATGACACTGTGATGATGCAGTGATGATGCTGTGATGATGCTTTGATGACGCTGTGATGATGCTGTGATGATGCAGTGATGATGGTGTGATGATGCAGTGATGATGCTGTGATGATACTGTAATGATGCTGTGATGATGCAGTGATGATGGTGTGATGCTGCAGTGATGATGCTGTGATGATGCAGTGATGATGCTGTGATGATGCTGTGATGATGAAGTGATGATGCAGTGATGATGTTGTTATGACACAGTGATGATGCAGTGATGATGCTGTGATGATGCAGTGATGATGCAGTGATGATGCTTTGATGACGCTGTGATGATGCTGTGATGATGCAGTGATGATGAAGTGATGATGCAGTGATGATGCAGTGAGGATGCTGTGATGATGCTCTGATGATGCAGTGAGGATGCAGTGATGATGCAGTGATGATGCTGTGATGATGCTGTGATGATGCAGTGATGATGCTGTGATGATGCTGTGATGATGCAGTGAGGATGCAGTGATGATGCAGTGAGGATGCTGTGATGATGTAGTGATGATGCAGTGATGATGCAGTGATGATGGTGTGATGCTGCAGTGATGCTGCAGGGATGATGCTGTGATGATGCTGTGATGATGCAGTGATGATGGTGTGATGCTGCAGTGATGATGCAGTGATGACGCTGTGATGATGCAGTGATGATGCAGTGATGATGGTGTGATGATGCAGTGATGATGCTGTGATGATGCTGTGATGATGCAGTGATGACGCAGTGATGATGCAGTGATGATGCAGTGATGATGCTGTGATGATGCTGTGATGATGCAGTGATGATGGTGTGATGATGGAGTGATGATGCAGTGATGATGCAGTGATGATGCTGTGATGATGCAGTGATGATGCTGTGATGATGCTGTGATGATGCAGTGATGATGCAGTGATGATGCAGTGATGATGGTGTGATGATGCAGTGAGGATGCTGTGATGACACTGTGGTGATTTTGTGATGATACTGTGATGATGCAATGATGATGCTTTGATGACCGTGTGTTGATGGTGTGATGATGCTCTGATGATGCAGTGATGATGCAGTGATGATGCTGTGATGATGCAGTGAGGATGCAGTGATGATGCAGTGATGATGCTGTGATGATGCTGTGATGATGCAGTGATGATGCAGTGATGATGCTGGGATGATGCAGTGATGATGCTTTGATGACGCTGTGATGATGCTGTGATGATGCAGTGATGATGCTGTGATGATACTGTGATGATGCAGTGATGATGCTGTGATGATGCTGTGATGATGCAGTGATGATGCAGTGATGATGAAGTCATGATGAAGTCATGATGCAGTGATGCTGTTATGACACAGTGATGATGCAGTGATGACACAGTGATGACGCTGTGATGATTATCTGATGATGCAGTGATGATGCACTGATGATGCTTTGATGGTGGTATGATGATGTTGTGATGATGTAGTGATGATGCAGGAATGATGCTGTGATGCCTCTGTCGTGATGCAGTGATGATGCAGTGATGACGCTGTGTTGATGTAGTGATGACGCTGCGATGATGATGTTGTGATGATGCAGTGGTGATGGTGTGATGATGCTGTGATGATGCAGTGATGATGCAGTGATCATGGTGTGATGATGCTGTGATGATGCAGTGATGATGGTGTGATGATGAAGTGATGATGCAGTGATGATGTTGTTATGACACAGTGATGATGCAGTGATGATGCTGTGATGATGCAGTCATGATGCAGTGATGATGCTATGATGATGGTGTGATGCTGCAGTGATGATGAAGTGATGATGCAGTGATGATGCAGTGAGGATGCTGTGATGATGCTGTGATGATGCAGTGATGATGCAGTGAGGATGCTGTGATGATGCTGTGATGATGCAGTGATGATGCTTTGATGACGCTGTGATGATGCTGTGATGATGCAGTGATGATGCATTGATGATGGTGTGATGATGCAGTGAGTATGCAGTGAGTATGCAGTGATGATGCAGTGATGATGCTGTGATGATGCAGTGATGATGCAGTGATGATGCAGTGATGATGCTGTTATGATGCTGTAATGATGAAGTGATGATGCAGTGATGATGTTGTTATGACACAGTGATGATGCAGTGATGATGCTGTGATGATGCAGTGATGATGCAGTGATGATGCTGTGATGATGGTGTGATGCTGCAGTGATGATGAAGTGATGATGCAGTGATGATGCAGTGAGGATGCTGTGATGATGCTGTGATGATGCAGTGATGATGCAGTGAGGATGCTGTGATGATGCTGTGATGATGCAGTGATGATGCGTTGATGACGCTGTGATGATGCTGTGATGATGCAGTGATGATGCAGTGATGATGGTGTGATGATACAGTGATGATGCAGTGAGGATGCTGTGATGATGCAGTGATGATGCAGTGATGATGCTGTGATGATGCTGTGAAGACGTTCTGATGATGCTGTGATGCTGCAGTGATGATGCTGTGATGATGCAGTGATGATGCAGTGATGATGCTGTGATGATACTGTGATGATGCAGTGATGATGCTGTGATGATGCTGTGATGATGCAGTGATGATGCAGTGATGATGGTGTGATGATGCAGTGAGGATGCTGTGATGATGCAGTGATGATGCAGTTATGATGATGTGTTGATGTAGTGATGACGCTGCGATGATGATGTTGTGATGATGCAGTGGTGATGGTGTGATGATGCTGTGATGATGCAGTGATGATGCAGTGATGATGCTTTGATGACGCTGTGATGATGCTCTGATGATGCATTGATGACGCTGTGATGATGCTGTGATGATGTTGTGATGATGCAGTGATGATGCAGTGATGATGGTGTGATGATGCAGTGAGGATGCTGTGATGATGCAGTGATGATGCAGTTATGATGATGTGTTGATGTAGTGATGACGCTGCGATGATGATGTTGTGATGATGCAGTGGTGATGGTGTGATGATGCTGTGATGATGCAGTGATGATGCAGTGATGATGCTTTGATGACGCTGTGATGATGCTGTGATGATGCAGTGATGATGCAGTGATGATGGTGTGATGATGCAGTGAGGATGCTGTGATGATTTAGTGATGATGCAGTGATGATGCTGTGATGACACTGTGGTGATTTTGTGATGATTTTGTGATGATGCAGTGATGATACTGTGATGATGCAATGATGATGCTTTGATGACCGTGTGTTGATGGTGTGATGATGCTCTGATGATGCAGTGATTACGCAGTGATGACACTGTGATGATGCTGTGACGATGCAGTGATGATGCAGTGATGATGCAGTGATGATGCTGTGATGATACTGTGATCATGCAGTGATGATGCTGTGATGATGCTGTGATGATGCAGTGATGATGCAGTGATGATGCAGTGATGCTGTTATGACACAGTGATGATGCAGTGATGATGCAGTGATGATGCAGTGATGATGCAGTGATGATGCTGTAATGATGCTGTGATGATGCAGTGATTATGCTGTGATGATGCAGTGATGATGCAGTGATGATGCTGTGATGATGCAGTGATAATGGTGTGATGCTGCAGTGATGATGCTGTGATGATGCAGTGATGATGCTGTGATGATGCTGTGATGATGAAGTGATGATGCAGTGATGATGTTGTTATGACACAGTGATGATGCAGTGATGATGCAGTGATGACACAGTGATGATGCAGTGATGATGCTGTGATGATGCTGTGATGACAAAGTGATGATGCAGTGATGATGCAGTGATGATGCAGTGATGATGCTTTGATGACGCTGTGATGATGCTGTGATGATGCAGTGATGATGCAGTGATGATGCTGTGATGATGCAGTGAGGATTCTGTGATGATGTAGTGATGATGCAGTGAGGATGCTGTGATGATGCAGTGATGATGCTGTGATGATGCAGTGATGATGGTGTGATGCTGCAGGGATGCTGCAGGGATGATGCTGTGATGATGCTGTGATGATGCAGTGATGATGGTGTGATGCTGCAGTGATGATGCAGTGATGATGCTGTGATGATGCAGTGATGATGCTGTGATGATGCAGTGATGATGTTGTGATGATGCTGTGATGATGCAGTGATGATGGTGTGATGATGGTGTGATGATGCAGTGATGATGCTGTGATGATACTGTGATGATGGTGTGATGATGGTGTGATGATGCAGTGATGATGCAGTGATGATGCTGTGATGATGCAGTGAGGATGCTGTTATGACACTGTGATGATGCAGTGATGATGCTGTGATGATGCAGTGATGATGCAGTGATGATGCTGTGATGATGCTGTGATGATGCAGTGATGATGGTGTGATGATGCAGTGATGATGCTGTGATGATGCAGTGATGATGCAGTGATGATGGTGTGATGATGCAGTGAGGATGCAGTGATGATGCTGTGATGATGCAGTGATGATGCTGTGATGATACTGTGATGATGGTGTGATGATGGTGTGATGATGCAGTGATGAAGCAGTGATGATGCTGTGATGATACAGTGATGATGCTGTTATGACACTGTGATGATGCAGTGATGATGCTGTGATGATGCAGTGATGATGCTGTGATGATGCTGTGATGATGCAGTGATGATGGTGTGATGATGCAGTGATGATGCTGTGATGATACTGTAATGATGCTGTGATGATGCAGTGATGATGGTGTGATGCTGCAGTGATGATGCTGTGATGATGCAGTGATGATGCTGTGATGATGCTGTGATGATGAAGTGATGATGCAGTGATGATGTTGTTATGACACAGTGATGATGCATTGATGATGCTGTGATGATGCAGTGATGATGCAGTGATGATGCTTTGATGACGCTGTGATGATGCTGTGATGATGCAGTGATGATGCAGTGATGATGCTGTGATGATGCAGTGATGATGCAGTGATGATGTAGTGATGATGCAGTGATGATGGTGTGATGCTGCAGTGATGATGCAGGGATGATGCTGTGATGATGCTGTGATGATGCAGTGATGATGGTGTGATGCTGCAGTGATGATGCAGTGATGATGCTGTGATGATGCAGTGATGATGCAGGGATGATGCTGTGATGATGCTGTGATGATGCAGTGATGATGGTGTGATGCTGCAGTGATGATGCAGTGATGATGCTGTGATGATGCAGTGATGATGCAGTGATGATGCTGGGATGATGCAGTGATGATGCAGTGATGATGCGGTGATTATGCAGTGAGGATGCTGTTATGACACTGTGATGATGCAGTGATGATGCTGTGATGATGCAGTGATGATGCAGTGATGATGCTGTGATGATGCTGTGATGATGCAGTGATGATGGTGTGATGATGCAGTGATGATGCTGTGATGATGCAGTGATGATGCAGTGATGATGGTGTGATGATGCAGTGAGGATGCAGTGATGATGCTGTGATGATGCAGTGATGATGCTGTGATGATACTGTGATGATGGTGTGATGATGGTGTGATGATGCAGTGATGAAGCAGTGATGATGCTGTGATGATACAGTGATGATGCTGTTATGACACTGTGATGATGCAGTGATGATGCTTTGATGACGCTGTGATGATGCTGTGATGATGCAGTGATGATGCAGTGATGATGCTGTGATGATGCAGTGATGATGCAGTGATGATGTAGTGATGATGCAGTGATGATGGTGTGATGCTGCAGTGATGATGCAGGGATGATGCTGTGATGATGCTGTGATGATGCAGTGATGATGGTGTGATGCTGCAGTGATGATGCAGTGATGATGCTGTGATGATGCAGTGATGATGCAGGGATGATGCTGTGATGATGCTGTGATGATGCAGTGATGATGGTGTGATGCTGCAGTGATGATGCAGTGATGATGCTGTGATGATGCAGTGATGATGCAGTGATGATGCTGGGATGATGCAGTGATGATGCAGTGATGATGCGGTGATTATGCAGTGATGACACTGTGATGATGCGGTGACGATGCAGTGATGATGCGGTGATTATGCAGTGATGATGCTGTGATGATACTGTAATGATGCAGTGATGATGCTGTGATGATGCAGTGATGATGCAGTGATGATGAAGTCATGATGCAGTGATGCTGTTATGACACAGTGATGATGCAGTGATGATGCAGTGATGATGCAGTGAGGATGCTGTGATGATGCTGTAATGATGCTGTGATGATGCAGTGATGATGCTGTGATGATGCAGTGATGATGCAGTGATGATGCTGGGATGATGCAGTGATGATGCTGTGATGATGCAGTGATGATGCAGTGATGATGCCCTGATGATGCTTTGATGGTGGTATGATGATGTTGTGATGATGTAGTGATGATGCAGGGATGATGCTGTGATGCCTCTGTGGTGATGCAGTGATGATGCAGTGATGACGCTGTGTTGATGTAGTGATGACGCTGCGATGATGATGTTGTGATGATGCAGTGGTGATGGTGTGATGATGCTGTGATGATGCTGTGATGATGCAGTGATGATGCAGTGATGATGCTTTGATGACGCTGTGATGATGCTGTGATGATGCAGTGATGATGCAGTGATGATGGTGTGATGATGCTGTGATGATGCAGTGATGATTGTGTGATGATGGTGTGATGATGCTGTGATGATGCAGTGATGATGCTGTGATGATACTGTGATGATGCAGTGATGATGCTGTGATGATGCTGTGATGATGCAGTAATGATGCAGTGATGATGCAGTGATGATATTGTGATGATGCTGTGATGATGCAGTGATGATGGTGTGATGATGGTGTGATGATGCAGTGATGATGCTGTGATGATACTGTGATGATGCAGTGATGATGCTGTGATGATGCAGTGATGATGAAGTGATGATGCAGTGATGATGCTGTTATGACACAGTGATGATGCAGTGATGATGCTGTGATGATGCTGTGATGATGGTGTGATGATGCAGTGATGATGGTGTGATGATGCTGTGATGATGCAGTGATGATGAAGTGATGATGCAGTGATGATGCAGTGAGGATGCTGTGATGATGCTGTGATGATGCAGTGATGCTGTTATGACACAGTGATGATGCTGTGAGGATGCTGTGATGATGCTGTGATGATGCAGTGATGCTGTTATGACACAGTGATGATGCTGTGATGATGCAGTGATGATGGTGTGATGATGCTGTGATGATGCAGTGATGATGCAGTGATGACTCTGTGTTGATGTAGTGATGACGCTGCGATGATGATGTTGTGATGATGCAGTGGTGATGGTGTGATGATGCTGTGATGATGCTGTGATTATGCAGTGATGATGCAGTGATGATGCTTTGATGACGCTGTGATGATGCTGTGATGATGCAGTGATGATGCAGTGATGATGGTGTGATGATGCTGTGATGATGCAGTGATGATTGTGTGATGATGGTGTGATGATGCTGTGATGATGCAGTGATGATGCTGTGATGATACTGTGATGATGCAGTGATGATGCTGTGATGATGCTGTGATGATGCAGTAATGATGCAGTGAGGATGCAGTGATGATGTTGTGATGATGCTGTGATGATGCAGTGATGATGGTGTGATGATGGTGTGATGATGCAGTGATGATGCTGTGATGATACTGTGATGATGCAGTGATGATGCTGTGATGATGCAGTGATGATGAAGTGATGATGCAGTGATGATGCTGTTATGACACAGTGATGATGAAGTGATGATGCAGTGATGATGCTGTTATGACACAGTGATGACACAGTGATGATGCAGTGATGATGCTGTGATGACACAGTGATGATGCAGTGATGATGCTGTGATGATGGTGTGATGATGCAGTGAGGATGTTTTGATGATGCTGTGATGATGCAGTGATGATGCTGTGATGATGCAGTGATGATGCTGTGATGATGCAGTGAGTAAGCTGTGATGATGCAGTGATGATGCAGTGATGATGCAGTGATGATGCTGTGATGATGCAGTGAGGATGCAGTGATGATGCAGTGATGATGCTGTGATGATGCTGTGATGATGCAGTGAGGATGCAGTGATGATGCAGTGATGATGCTGTGATGATGCAGTGATGATGCTGTGATGATTCTGTGAAGACGTTCTGATGATGCTGTGATGCTGCAGTGATGATGCAGTGATGATGCTGTGATGATGGTGTGATGATGCAGTGATGATGCAGTGATGATGGTGTGATGATGCAGTGATGATGCTGTGATGATGCAGTGATGATGCAGTGAGGATGCTGTGATGATGGTGTGATGCTGCAGTGATGATGAAGTGATGATGCAGTGATGATGCAGTGAGGATGCTGTGATGATGGTGTGATGCTGCAGTGATGATGAAGTGATGATGCAGTGATGATGCAGTGAGGATGCTGTGATGATGCTGTGATGATGCAGTGATGATGCAGTGAGGATGCTGTGATGATGCTGTGATGATGCAGTGATGATGCTTTGATGACGCTGTGATGATGCTGTGATGATGCAGTGATGATGCAGTGATGACGCTGTGATGATGCTGTGAAGACGTTCTGATGATGCTGTGATGCTGCAGTGATGATGCTGTGATGATGCTGTGATGATGGTGTGATGATGCTGTGATGATACTGTGATGATGCAGTGATGATGCTGTGATGATGCTGTGATGATGCAGTGATGATGCAGTGATGATGGTGTGATGATGCAGTGAGGATGCTGTGATGATGCAGTGATGATGCACTGATGATGCTGTGATGATGCTGTGATGATGCAGTGATGATGCAGTGATGATGGTGTGATGATGCAGTGAGGATGCTGTGATGATGCAGTGATGATGCAGTTATGATGATGTGTTGATGTAGTGATGACGCTGCGATGATGATGTTGTGATGATGCAATGGTGATGGTGTGATGATGCTGTGATGATGCAGTGATGATGCAGTGATGATGCTTTGATGACGCTGTGATGATGCTGTGATGATGCAGTGATGATGCAGTGATGATGGTGTGATGATGCAGTGAGGATGCTGTGATGATTTAGTGATGATGCAGTGAGGATGCTGTGATGACACTGTGGTGATTTTGTGATGATGCAGTGATGATACTGTGATGATGCAATGATGATGCTTTGATGACCGTGTGTTGATGGTGTGATGATGCTCTGATGATGCAGTGATTATGCAGTGATGACACTGTGATGATGCTGTGACGATGCAGTGATGATGCAGTGATGATGCAGTGATGATGCAGTGATGATGGTGTGATGATGCAGTGAGTATGCAGTGAGTATGCAGTGATGATGCTGTGATGATGCAGTGAGGATGCAGTGATGATGCAGTGATGATGCTGTGATGATGCAGTGATGATGCAGTGATGATGCTGTGAAGACGTTCTGATGATGCTGTGATGCTGCAGTGATGATGCAGTGATGATGCAGTGATGATGGTGCGATGATGCAGTGATGATGCTGTGATGATGCAGTGATGATGCAGTGATGATGCTGTGATGATGCAGTGATTATGGTGTGATGATGCAGTGATGATGCAGTGATGATGCTGTGATGATACAGTGATGATGTAATGACGATGCTGTGATGATGCAGTGATGATGCAGTGATGATGGTGTGATGCTGCAGTGATGCTGCAGTGATGATGCAGTGATGATGCAGTGATGATGCTGTGATGATGCAGTGATGATGCAGTGATGATGGTGTGATGATGCAGTGATGATGAAGTGATGATGCAGTGATGGTGCTGTTTTGACACAATGATGATGCAGTGATGATGCAGTGATGATGCAGTGATGATGCTGTGATGATACAGTGATGATGTAATGATGATGCTGTGATGATGCAGTGATGATGCAGTGATGATGGAGTGATGCTGCAGTGATGCTGCAGTGATGCTGCAGTGATGATGCAGTGATGATGCAGTGATGATGCTGTGATGATGCAGTGATGATGCAGTGATGATGCTGTGATGATGCAGTGATGATGCAGTGATGATGCTTTGATGACGCTGTGATGATGCTGTGATGATGCAGTGATGATTCAGTGATGATGGTGTGATGATGCAGTGAGGATTCTGTGATGCTTTTGTGATGATGCAGTGATGATACTGTGATGATGCAATGATGATGCTTTGATGACCGTGTGTTGATGGTGTGATGATGCTCTGATGATGCAGTGATGATGCAGTGATGATGCGGTAATGATGCTGTGAAGACGCTCTGATGATGCTGTGATGATGCAGTGATGATGCTGTGATGATGCACTGAGGATGTTGTGATGATGTAGTGATGATGCTGTGATGATGCAGTGAGTAAGCTGTGATGATGCAGTGATGATGCAGTGATGATGCTGTGATGATGCAGTGATGATGCTGTGATGATGCTGTGAAGACGTTCTGATGATGCTGTGATGCTGCAGTGATGATGCAGTGATGATGCTGTGATGATGCAGTGATGATGCAGTGATGATGGTGTGATGATGCTGTGATGATGCTGTGATGATGCAGTGATGATGCAGTGATGATGCAGTGATGATGCTGTGATGATGCTGTGATGATGCAGTGATGATGAAGTGATGATGCTGTGATGACACAGTGATGACGCAGTGATGATGCAGTGATGATGCTGTGATGATGCAGTGATGATGCTGTGATGATGCAGTGATGATGCAGTGATGATGCAGTGATGATGGTGTGATGATGCAGTGAGTATGCAGTGAGTATGCAGTGATGATGCTGTGATGATGCAGTGAGGATGCAGTGATGATGCAGTGATGATGCTGTGATGATGCAGTGATGATGCAGTGATGATGCTGTGAAGACGTTCTGATGATACTGTGATGCTGCAGTGATGATGCAGTGATGATGCAGTGATGATGGTGCGATGATGCAGTGATGATGCTGTGATGATGCAGTGATGATGCAGTGATGATGCTGTGATGATGCTGTGATGATGCAGTGATGATGCAGTGATGATGCTGGGATGATGCAGTGATGATGCTTTGATGACGCTGTGATGATGCTGTGATGATGCAGTGATGATGCTGTGATGATACTGTGATGATGCAGTGATGATGCTGTGATGATGCTGTGATGATGCAGTGATGATGCAGTGATGATGAAGTCATGATGAAGTCATGATGCAGTGATGCTGTTATGACACAGTGATGATGCAGTGATGACACAGTGATGACGCTGTGATGATTATCTGATGATGCAGTGATGATGCACTGATGATGCTTTGATGGTGGTATGATGATGTTGTGATGATGTAGTGATGATGCAGGAATGATGCTGTGATGCCTCTGTCGTGATGCAGTGATGATGCAGTGATGACGCTGTGTTGATGTAGTGATGACGCTGCGATGATGATGTTGTGATGATGCAGTGGTGATGGTGTGATGATGCTGTGATGATGCAGTGATGATGCAGTGATCATGGTGTGATGATGCTGTGATGATGCAGTGATGATGGTGTGATGATGAAGTGATGATGCAGTGATGATGTTGTTATGACACAGTGATGATGCAGTGATGATGCTGTGATGATGCAGTCATGATGCAGTGATGATGCTATGATGATGGTGTGATGCTGCAGTGATGATGAAGTGATGATGCAGTGATGATGCAGTGAGGATGCTGTGATGATGCTGTGATGATGCAGTGATGATGCAGTGAGGATGCTGTGATGATGCTGTGATGATGCAGTGATGATGCTTTGATGACGCTGTGATGATGCTGTGATGATGCAGTGATGATGCATTGATGATGGTGTGATGATGCAGTGAGTATGCAGTGAGTATGCAGTGATGATGCAGTGATGATGCTGTGATGATGCAGTGATGATGCAGTGATGATGCAGTGATGATGCTGTTATGATGCTGTAATGATGAAGTGATGATGCAGTGATGATGTTGTTATGACACAGTGATGATGCAGTGATGATGCTGTGATGATGCAGTGATGATGCAGTGATGATGCTGTGATGATGGTGTGATGCTGCAGTGATGATGAAGTGATGATGCAGTGATGATGCAGTGAGGATGCTGTGATGATGCTGTGATGATGCAGTGATGATGCAGTGAGGATGCTGTGATGATGCTGTGATGATGCAGTGATGATGCGTTGATGACGCTGTGATGATGCTGTGATGATGCAGTGATGATGCAGTGATGATGGTGTGATGATACAGTGATGATGCAGTGAGGATGCTGTGATGATGCAGTGATGATGCAGTGATGATGCTGTGATGATGCTGTGAAGACGTTCTGATGATGCTGTGATGCTGCAGTGATGATGCTGTGATGATGCAGTGATGATGCAGTGATGATGCTGTGATGATACTGTGATGATGCAGTGATGATGCTGTGATGATGCTGTGATGATGCAGTGATGATGCAGTGATGATGGTGTGATGATGCAGTGAGGATGCTGTGATGATGCAGTGATGATGCAGTTATGATGATGTGTTGATGTAGTGATGACGCTGCGATGATGATGTTGTGATGATGCAGTGGTGATGGTGTGATGATGCTGTGATGATGCAGTGATGATGCAGTGATGATGCTTTGATGACGCTGTGATGATGCTCTGATGATGCATTGATGACGCTGTGATGATGCTGTGATGATGTTGTGATGATGCAGTGATGATGCAGTGATGATGGTGTGATGATGCAGTGAGGATGCTGTGATGATGCAGTGATGATGCAGTTATGATGATGTGTTGATGTAGTGATGACGCTGCGATGATGATGTTGTGATGATGCAGTGGTGATGGTGTGATGATGCTGTGATGATGCAGTGATGATGCAGTGATGATGCTTTGATGACGCTGTGATGATGCTGTGATGATGCAGTGATGATGCAGTGATGATGGTGTGATGATGCAGTGAGGATGCTGTGATGATTTAGTGATGATGCAGTGATGATGCTGTGATGACACTGTGGTGATTTTGTGATGATTTTGTGATGATGCAGTGATGATACTGTGATGATGCAATGATGATGCTTTGATGACCGTGTGTTGATGGTGTGATGATGCTCTGATGATGCAGTGATTACGCAGTGATGACACTGTGATGATGCTGTGACGATGCAGTGATGATGCAGTGATGATGCAGTGATGATGCTGTGATGATACTGTGATCATGCAGTGATGATGCTGTGATGATGCTGTGATGATGCAGTGATGATGCAGTGATGATGCAGTGATGCTGTTATGACACAGTGATGATGCAGTGATGATGCAGTGATGATGCAGTGATGATGCAGTGATGATGCTGTAATGATGCTGTGATGATGCAGTGATTATGCTGTGATGATGCAGTGATGATGCAGTGATGATGCTGTGATGATGCAGTGATAATGGTGTGATGCTGCAGTGATGATGCTGTGATGATGCAGTGATGATGCTGTGATGATGCTGTGATGATGAAGTGATGATGCAGTGATGATGTTGTTATGACACAGTGATGATGCAGTGATGACACAGTGATGATGCAGTGATGATGCTGTGATGATGCTGTGATGACAAAGTGATGATGCAGTGATGATGCAGTGATGATGCAGTGATGATGCTTTGATGACGCTGTGATGATGCTGTGATGATGCAGTGATGATGCAGTGATGATGCTGTGATGATGCAGTGAGGATTCTGTGATGATGTAGTGATGATGCAGTGAGGATGCTGTGATGATGCAGTGATGATGCTGTGATGATGCAGTGATGATGGTGTGATGCTGCAGGGATGCTGCAGGGATGATGCTGTGATGATGCTGTGATGATGCAGTGATGATGGTGTGATGCTGCAGTGATGATGCAGTGATGATGCTGTGATGATGCAGTGATGATGCTGTGATGATGCAGTGATGATGTTGTGATGATGCTGTGATGATGCAGTGATGATGGTGTGATGATGGTGTGATGATGCAGTGATGATGCTGTGATGATACTGTGATGATGGTGTGATGATGGTGTGATGATGCAGTGATGATGCAGTGATGATGCTGTGATGATGCAGTGAGGATGCTGTTATGACACTGTGATGATGCAGTGATGATGCTGTGATGATGCAGTGATGATGCAGTGATGATGCTGTGATGATGCTGTGATGATGCAGTGATGATGGTGTGATGATGCAGTGATGATGCTGTGATGATGCAGTGATGATGCAGTGATGATGGTGTGATGATGCAGTGAGGATGCAGTGATGATGCTGTGATGATGCAGTGATGATGCTGTGATGATACTGTGATGATGGTGTGATGATGGTGTGATGATGCAGTGATGAAGCAGTGATGATGCTGTGATGATACAGTGATGATGCTGTTATGACACTGTGATGATGCAGTGATGATGCTGTGATGATGCAGTGATGATGCTGTGATGATGCTGTGATGATGCAGTGATGATGGTGTGATGATGCAGTGATGATGCTGTGATGATACTGTAATGATGCTGTGATGATGCAGTGATGATGGTGTGATGCTGCAGTGATGATGCTGTGATGATGCAGTGATGATGCTGTGATGATGCTGTGATGATGAAGTGATGATGCAGTGATGATGTTGTTATGACACAGTGATGATGCATTGATGATGCTGTGATGATGCAGTGATGATGCAGTGATGATGCTTTGATGACGCTGTGATGATGCTGTGATGATGCAGTGATGATGCAGTGATGATGCTGTGATGATGCAGTGATGATGCAGTGATGATGTAGTGATGATGCAGTGATGATGGTGTGATGCTGCAGTGATGATGCAGGGATGATGCTGTGATGATGCTGTGATGATGCAGTGATGATGGTGTGATGCTGCAGTGATGATGCAGTGATGATGCTGTGATGATGCAGTGATGATGCAGGGATGATGCTGTGATGATGCTGTGATGATGCAGTGATGATGGTGTGATGCTGCAGTGATGATGCAGTGATGATGCTGTGATGATGCAGTGATGATGCAGTGATGATGCTGGGATGATGCAGTGATGATGCAGTGATGATGCGGTGATTATGCAGTGAGGATGCTGTTATGACACTGTGATGATGCAGTGATGATGCTGTGATGATGCAGTGATGATGCAGTGATGATGCTGTGATGATGCTGTGATGATGCAGTGATGATGGTGTGATGATGCAGTGATGATGCTGTGATGATGCAGTGATGATGCAGTGATGATGGTGTGATGATGCAGTGAGGATGCAGTGATGATGCTGTGATGATGCAGTGATGATGCTGTGATGATACTGTGATGATGGTGTGATGATGGTGTGATGATGCAGTGATGAAGCAGTGATGATGCTGTGATGATACAGTGATGATGCTGTTATGACACTGTGATGATGCAGTGATGATGCTGTGATGATGCAGTGATGATGCTGTGATGATGCTGTGATGATGCAGTGATGATGGTGTGATGATGCAGTGATGATGCTGTGATGATACTGTAATGATGCTGTGATGATGCAGTGATGATGGTGTGATGCTGCAGTGATGATGCTGTGATGATGCAGTGATGATGCTGTGATGATGCTGTGATGATGAAGTGATGATGCAGTGATGATGTTGTTATGACACAGTGATGATGCATTGATGATGCTGTGATGATGCAGTGATGATGCAGTGATGATGCTTTGATGACGCTGTGATGATGCTGTGATGATGCAGTGATGATGCAGTGATGATGCTGTGATGATGCAGTGATGATGCAGTGATGATGTAGTGATGATGCAGTGATGATGGTGTGATGCTGCAGTGATGATGCAGGGATGATGCTGTGATGATGCTGTGATGATGCAGTGATGATGGTGTGATGCTGCAGTGATGATGCAGTGATGATGCTGTGATGATGCAGTGATGATGCAGGGATGATGCTGTGATGATGCTGTGATGATGCAGTGATGATGGTGTGATGCTGCAGTGATGATGCAGTGATGATGCTGTGATGATGCAGTGATGATGCAGTGATGATGCTGGGATGATGCAGTGATGATGCAGTGATGATGCGGTGATTATGCAGTGATGACACTGTGATGATGCGGTGACGATGCAGTGATGATGCGGTGATTATGCAGTGATGATGCTGTGATGATACTGTAATGATGCAGTGATGATGCTGTGATGATGCAGTGATGATGCAGTGATGATGAAGTCATGATGCAGTGATGCTGTTATGACACAGTGATGATGCAGTGATGATGCAGTGATGATGCAGTGAGGATGCTGTGATGATGCTGTAATGATGCTGTGATGATGCAGTGATGATGCTGTGATGATGCAGTGATGATGCAGTGATGATGCTGGGATGATGCAGTGATGATGCAGTGATGATGCTGTGATGATGCAGTGATGATGCAGTGATGATGCCCTGATGATGCTTTGATGGTGGTATGATGATGTTGTGATGATGTAGTGATGATGCAGGGATGATGCTGTGATGCCTCTGTGGTGATGCAGTGATGATGCAGTGATGACGCTGTGTTGATGTAGTGATGACGCTGCGATGATGATGTTGTGATGATGCAGTGGTGATGGTGTGATGATGCTGTGATGATGCTGTGATGATGCAGTGATGATGCAGTGATGATGCTTTGATGACGCTGTGATGATGCTGTGATGATGCAGTGATGATGCAGTGATGATGGTGTGATGATGCTGTGATGATGCAGTGATGATTGTGTGATGATGGTGTGATGATGCTGTGATGATGCAGTGATGATGCTGTGATGATACTGTGATGATGCAGTGATGATGCTGTGATGATGCTGTGATGATGCAGTAATGATGCAGTGATGATGCAGTGATGATGTTGTGATGATGCTGTGATGATGCAGTGATGATGGTGTGATGATGGTGTGATGATGCAGTGATGATGCTGTGATGATACTGTGATGATGCAGTGATGATGCTGTGATGATGCAGTGATGATGAAGTGATGATGCAGTGATGATGCTGTTATGACACAGTGATGATGCAGTGATGATGCTGTGATGATGCTGTGATGATGGTGTGATGATGCAGTGATGATGGTGTGATGATGCTGTGATGATGCAGTGATGATGAAGTGATGATGCAGTGATGATGCAGTGAGGATGCTGTGATGATGCTGTGATGATGCAGTGATGCTGTTATGACACAGTGATGATGCTGTGAGGATGCTGTGATGATGCTGTGATGATGCAGTGATGCTGTTATGACACAGTGATGATGCTGTGATGATGCAGTGATGATGGTGTGATGATGCTGTGATGATGCAGTGATGATGCAGTGATGACTCTGTGTTGATGTAGTGATGACGCTGCGATGATGATGTTGTGATGATGCAGTGGTGATGGTGTGATGATGCTGTGATGATGCTGTGATTATGCAGTGATGATGCAGTGATGATGCTTTGATGACGCTGTGATGATGCTGTGATGATGCAGTGATGATGCAGTGATGATGGTGTGATGATGCTGTGATGATGCAGTGATGATTGTGTGATGATGGTGTGATGATGCTGTGATGATGCAGTGATGATGCTGTGATGATACTGTGATGATGCAGTGATGATGCTGTGATGATGCTGTGATGATGCAGTAATGATGCAGTGAGGATGCAGTGATGATGTTGTGATGATGCTGTGATGATGCAGTGATGATGGTGTGATGATGGTGTGATGATGCAGTGATGATGCTGTGATGATACTGTGATGATGCAGTGATGATGCTGTGATGATGCAGTGATGATGAAGTGATGATGCAGTGATGATGCTGTTATGACACAGTGATGATGAAGTGATGATGCAGTGATGATGCTGTTATGACACAGTGATGACACAGTGATGATGCAGTGATGATGCTGTGATGACACAGTGATGATGCAGTGATGATGCTGTGATGATGGTGTGATGATGCAGTGAGGATGTTTTGATGATGCTGTGATGATGCAGTGATGATGCTGTGATGATGCAGTGATGATGCTGTGATGATGCAGTGAGTAAGCTGTGATGATGCAGTGATGATGCAGTGATGATGCAGTGATGATGCTGTGATGATGCAGTGAGGATGCAGTGATGATGCAGTGATGATGCTGTGATGATGCTGTGATGATGCAGTGAGGATGCAGTGATGATGCAGTGATGATGCTGTGATGATGCAGTGATGATGCTGTGATGATTCTGTGAAGACGTTCTGATGATGCTGTGATGCTGCAGTGATGATGCAGTGATGATGCTGTGATGATGGTGTGATGATGCAGTGATGATGCAGTGATGATGGTGTGATGATGCAGTGATGATGCTGTGATGATGCAGTGATGATGCAGTGAGGATGCTGTGATGATGGTGTGATGCTGCAGTGATGATGAAGTGATGATGCAGTGATGATGCAGTGAGGATGCTGTGATGATGGTGTGATGCTGCAGTGATGATGAAGTGATGATGCAGTGATGATGCAGTGAGGATGCTGTGATGATGCTGTGATGATGCAGTGATGATGCAGTGAGGATGCTGTGATGATGCTGTGATGATGCAGTGATGATGCTTTGATGACGCTGTGATGATGCTGTGATGATGCAGTGATGATGCAGTGATGACGCTGTGATGATGCTGTGAAGACGTTCTGATGATGCTGTGATGCTGCAGTGATGATGCTGTGATGATGCTGTGATGATGGTGTGATGATGCTGTGATGATACTGTGATGATGCAGTGATGATGCTGTGATGATGCTGTGATGATGCAGTGATGATGCAGTGATGATGGTGTGATGATGCAGTGAGGATGCTGTGATGATGCAGTGATGATGCACTGATGATGCTGTGATGATGCTGTGATGATGCAGTGATGATGCAGTGATGATGGTGTGATGATGCAGTGAGGATGCTGTGATGATGCAGTGATGATGCAGTTATGATGATGTGTTGATGTAGTGATGACGCTGCGATGATGATGTTGTGATGATGCAATGGTGATGGTGTGATGATGCTGTGATGATGCAGTGATGATGCAGTGATGATGCTTTGATGACGCTGTGATGATGCTGTGATGATGCAGTGATGATGCAGTGATGATGGTGTGATGATGCAGTGAGGATGCTGTGATGATTTAGTGATGATGCAGTGAGGATGCTGTGATGACACTGTGGTGATTTTGTGATGATGCAGTGATGATACTGTGATGATGCAATGATGATGCTTTGATGACCGTGTGTTGATGGTGTGATGATGCTCTGATGATGCAGTGATTATGCAGTGATGACACTGTGATGATGCTGTGACGATGCAGTGATGATGCAGTGATGATGCAGTGATGATGCAGTGATGATGCAGTGATGATGGTGTGATGATGCAGTGAGTATGCAGTGAGTATGCAGTGATGATGCTGTGATGATGCAGTGAGGATGCAGTGATGATGCAGTGATGATGCTGTGATGATGCAGTGATGATGCAGTGATGATGCTGTGAAGACGTTCTGATGATGCTGTGATGCTGCAGTGATGATGCAGTGATGATGCAGTGATGATGGTGCGATGATGCAGTGATGATGCTGTGATGATGCAGTGATGATGCAGTGATGATGCTGTGATGATGCAGTGATTATGGTGTGATGATGCAGTGATGATGCAGTGATGATGCTGTGATGATACAGTGATGATGTAATGACGATGCTGTGATGATGCAGTGATGATGCAGTGATGATGGTGTGATGCTGCAGTGATGCTGCAGTGATGATGCAGTGATGATGCAGTGATGATGCTGTGATGATGCAGTGATGATGCAGTGATGATGGTGTGATGATGCAGTGATGATGAAGTGATGATGCAGTGATGGTGCTGTTTTGACACAATGATGATGCAGTGATGATGCAGTGATGATGCAGTGATGATGCTGTGATGATACAGTGATGATGTAATGATGATGCTGTGATGATGCAGTGATGATGCAGTGATGATGGAGTGATGCTGCAGTGATGCTGCAGTGATGCTGCAGTGATGATGCAGTGATGATGCAGTGATGATGCTGTGATGATGCAGTGATGATGCAGTGATGATGCTGTGATGATGCAGTGATGATGCAGTGATGATGCTTTGATGACGCTGTGATGATGCTGTGATGATGCAGTGATGATTCAGTGATGATGGTGTGATGATGCAGTGAGGATTCTGTGATGCTTTTGTGATGATGCAGTGATGATACTGTGATGATGCAATGATGATGCTTTGATGACCGTGTGTTGATGGTGTGATGATGCTCTGATGATGCAGTGATGATGCAGTGATGATGCGGTAATGATGCTGTGAAGACGCTCTGATGATGCTGTGATGATGCAGTGATGATGCTGTGATGATGCACTGAGGATGTTGTGATGATGTAGTGATGATGCTGTGATGATGCAGTGAGTAAGCTGTGATGATGCAGTGATGATGCAGTGATGATGCTGTGATGATGCAGTGATGATGCTGTGATGATGCTGTGAAGACGTTCTGATGATGCTGTGATGCTGCAGTGATGATGCAGTGATGATGCTGTGATGATGCAGTGATGATGCAGTGATGATGGTGTGATGATGCTGTGATGATGCTGTGATGATGCAGTGATGATGCAGTGATGATGCAGTGATGATGCTGTGATGATGCTGTGATGATGCAGTGATGATGAAGTGATGATGCTGTGATGACACAGTGATGACGCAGTGATGATGCAGTGATGATGCTGTGATGATGCAGTGATGATGCTGTGATGATGCAGTGATGATGCAGTGATGATGCAGTGATGATGGTGTGATGATGCAGTGAGTATGCAGTGAGTATGCAGTGATGATGCTGTGATGATGCAGTGAGGATGCAGTGATGATGCTGTGATGATGCAGTGATGATGCAGTGATGATGCTGTGAAGACGTTCTGATGATGCTGTGATGCTGCAGTGATGATGCAGTGATGATGCAGTGATGATGGTGCGATGATGCAGTGATGATGCTGTGATGATGCAGTGATGATGCAGTGATGATGCTGTGATGATGCAGTGATTATGGTGTGATGATGCAGTGATGATGCAGTGATGATGCTGTGATGATACAGTGATGATGTAATGATGATGCTGTGATGATGCAGTGATGATGCAGTGATGATGGTGTGATGCTGCAGTGATGCTGCAGTGATGCTGCAGTGATGATGCAGTGATGATGCTGTGATGATGCAGTGATGATGCAGTGATGATGGTGTGATGATGCAGTGATGATGAAGTGATGATGCAGTGATGGTGCTGTTTTGACACAATGATGATGCAGTGATGATGCAGTGATGATGCTGTGATGATACAGTGATGATGTAATGATGATGCTGTGATGATGCAGTGATGATGCAGTGATGATGGTGTGATGCTGCAGTGATGCTGCAGTGATGCTGCAGTGATGATGCAGTGATGATGCAGTGATGATGCTGTGATGATGCTGTGATGATGCAGTGATGATGCAGTGATGATGCTGTGATGATGCAGTGATGATGCAGTGATGATGCTTTGATGACGCTGTGATGATGCTGTGATGATGCAGTGATGATGCAGTGATGATGCTGTGATGATGCAGTGAGGATTCTGTGATGCTTTTGTGATGATGCAGTGATGATACTGTGATGATGCAATGATGATGCTTTGATGACCGTGTGTTGATGGTGTGATGATGCTCTGATGATGCAGTGATGATGCAGTGATGATGCTGTGATGATGCAGTGATGATGCTGTGATGATGCTGTGAAGACGTTCTGATGATGCTGTGATGCTGCAGTGATGATGCAGTGATGATGCTGTGATGATGCAGTGATGATGCAGTGATGATGGTGTGATGATGCAGTGATGATGCTGTGATGATGCAGTGATGATGCAGTGATGATGCAGTGATGATGCTGTGATGATGCTGTGATGATGCAGTGATGACAAAGTGATGATGCTGTGATGACACAGTGATGACGCAGTGATGATGCAGTGATGATGCTGTGATGATGCAGTGATGATGCTGTGATGATGCAGTAATGATGCAGTGATGATGCAGTGATGATGTTGTGATGATGCAGTGATTATGGTGTGATGATGGTGTGATGATGCTGTGATGATGCAGTGAGTGAGCTGTGATGATGCAGTGATGATGCAGTGATGATGCTGTGATGATGCAGTGATGATGCAGTGATGATGCAGTGATGATGGTGTGATGATGCAGTGAGTATGCAGTGAGTATGCAGTGATGATGCAGTGATGATGCTGTGATGATGCAGTGAGGATGCAGTGATGATGCAGTGATGATGCTGTTATGATGCTGTTATGATGAAGTGATGATGCAGTGATGATGTTGTTATGACACAGTGATGATGCAGTGATGATGCTGTGATGATGCAGTGATGATGCAGTGATGATGCTGTGATGATGGTGTGATGCTGCAGTGATGATGAAGTGATGATGCAGTGATGATGCAGTGAGGATGCTGTGATGATGCTGTGATGATGCAGTGATGATGCTTTGATGACGCTGTGATGATGCTGTGATGATGCAGTGATGATGCATTGATGATGGTGTGATGATGCAGTGAGTATGCAGTGAGTATGCAGTGATGACGCAGTGATGATGCTGTGATGATGCAGTGAGGATGCAGTGATGATGCAGTGATGATGCTGTTATGATGCTGTTATGATGAAGTGATGATGCAGTGATGATGTTGTTATGACACAGTGATGATGCAGTGATGATGCTGTGATGATGCAGTGATGATGCTGTGATGATGTTGTGATGCTGCAGTGATGATGAATTGATGATGCAGTGATGATGCAGTGAGGATGCTGTGATGATGCTGTGATGATGCAGTGATGATGCAGTGAGGATGCTGTGATGATGCAGTGATGATGCTTTGATGACGCTGTGATGATGCTGTGATGATGCAGTGATGATGCAGTGATGATGGTGTGATGATACAGTGATGATGCAGTGAGGATGCTGTGATGATGCAGTGATGATGCAGTGATGATGCTGTGATGATGCTGTGAAGACGTTCTGATGATGCAGTGATGCTGCAGTGATGATGCTGTGATGATGCTGTGATGATGGTGTGATGATGCTGTGATGATACTGTGATGATGCAGTGATGATGCTGTGATGATGCTGTGATGATGCAGTGATGATGGTGTGATGATGCAGTGAGGATGCTGTGATGATGCTGTGATGATGCTTTGATGACGCTGTGATGATGCTCTGATGATGCTTTGATGACGCTGTGATGATGCTGTGATGATGCTGTGATGATGCAGTGATGATGGTGTGATGATACAGTGTTGATGCAGTGAGGATGCTGTGATGATGCAGTGATGATGCAGTGATGATGCTGTGATGATGCTGTGAAGACGTTCTGATGATGCTGTGATGCTGCAGTGATGATGCTGTGATGATGCTGTGATGATGGTGTGATGATGCTGTGATGATACTGTGATGATGCAGTGATGATGCTGTGATGATGCAGTGATGATGCAGTGATGATGGTGTGATGATGCAGTGAGGATGCTGTGATGATGCAGTGATGATGCAGTTATGATGATGTGTTGATGTAGTGATGACGCTGCGATGATGATGTTGTGATGATGCAGTGGTGATGGTGTGATGATGCTGTGATGATGCAGTGATGATGCTATGATGATGCTTTGATGACGCTGTGATGATGCTCTGATGATGCAGTGATGATGCACTGATGATGCTGTGATGATGCTGTGATGATGCAGTGATTATGCAGTGATGATGGTGTGATGATGCAGTGAGGATGCTGTGATGATGCAGTGATGATGCAGTTATGATGATGTGTTGATGTAGTGATGACGCTGCGATGATGATGTTGTGCTGATGCAGTGGTGATGGTGTGATGATGCTGTGATGATGCAGTGATGATGCAGTGATGATGGTGTGATGATGCAGTGAGGATGCTGTGATGATGCTGTGATGATGCAGTGATGATGGTGTGATGATGCAGTGAGGATGCTGTGATGATTTAGTGATGATGCAGTGATGATGCTGTGATGACACTGTGGTGATTTTGTGATGATTTTGTGATGATGCAGTGATGATACTGTGATGATGCAATGATGATGCTTTGATGACCGTGTGTTGATGGTGTGATGATGCTCTGATGATGCAGTGATTATGCAGTGATGACACTGTGATGATGCTGTGACGATGCAGTGATGATGCGGTGATTATGCAGTGATGATGCTGTGATGATGCTGTGATGATACTGTGATGATGCAGTGATGATGCTGTGATGATGCTGTGATGATGCAGTGATGATGCAGTGATGATGCAGTGATGCTGTTATGACACAGTGATGATGCAGTGATGATGCAGTGATGATGGTGTGATGCTGCAGTGATGATGCAGTGATGATGCTGTGATGATGCTGTGATGATGCAGTGATGATGCTGTGATGATGCAGTGATGATGCAGTGATGATGCTGTGATGATGCTGTGATGATGCAGTGATGATGGTGTGATGCTGCAGTGATGACGCAGTGATGATGCAGTGATGATGTTGTTATGACACAGTGATGATGCTGTGATGATGCAGTGATGACGCTGTGATGATGCTGTGATGACAAAGTGATGATGCAGTGATGATGCAGTGATGATGCTTTGATGACGCTGTGATGATGCTGTGATGATGCAGTGATGATGCAGTGATGATGCTGTGATGATGCAGTGAGGATGCTGTGATGATGTAGTGATGATGCAGTGATGATACAGTGATGATGGTGTGATGCTGCAGTGATGCTGCAGGGATGATGCTGTGATGATGCTGTGATGATGCAGTGATGATGGTGTGATGCTGCAGTGATGATGCAGTGATGACGCTGTGATGATGCAGTGATGATGCAGTGATGATGGTGTGATGATGCAGTAATGATGCTGTGATGATGCTGTGATGATGCAGTGATGACGCAGTGATGATGCAGTGATGATGCAGTGATGATGCTGTGATGATGCAGTGATGATGGTGTGATGATGGAGTGATGATGCAGTGATGATGCAGTGATGATGCTGTGATGATGCAGTGATGATGCTGTGATGATGCTGTGATGATGCAGTGATGATGCAGTGATGATGCAGTGATGATGGTGTGATGATGCAGTGAGGATGCTGTGATGACACTGTGGTGATTTTGTGATGATACTGTGATGATGCAATGATGATGCTTTGATGACCGTGTGTTGATGGTGTGATGATGCTCTGATGATGCAGTGATTATGCAGTGATGACACTGTGATGATGCTGTGACGATGCAGTGATGATGCGGTGATTATGCAGTGATGATGCTGTGATGATACTGTAATGATGCAGTGATGATGCTGTGATGATGCAGTGATGATGCAGTGATGATGAAGTCATGATGCAGTGATGCTGTTATGACACAGTGATGATGCAGTGATGATGCAGTGATGATGCTGTGATGATGCAGTGATGATGCTGTAATGATGCTGTGATGATGCAGTGATGATGCAGTGATGATGCTGGGATGATGCAGTGATGATGCAGTGATGATGCTGTGATGATGCAGTGATGATGCAGTGATGATGCCCTGATGATGCTTTGATGGTGGTATGATGATGTTGTGATGATGTAGTGATGATGCAGGGATGATGCTGTGATGCCTCTGTGGTGATTCAGTGATGATGCAGTGATGACGCTGTGTTGATGTAGTGATGACGCTGCGATGATGATGTTGTGATGATGCAGTGGTGATGGTGTGATGATGCTGTGATGATGCTGTGATTATGCAGTGATGATGCAGTGATGATGCTTTGATGACGCTGTGATGATGCTGTGATGATGCAGTGATGATGCAGTGATGATGGTGTGATGATGCTGTGATGATGCAGTGATGATTGTGTGATGATGGTGTGATGATGCTGTGATGATGCAGTGATGATGCTGTGATGATACTGTGATGATGCAGTGATGATGCTGTGATGATGCTGTGATGATGCAGTAATGATGCAGTGATGATGCAGTGATGATGTTGTGATGATGCTGTGATGATGCAGTGATGATGGTGTGATGATGGTGTGATGATGCAGTGATGATGCTGTGATGATACTGTGATGATGCAGTGATGATGTTGTGATGATGCAGTTATGATGAAGTGATGATGCAGTGATGATGCTGTTATGACACAGTGATGATGCAGTGATGATGCTGTGATGATGCTGTGATGATGGTGTGATGATGCAGTGATGATGGTGTGATGATGCTGTGATGATGCAGTGATGATGAAGTGATGATGCAGTGATGATGCAGTGAGGATGCTGTGATGATGCTGCGATGATGCACTGAGGATGCAGTGATGATGCAGTGATGATGCTGTGATGATGCTGTGATGATGCAATGATGATGCTGTGATGATGCTGTGATGATGCAGTGAGGATGCAGTGATGATGCAGTGAGGATGCTGTGATGATGTAGTGATGTTGCAGTGATGATGCAGTGATGATGGTGTGATGCTGCAGTGATGCTGCAGGGATGATGCTGTGATGATGCTGTGATGATGCAGTGATGATGGTGTGATGCTGCAGTGATGATGCAGTGATGATGCTGTGATGATGCAGTGATGATGCTGTGATGATGCAGTGATGATGTTGTGATGATGCTGTGATGATGCAGTGATGATGGTGTGATGATGGTGTGATGATGCAGTGATGATGCTGTGATGATACTGTGATGATGGTGTGATGATGGTGTGATGATGCAGTGATGATGCAGTGATGATGCTGTGATGATGCAGTGAGGATGCTGTTATGACACTGTGATGATGCAGTGATGATGCTGTGATGATGCAGTGATGATGCAGTGATGATGCTGTGATGATGCTGTGATGATGCAGTGATGATGGTGTGATGATGCAGTGATGATGCTGTGATGATGCAGTGATGATGCAGTGATGATGGTGTGATGATGCAGTGAGGATGCAGTGATGATGCTGTGATGATGCAGTGATGATGCTGTGATGATACTGTGATGATGGTGTGATGATGGTGTGATGATGCAGTGATGAAGCAGTGATGATGCTGTGATGATACAGTGATGATGCTGTTATGACACTGTGATGATGCAGTGATGATGCTGTGATGATGCAGTGATGATGCTGTGATGATGCTGTGATGATGCAGTGATGATGGTGTGATGATGCAGTGATGATGCTGTGATGATACTGTAATGATGCTGTGATGATGCAGTGATGATGGTGTGATGCTGCAGTGATGATGCTGTGATGATGCAGTGATGATGCTGTGATGATGCTGTGATGATGAAGTGATGATGCAGTGATGATGTTGTTATGACACAGTGATGATGCATTGATGATGCTGTGATGATGCAGTGATGATGCAGTGATGATGCTTTGATGACGCTGTGATGATGCTGTGATGATGCAGTGATGATGCAGTGATGATGCTGTGATGATGCAGTGATGATGCAGTGATGATGTAGTGATGATGCAGTGATGATGGTGTGATGCTGCAGTGATGATGCAGGGATGATGCTGTGATGATGCTGTGATGATGCAGTGATGATGGTGTGATGCTGCAGTGATGATGCAGTGATGATGCTGTGATGATGCAGTGATGATGCAGGGATGATGCTGTGATGATGCTGTGATGATGCAGTGATGATGGTGTGATGCTGCAGTGATGATGCAGTGATGATGCTGTGATGATGCAGTGATGATGCAGTGATGATGCTGGGATGATGCAGTGATGATGCAGTGATGATGCGGTGATTATGCAGTGAGGATGCTGTTATGACACTGTGATGATGCAGTGATGATGCTGTGATGATGCAGTGATGATGCAGTGATGATGCTGTGATGATGCTGTGATGATGCAGTGATGATGGTGTGATGATGCAGTGATGATGCTGTGATGATGCAGTGATGATGCAGTGATGATGGTGTGATGATGCAGTGAGGATGCAGTGATGATGCTGTGATGATGCAGTGATGATGCTGTGATGATACTGTGATGATGGTGTGATGATGGTGTGATGATGCAGTGATGAAGCAGTGATGATGCTGTGATGATACAGTGATGATGCTGTTATGACACTGTGATGATGCAGTGATGATGCTTTGATGACGCTGTGATGATGCTGTGATGATGCAGTGATGATGCAGTGATGATGCTGTGATGATGCAGTGATGATGCAGTGATGATGTAGTGATGATGCAGTGATGATGGTGTGATGCTGCAGTGATGATGCAGGGATGATGCTGTGATGATGCTGTGATGATGCAGTGATGATGGTGTGATGCTGCAGTGATGATGCAGTGATGATGCTGTGATGATGCAGTGATGATGCAGGGATGATGCTGTGATGATGCTGTGATGATGCAGTGATGATGGTGTGATGCTGCAGTGATGATGCAGTGATGATGCTGTGATGATGCAGTGATGATGCAGTGATGATGCTGGGATGATGCAGTGATGATGCAGTGATGATGCGGTGATTATGCAGTGATGACACTGTGATGATGCGGTGACGATGCAGTGATGATGCGGTGATTATGCAGTGATGATGCTGTGATGATACTGTAATGATGCAGTGATGATGCTGTGATGATGCAGTGATGATGCAGTGATGATGAAGTCATGATGCAGTGATGCTGTTATGACACAGTGATGATGCAGTGATGATGCAGTGATGATGCAGTGAGGATGCTGTGATGATGCTGTAATGATGCTGTGATGATGCAGTGATGATGCTGTGATGATGCAGTGATGATGCAGTGATGATGCTGGGATGATGCAGTGATGATGCTGTGATGATGCAGTGATGATGCAGTGATGATGCCCTGATGATGCTTTGATGGTGGTATGATGATGTTGTGATGATGTAGTGATGATGCAGGGATGATGCTGTGATGCCTCTGTGGTGATGCAGTGATGATGCAGTGATGACGCTGTGTTGATGTAGTGATGACGCTGCGATGATGATGTTGTGATGATGCAGTGGTGATGGTGTGATGATGCTGTGATGATGCTGTGATGATGCAGTGATGATGCAGTGATGATGCTTTGATGACGCTGTGATGATGCTGTGATGATGCAGTGATGATGCAGTGATGATGGTGTGATGATGCTGTGATGATGCAGTGATGATTGTGTGATGATGGTGTGATGATGCTGTGATGATGCAGTGATGATGCTGTGATGATACTGTGATGATGCAGTGATGATGCTGTGATGATGCTGTGATGATGCAGTAATGATGCAGTGATGATGCAGTGATGATATTGTGATGATGCTGTGATGATGCAGTGATGATGGTGTGATGATGGTGTGATGATGCAGTGATGATGCTGTGATGATACTGTGATGATGCAGTGATGATGCTGTGATGATGCAGTGATGATGAAGTGATGATGCAGTGATGATGCTGTTATGACACAGTGATGATGCAGTGATGATGCTGTGATGATGCTGTGATGATGGTGTGATGATGCAGTGATGATGGTGTGATGATGCTGTGATGATGCAGTGATGATGAAGTGATGATGCAGTGATGATGCAGTGAGGATGCTGTGATGATGCTGTGATGATGCAGTGATGCTGTTATGACACAGTGATGATGCTGTGAGGATGCTGTGATGATGCTGTGATGATGCAGTGATGCTGTTATGACACAGTGATGATGCTGTGATGATGCAGTGATGATGGTGTGATGATGCTGTGATGATGCAGTGATGATGCAGTGATGACTCTGTGTTGATGTAGTGATGACGCTGCGATGATGATGTTGTGATGATGCAGTGGTGATGGTGTGATGATGCTGTGATGATGCTGTGATTATGCAGTGATGATGCAGTGATGATGCTTTGATGACGCTGTGATGATGCTGTGATGATGCAGTGATGATGCAGTGATGATGGTGTGATGATGCTGTGATGATGCAGTGATGATTGTGTGATGATGGTGTGATGATGCTGTGATGATGCAGTGATGATGCTGTGATGATACTGTGATGATGCAGTGATGATGTTGTGATGATGCTGTGATGATGCAGTGATGATGGTGTGATGATGGTGTGATGATGCAGTGATGATGCTGTGATGATACTGTGATGATGCAGTGATGATGCTGTGATGATGCAGTGATGATGAAGTGATGATGCAGTGATGATGCTGTTATGACACAGTGATGATGAAGTGATGATGCAGTGATGATGCTGTTATGACACAGTGATGACACAGTGATGATGCAGTGATGATGCTGTGATGACACAGTGATGATGCAGTGATGATGCTGTGATGATGGTGTGATGATGCAGTGAGGATGTTTTGATGATGCTGTGATGATGCAGTGATGATGCTGTGATGATGCAGTGATGATGCTGTGATGATGCAGTGAGTAAGCTGTGATGATGCAGTGATGATGCAGTGATGATGCAGTGATGATGCTGTGATGATGCAGTGAGGATGCAGTGATGATGCAGTGATGATGCTGTGATGATGCTGTGATGATGCAGTGAGGATGCAGTGATGATGCAGTGATGATGCTGTGATGATGCAGTGATGATGCTGTGATGATTCTGTGAAGACGTTCTGATGATGCTGTGATGCTGCAGTGATGATGCAGTGATGATGCTGTGATGATGGTGTGATGATGCAGTGATGATGCAGTGATGATGGTGTGATGATGCAGTGATGATGCTGTGATGATGCAGTGATGATGCAGTGAGGATGCTGTGATGATGGTGTGATGCTGCAGTGATGATGAAGTGATGATGCAGTGATGATGCAGTGAGGATGCTGTGATGATGGTGTGATGCTGCAGTGATGATGAAGTGATGATGCAGTGATGATGCAGTGAGGATGCTGTGATGATGCTGTGATGATGCAGTGATGATGCAGTGAGGATGCTGTGATGATGCTGTGATGATGCAGTGATGATGCTTTGATGACGCTGTGATGATGCTGTGATGATGCAGTGATGATGCAGTGATGACGCTGTGATGATGCTGTGAAGACGTTCTGATGATGCTGTGATGCTGCAGTGATGATGCTGTGATGATGCTGTGATGATGGTGTGATGATGCTGTGATGATACTGTGATGATGCAGTGATGATGCTGTGATGATGCTGTGATGATGCAGTGATGATGCAGTGATGATGGTGTGATGATGCAGTGAGGATGCTGTGATGATGCAGTGATGATGCACTGATGATGCTGTGATGATGCTGTGATGATGCAGTGATGATGCAGTGATGATGGTGTGATGATGCAGTGAGGATGCTGTGATGATGCAGTGATGATGCAGTTATGATGATGTGTTGATGTAGTGATGACGCTGCGATGATGATGTTGTGATGATGCAATGGTGATGGTGTGATGATGCTGTGATGATGCAGTGATGATGCAGTGATGATGCTTTGATGACGCTGTGATGATGCTGTGATGATGCAGTGATGATGCAGTGATGATGGTGTGATGATGCAGTGAGGATGCTGTGATGATTTAGTGATGATGCAGTGAGGATGCTGTGATGACACTGTGGTGATTTTGTGATGATGCAGTGATGATACTGTGATGATGCAATGATGATGCTTTGATGACCGTGTGTTGATGGTGTGATGATGCTCTGATGATGCAGTGATTATGCAGTGATGACACTGTGATGATGCTGTGACGATGCAGTGATGATGCAGTGATGATGCAGTGATGATGCAGTGATGATGGTGTGATGATGCAGTGAGTATGCAGTGAGTATGCAGTGATGATGCTGTGATGATGCAGTGAGGATGCAGTGATGATGCAGTGATGATGCTGTGATGATGCAGTGATGATGCAGTGATGATGCTGTGAAG
This sequence comes from Somateria mollissima, assembly GCA_951411735.1. Taxonomy (NCBI): domain Eukaryota; kingdom Metazoa; phylum Chordata; class Aves; order Anseriformes; family Anatidae; genus Somateria; species Somateria mollissima. The sequence goes on from OX598312.1 coordinate 22,528,607, forward strand.
ACGTTCTGATGATGCTGTGATGCTGCAGTGATGATGCAGTGATGATGCAGTGATGATGGTGCGATGATGCAGTGATGATGCTGTGATGATGCAGTGATGATGCAGTGATGATGCTGTGATGATGCAGTGATTATGGTGTGATGATGCAGTGATGATGCAGTGATGATGCTGTGATGATACAGTGATGATGTAATGACGATGCTGTGATGATGCAGTGATGATGCAGTGATGATGGTGTGATGCTGCAGTGATGCTGCAGTGATGATGCAGTGATGATGCAGTGATGATGCTGTGATGATGCAGTGATGATGCAGTGATGATGGTGTGATGATGCAGTGATGATGAAGTGATGATGCAGTGATGGTGCTGTTTTGACACAATGATGATGCAGTGATGATGCAGTGATGATGCAGTGATGATGCTGTGATGATACAGTGATGATGTAATGATGATGCTGTGATGATGCAGTGATGATGCAGTGATGATGGAGTGATGCTGCAGTGATGCTGCAGTGATGCTGCAGTGATGATGCAGTGATGATGCAGTGATGATGCTGTGATGATGCAGTGATGATGCAGTGATGATGCTGTGATGATGCAGTGATGATGCAGTGATGATGCTTTGATGACGCTGTGATGATGCTGTGATGATGCAGTGATGATTCAGTGATGATGGTGTGATGATGCAGTGAGGATTCTGTGATGCTTTTGTGATGATGCAGTGATGATACTGTGATGATGCAATGATGATGCTTTGATGACCGTGTGTTGATGGTGTGATGATGCTCTGATGATGCAGTGATGATGCAGTGATGATGCGGTAATGATGCTGTGAAGACGCTCTGATGATGCTGTGATGATGCAGTGATGATGCTGTGATGATGCACTGAGGATGTTGTGATGATGTAGTGATGATGCTGTGATGATGCAGTGAGTAAGCTGTGATGATGCAGTGATGATGCAGTGATGATGCTGTGATGATGCAGTGATGATGCTGTGATGATGCTGTGAAGACGTTCTGATGATGCTGTGATGCTGCAGTGATGATGCAGTGATGATGCTGTGATGATGCAGTGATGATGCAGTGATGATGGTGTGATGATGCTGTGATGATGCTGTGATGATGCAGTGATGATGCAGTGAGGATGCTGTGATGACACTGTGGTGATTTTGTGATGATACTGTGATGATGCAATGATGATGCTTTGATGACCGTGTGTTGATGGTGTGATGATGCTCTGATGATGCAGTGATTATGCAGTGATGACACTGTGATGATGCTGTGACGATGCAGTGATGATGCGGTGATTATGCAGTGATGATGCTGTGATGATACTGTAATGATGCAGTGATGATGCTGTGATGATGCAGTGATGATGCAGTGATGATGAAGTCATGATGCAGTGATGCTGTTATGACACAGTGATGATGCAGTGGTGATGCAGTGATGATGCTGTGATGATGCAGTGATGATGCTGTAATGATGCTGTGATGATGCAGTGATGATGCTGTGATGATGCAGTGATGATGCAGTGATGATGCTGGGATGATGCAGTGATGATGCAGTGATGATGCTGTGATGATGCAGTGATGATGCAGTGATGATGCCCTGATGATGCTTTGATGGTGGTATGATGATGTTGTGATTATGTAGTGATGATGCAGGGATGATGCTGTGATGCCTCTGTGGTGATGCAGTGATGATGCTGTGATGATACTGTGATGATGCAGTGATTATGCTGTGATGATGCTGTGATGATGCAGTGATGATGCAGTGATGATGTTGTGATGATGCTGTGATGATGCAGTGATGATGGTGTGATGATGGTGTGATGATGCAGTGATGATGCTGTGATGATACTGTGATGATGCAGTGATGATGCTGTGATGATGCAGTGATGATGAAGTGATGATGAAGTGATGATGCAGTGATGATGCAGTGAGGATGCTGTGATGATGCTGTGATGATGCAGTGAGGATGCAGTGATGATGCAGTGATGATGCTGTGATGATGGTGTGATGATGCAGTGATGATGCAGTGATGATGCTGGGATGATGCAGTGATGATGCTTTGATGACGCTGTGATGATGCTGTGATGATGCAGTGATGATGCTGTGATGATACTGTGATGATGCAGTGATGATGCTGTGATGATGCTGTGATGATGCAGTGATGATGCAGTGATGATGAAGTCATGATGAAGTCATGATGCAGTGATGCTGTTATGACACAGTGATGATGCAGTGATGACACAGTGATGACGCTGTGATGATTATCTGATGATGCAGTGATGATGCACTGATGATGCTTTGATGGTGGTATGATGATGTTGTGATGATGTAGTGATGATGCAGGGATGATGCTGTGATGCCTCTGTCGTGATGCAGTGATGATGCAGTGATGACGCTGTGTTGATGTAGTGATGACGCTGCGATGATGATGTTGTGATGATGCAGTGGTGATGGTGTGATGATGCTGTGATGATGCTGTGATGATGCAGTGATGATGCAGTGATGATGCTTTGATGACGCTGTGATGATGCTGTGATGATGCAGTGATGATGCAGTGATCATGGTGTGATGATGCTGTGATGATGCAGTGATGATTGTGTGATGATGGTGTGATGATGCTGTGATGATGCAGTGATGATGCTGTGATGATACTGTGATGATGCAGTGATGATGCTGTGATGATGCTGTGATGATGCAGTGATGATGCAGTGATGATGGTGTGATGATGCTGTGATGATGCAGTGATGATGCAGTGATGATGCAGTGAGGATGCTGTGATGATGCTGTGATGATGCAGTGATGATGCAGTGATGATGCAGTGATGATGCTGTGATGATGCTGTGATGATGCAGTGATGATGGTGTGATGCTGCAGTGATGATGCTTTGATGACGCTGTGATGATGCTGTGATGATGCAGTGATGATGCAGTGATGATGGTGTGATGATACAGTGATGATGCACTGAGGATGCTGTGATGATGCAGTGGTGATGCAGTGATGATGCTGTGATGATGCTGTGAAGACGTTCTGATGATGCAGTGATGATGCAGTGATGATGGTGTGATGATGCTGTGATGATGGTGTGATGATGTTGTGATGATACTGTGATGATGCAGTGGTGATGGTGTGATGATGCAGTGATGATGGTGTGATGATGCAGTGAGGATGCTGTGATGATTTAGTGATGATGCAGTGATGATGCTGTGATGACACTGTGGTGATTTTGTGATGATTTTGTGATGATGCAGTGATGATACTGTGATGATGCAATGATGATGCTTTGATGACCGTGTGTTGATGGTGTGATGATGCTCTGATGATGCAGTGATTATGCAGTGATGATGCAGTGATGATGCTGTGATGATGCAGTGATGATACTGTGATGATGCAGTGATGATGCTGTGATGATGCAGTGATGATACTGTGATGATGCAGTGATGATACAGTGATGATGCAGTGATGATGCAGTGATGATGCTGTTATGACACAGTGATGATGCAGTGATGATGCAGTGATGATGCAGTGATGATGCAGTGATGATGCTGTGATGATGCTGTGATGATGCAGTGATGATGCAGTGATGATGGTGTGATGATGCAGTGATGATGAAGTGATGATGCAGTGATGGTGCTGTTTTGACACAGTGATGATGCAGTGATGATGCAGTGATGATGCTGTGATGATGCAGTGATGATGCAGTGATGATGCTGTGAAGACGCTCTGATGATGCTGTGATGATGCAGTGATGATGCTGTGATGATGCAGTGAGGATGTTGTGATGATGTAGTGATGATGCTGTGATGATGCAGTGAGTAAGCTGTGATGATGCAGTGATGATGCAGTGATGATGCTGTGATGATGCAGTGATGATGGTGTGATGATGCAGTGAGTATGCAGTGAGTATGCAGTGATGATGCAGTGAGGATGCAGTGAGGATGCAGTGATGATGCTGTGATGATGCAGTGATGATGCAGTGATGATGCAGTGATGATGCAGTGATGATGCTGTGATGATGCTGTGAAGACGTTCTGATGATGCTGTGATGCTGCAGTGATGATGCTGTGATGATGGTGTGATGATGCAGTGATGATGCTGTGATGATGCAGTGATGATGCAGTGATGATGGTGTGATGATGCAGTGATGATGCAGTGATGACACAGTGATGATGCAGTGATGATGCTGTGATGACACAGTGATGATGCAGTGATGATGCTGTGATGATGCTGTGATGATGAAGTGATGATGGTGTGATGCTGCAGTGATGATGCTGTGATGATGCAGTGATGATGCTGTGATGATGCTGTGATGATGAAGTGATGATGCAGTGATGATGTTGTTATGACACAGTGATGATGCAGTGATGATGCTGTGATGATGCAGTGATGATGCTGTGATGATGCTTTGATGACGCTGTGATGATGCTGTGATGATGCAGTGATGATGAAGTGATGATGCAGTGATGATGCAGTGAGGATGCTGTGATGATGCAGTGATGATGCTGTGATGATGCTGTGATGATGCAGTGATGATGCTGTGATGATGCTGTGATGATGCAGTGAGGATGCAGTGATGATGCAGTGAGGATGCTGTGATGATGTAGTGATGATGCAGTGATGATGCAGTGATGATGGTGTGATGCTGCAGTGATGCTGCAGGGATGATGCTGTGATGATGCTGTGATGATGCAGTGATGATGGTGTGATGCTGCAGTGATGATGCAGTGATGACGCTGTGATGATGCAGTGATGATGCAGTGATGATGGTGTGATGATGCAGTGATGATGCTGTGATGATGCTGTGATGATGCAGTGATGACGCAGTGATGATGCAGTGATGATGCAGTGATGATGCTGTGATGATGCTGTGATGATGCAGTGATGATGGTGTGATGATGGAGTGATGATGCAGTGATGATGCAGTGATGATGCTGTGATGATGCAGTGATGATGCTGTGATGATGCTGTGATGATGCAGTGATGATGCAGTGATGATGCAGTGATGATGGTGTGATGATGCAGTGAGGATGCTGTGATGACACTGTGGTGATTTTGTGATGATACTGTGATGATGCAATGATGATGCTTTGATGACCGTGTGTTGATGGTGTGATGATGCTCTGATGATGCAGTGATTATGCAGTGATGATGCAGTGATGATGCTGTGATGATGCAGTGATGATACTGTGATGATGCAGTGATGATGCTGTGATGATGCAGTGATGATACTGTGATGATGCAGTGATGATACAGTGATGATGCAGTGATGATGCAGTGATGATGCTGTTATGACACAGTGATGATGCAGTGATGATGCAGTGATGATGCAGTGATGATGCAGTGATGATGCTGTGATGATGCTGTGATGATGCAGTGATGATGCAGTGATGATGGTGTGATGATGCAGTGATGATGAAGTGATGATGCAGTGATGGTGCTGTTTTGACACAGTGATGATGCAGTGATGATGCAGTGATGATGCTGTGATGATGCAGTGATGATGCAGTGATGATGCTGTGAAGACGCTCTGATGATGCTGTGATGATGCAGTGATGATGCTGTGATGATGCAGTGAGGATGTTGTGAAGATGTAGTGATGATGCTGTGATGATGCAGTGAGTAAGCTGTGATGATGCAGTGATGATGCAGTGATGATGCTGTGATGATGCAGTGATGATGGTGTGATGATGCAGTGAGTATGCAGTGAGTATGCAGTGATGATGCAGTGAGGATGCAGTGATGATGCAGTGATGATGCTGTGATGATGCAGTGATGATGCAGTGATGATGCAGTGATGATGCAGTGATGATGCTGTGATGATGCTGTGAAGACGTTCTGATGATGCTGTGATGCTGCAGTGATGATGCTGTGATGATGGTGTGATGATGCAGTGATGATGCTGTGATGATGCAGTGATGATGCAGTGATGATGGTGTGATGATGCAGTGATGATGCAGTGATGACACAGTGATGATGCAGTGATGATGCTGTGATGACACAGTGATGATGCAGTGATGATGCTGTGATGATGCTGTGATGATGAAGTGATGATGCTGTGATGATGCAGTGATGATGCTGTGATGATGCAGTGATGATGCTGTGATGATGCTGTGATGATGAAGTGATGATGCAGTGATGATGTTGTTATGACACAGTGATGATGCAGTGATGATGCTGTGATGATGCAGTGATGATGCTGTGATGATGCTTTGAAGACGCTGTGATGATGCTGTGATGATGCAGTGATGATGAAGTGATGATGCAGTGATGATGCAGTGAGGATGCTGTGATGATGCAGTGATGATGCTGTGATGATGCTGTGATGATGCAGTGATGATGCTGTGATGATGCTGTGATGATGCAGTGAGGATGCAGTGATGATGCAGTGAGGATGCTGTGATGATGTAGTGATGATGCAGTGATGATGCAGTGATGATGGTGTGATGCTGCAGTGATGCTGCAGGGATGATGCTGTGATGATGCTGTGATGATGCAGTGATGATGGTGTGATGCTGCAGTGATGATGCAGTGATGACGCTGTGATGATGCAGTGATGATGCAGTGATGATGGTGTGATGATGCAGTGATGATGCTGTGATGATGCTGTGATGATGCAGTGATGACGCAGTGATGATGCAGTGATGATGCAGTGATGATGCTGTGATGATGCTGTGATGATGCAGTGATGATGGTGTGATGATGGAGTGATGATGCAGTGATGATGCAGTGATGATGCTGTGATGATGCAGTGATGATGCTGTGATGATGCTGTGATGATGCAGTGATGATGCAGTGATGATGCAGTGATGATGGTGTGATGATGCAGTGAGGATGCTGTGATGACACTGTGGTGATTTTGTGATGATACTGTGATGATGCAATGATGATGCTTTGATGACCGTGTGTTGATGGTGTGATGATGCTCTGATGATGCAGTGATTATGCAGTGATGACACTGTGATGATGCTGTGACGATGCAGTGATGATGCGGTGATTATGCAGTGATGATGCTGTGATGATACTGTAATGATGCAGTGATGATGCTGTGATGATGCAGTGATGATGCAGTGATGATGAAGTCATGATGCAGTGATGCTGTTATGACACAGTGATGATGCAGTGGTGATGCAGTGATGATGCTGTGATGATGCAGTGATGATGCTGTAATGATGCTGTGATGATGCAGTGATGATGCTGTGATGATGCAGTGATGATGCAGTGATGATGCTGGGATGATGCAGTGATGATGCAGTGATGATGCTGTGATGATGCAGTGATGATGCAGTGATGATGCCCTGATGATGCTTTGATGGTGGTATGATGATGTTGTGATGATGTAGTGATGATGCAGGGATGATGCTGTGATGCCTCTGTGGTGATGCAGTGATGATGCTGTGATGATACTGTGATGATGCAGTGATTATGCTGTGATGATGCTGTGATGATGCAGTGATGATGCAGTGATGATGTTGTGATGATGCTGTGATGATGCAGTGATGATGGTGTGATGATGGTGTGATGATGCAGTGATGATGCTGTGATGATACTGTGATGATGCAGTGATGATGCTGTGATGATGCAGTGATGATGAAGTGATGATGAAGTGATGATGCAGTGATGATGCAGTGAGGATGCTGTGATGATGCTGTGATGATGCAGTGAGGATGCAGTGATGATGCAGTGATGATGCTGTGATGATGGTGTGATGATGCAGTGATGATGCAGTGATGATGCTGGGATGATGCAGTGATGATGCTTTGATGACGCTGTGATGATGCTGTGATGATGCAGTGATGATGCTGTGATGATACTGTGATGATGCAGTGATGATGCTGTGATGATGCTGTGATGATGCAGTGATGATGCAGTGATGATGAAGTCATGATGAAGTCATGATGCAGTGATGCTGTTATGACACAGTGATGATGCAGTGATGACACAGTGATGACGCTGTGATGATTATCTGATGATGCAGTGATGATGCACTGATGATGCTTTGATGGTGGTATGATGATGTTGTGATGATGTAGTGATGATGCAGGGATGATGCTGTGATGCCTCTGTCGTGATGCAGTGATGATGCAGTGATGACGCTGTGTTGATGTAGTGATGACGCTGCGATGATGATGTTGTGATGATGCAGTGGTGATGGTGTGATGATGCTGTGATGATGCTGTGATGATGCAGTGATGATGCAGTGATGATGCTTTGATGACGCTGTGATGATGCTGTGATGATGCAGTGATGATGCAGTGATCATGGTGTGATGATGCTGTGATGATGCAGTGATGATTGTGTGATTATGGTGTGATGATGCTGTGATGATGCAGTGATGATGCTGTGATGATACTGTGATGATGCTGTGATGATGCTGTGATGATGCAGTGATGATGCTGTGATGATGCAGTAATGATGCAGTGATGATGCAGTGATGATGTTGTGATGATGCTGTGATGATGCAGTGATGATGGTGTGATGATGGTGTGATGATGCAGTGATGATGCTGTGATGATACTGTGATGATGCAGTGATGATGCTGTGATGATGCTGTGATGATGCAGTGATGATGCAGTGATGATGGTGTGATGATGCTGTGATGATGCAGTGATGATGCAGTGATGATGCAGTGAGGATGCTGTGATGATGCTGTGATGATGCAGTGATGATGCAGTGATGATGCAGTGATGATGCTGTGATGATGCTGTGATGATGCAGTGATGATGGTGTGATGCTGCAGTGATGATGCTTTGATGACGCTGTGATGATGCTGTGATGATGCAGTGATGATGCAGTGATGATGGTGTGATGATACAGTGATGATGCACTGAGGATGCTGTGATGATGCAGTGGTGATGCAGTGATGATGCTGTGATGATGCTGTGAAGACGTTCTGATGATGCAGTGATGATGCAGTGTTGATGGTGTGATGATGCTGTGATGATGGTGTGATGATGTTGTGATGATACTGTGATGATGCAGTGGTGATGGTGTGATGATGCAGTGATGATGGTGTGATGATGCAGTGAGGATGCTGTGATGATTTAGTGATGATGCAGTGATGATGCTGTGATGACACTGTGGTGATTTTGTGATGATTTTGTGATGATGCAGTGATGATACTGTGATGATGCAATGATGATGCTTTGATGACCGTGTGTTGATGGTGTGATGATGCTCTGATGATGCAGTGATTATGCAGTGATGATGCAGTGATGATGCTGTGATGATGCAGTGATGATACTGTGATGATGCAGTGATGATGCTGTGATGATGCAGTGATGATACTGTGATGATGCAGTGATGATACAGTGATGATGCAGTGATGATGCAGTGATGATGCTGTTATGACACAGTGATGATGCAGTGATGATGCAGTGATGATGCAGTGATGATGCTGTGATGATGCTGTGATGATGCAGTGATGATGCAGTGATGATGGTGTGATGATGCAGTGATGATGAAGTGATGATGCAGTGATGGTGCTGTTTTGACACAGTGATGATGCAGTGATGATGCAGTGATGATGCTGTGATGATGCAGTGATGATGCAGTGATGATGCTGTGAAGACGCTCTGATGATGCTATGATGATGCAGTGATGATGCTGTGATGATGCAGTGAGGATGTTGTGATGATGTAGTGATGATGCTGTGATGATGCAGTGAGTAAGCTGTGATGATGCAGTGATGATGCAGTGATGATGCTGTGATGATGCAGTGATGATGGTGTGATGATGCAGTGAGTATGCAGTGAGTATGCAGTGAGTATGCAGTGAGGATGCAGTGATGATGCAGTGATGATGCTGTGATGATGCAGTGATGATGCAGTGATGATGCAGTGATGATGCAGTGATGATGCAGTGATGATGCTGTGATGATGCTGTGAAGACGTTCTGATGATGCTGTGATGCTGCAGTGATGATGCTGTGAAGATGGTGTGATGATGCAGTGATGATGCTGTGATGATGCAGTGATGATGCAGTGATGATGGTGTGATGATGCAGTGATGATGCAGTGATGACACAGTGATGATGCAGTGATGATGCTGTGATGACACAGTGATGATGCAGTGATGATGCTGTGATGATGCTGTGATGATGAAGTGATGATGCTGTGATGACACAGTGATGACGCAGTGATGATGCAGTGATGATGCTGTGATGATGCAGTGATGATGCTGTGATGATGCAGTAATGATGCAGTGATGATGCAGTGATGATTTTGTGATGATGCAGTGATTATGCTGTGATGATGGTGTGATGATGCAGTGAGGATGCTTTGATGATGCTGTGATGATGCAGTGATGATGCTGTGATGATGCAGTGATGATGCTGTGATGATGCAGTGAGTAAGCTGTGATGATGCAGTGATGATGCAGTGATGATGCAGTGATGATGCAGTGATGATGCAGTGATGATGCAGTGAGTATGCAGTGATGATGCTGTGATGATGCTGTGATGATGCTGTGATGATGCAGTGAGGATGCAGTGATGATGCAGTGATGATGCTGTGATGATGCAGTGATGATGCTGTGATGATGCTGTGAAGACGTTCTGATGATGCTGTGATGCTGCAGTGATGATGCAGTGATGATGCTGTGATGATGGTGTGATGATGCAGTGATGATGCAGTGATGATGCAGTGATGATGCAGTGAGGATGCTGTGATGATGGTGTGATGTTGCAGTGAGGATGCAGTGATGATGCTGTGATGATGCAGTGATGATGCTGTGATGATACTGTGATGATGGTGTGATGATGGTGTGATGATGCAGTGATGAAGCAGTGATGATACTGTGATGATACAGTGATGATGCTGTTATGACACTGTGATGATGCAGTGATGATGCTGTGATGATGCTTTGATGACGCTGTGATGATGCTGTGATGATGCAGTGATGATGGTGTGATGATGCAGTGATGATGCTGTGATGATACTGTAATGATGCTGTGATGATGCAGTGATGATGGTGTGATGCTGCAGTGATGATGCTGTGATGATGCAGTGATGATGCTGTGATGATGCTGTGATGATGAAGTGATGATGCAGTGATGATGTTGTTATGACACAGTGATGATGCAGTGATGATGCTGTGATGATGCAGTGATGATGCAGTGATGATGCTTTGATGACGCTGTGATGATGCTGTGATGATGCAGTGATGATGAAGTGATGATGCAGTGATGATGCAGTGAGGATGCTGTGATGATGCTCTGATGATGCAGTGAGGATGCAGTGATGATGCAGTGATGATGCTGTGATGATGCTGTGATGATGCAGTGATGATGCTGTGATGATGCTGTGATGATGCAGTGAGGATGCAGTGATGATGCAGTGAGGATGCTGTGATGATGTAGTGATGATGCAGTGATGATGCAGTGATGATGGTGTGATGCTGCAGTGATGCTGCAGGGATGATGCTGTGATGATGCTGTGATGATGCAGTGATGATGGTGTGATGCTGCAGTGATGATGCAGTGATGACGCTGTGATGATGCAGTGATGATGCAGTGATGATGGTGTGATGATGCAGTGATGATGCTGTGATGATGCTGTGATGATGCAGTGATGACGCAGTGATGATGCAGTGATGATGCAGTGATGATGCTGTGATGATGCTGTGATGATGCAGTGATGATGGTGTGATGATGGAGTGATGATGCAGTGATGATGCAGTGATGATGCTGTGATGATGCAGTGATGATGCTGTGATGATGCTGTGATGATGCAGTGATGATGCAGTGATGATGCAGTGATGATGGTGTGATGATGCAGTGAGGATGCTGTGATGACACTGTGGTGATTTTGTGATGATACTGTGATGATGCAATGATGATGCTTTGATGACCGTGTGTTGATGGTGTGATGATGCTCTGATGATGCAGTGATGATGCAGTGATGATGCTGTGATGATGCAGTGAGGATGCAGTGATGATGCAGTGATGATGCTGTGATGATGCTGTGATGATGCAGTGATGATGCAGTGATGATGCTGGGATGATGCAGTGATGATGCTTTGATGACGCTGTGATGATGCTGTGATGATGCAGTGATGATGCTGTGATGATACTGTGATGATGCAGTGATGATGCTGTGATGATGCTGTGATGATGCAGTGATGATGCAGTGATGATGAAGTCATGATGAAGTCATGATGCAGTGATGCTGTTATGACACAGTGATGATGCAGTGATGACACAGTGATGACGCTGTGATGATTATCTGATGATGCAGTGATGATGCACTGATGATGCTTTGATGGTGGTATGATGATGTTGTGATGATGTAGTGATGATGCAGGAATGATGCTGTGATGCCTCTGTCGTGATGCAGTGATGATGCAGTGATGACGCTGTGTTGATGTAGTGATGACGCTGCGATGATGATGTTGTGATGATGCAGTGGTGATGGTGTGATGATGCTGTGATGATGCAGTGATGATGCAGTGATCATGGTGTGATGATGCTGTGATGATGCAGTGATGATGGTGTGATGATGAAGTGATGATGCAGTGATGATGTTGTTATGACACAGTGATGATGCAGTGATGATGCTGTGATGATGCAGTCATGATGCAGTGATGATGCTATGATGATGGTGTGATGCTGCAGTGATGATGAAGTGATGATGCAGTGATGATGCAGTGAGGATGCTGTGATGATGCTGTGATGATGCAGTGATGATGCAGTGAGGATGCTGTGATGATGCTGTGATGATGCAGTGATGATGCTTTGATGACGCTGTGATGATGCTGTGATGATGCAGTGATGATGCATTGATGATGGTGTGATGATGCAGTGAGTATGCAGTGAGTATGCAGTGATGATGCAGTGATGATGCTGTGATGATGCAGTGATGATGCAGTGATGATGCAGTGATGATGCTGTTATGATGCTGTAATGATGAAGTGATGATGCAGTGATGATGTTGTTATGACACAGTGATGATGCAGTGATGATGCTGTGATGATGCAGTGATGATGCAGTGATGATGCTGTGATGATGGTGTGATGCTGCAGTGATGATGAAGTGATGATGCAGTGATGATGCAGTGAGGATGCTGTGATGATGCTGTGATGATGCAGTGATGATGCAGTGAGGATGCTGTGATGATGCTGTGATGATGCAGTGATGATGCGTTGATGACGCTGTGATGATGCTGTGATGATGCAGTGATGATGCAGTGATGATGGTGTGATGATACAGTGATGATGCAGTGAGGATGCTGTGATGATGCAGTGATGATGCAGTGATGATGCTGTGATGATGCTGTGAAGACGTTCTGATGATGCTGTGATGCTGCAGTGATGATGCTGTGATGATGCAGTGATGATGCAGTGATGATGCTGTGATGATACTGTGATGATGCAGTGATGATGCTGTGATGATGCTGTGATGATGCAGTGATGATGCAGTGATGATGGTGTGATGATGCAGTGAGGATGCTGTGATGATGCAGTGATGATGCAGTTATGATGATGTGTTGATGTAGTGATGACGCTGCGATGATGATGTTGTGATGATGCAGTGGTGATGGTGTGATGATGCTGTGATGATGCAGTGATGATGCAGTGATGATGCTTTGATGACGCTGTGATGATGCTCTGATGATGCATTGATGACGCTGTGATGATGCTGTGATGATGTTGTGATGATGCAGTGATGATGCAGTGATGATGGTGTGATGATGCAGTGAGGATGCTGTGATGATGCAGTGATGATGCAGTTATGATGATGTGTTGATGTAGTGATGACGCTGCGATGATGATGTTGTGATGATGCAGTGGTGATGGTGTGATGATGCTGTGATGATGCAGTGATGATGCAGTGATGATGCTTTGATGACGCTGTGATGATGCTGTGATGATGCAGTGATGATGCAGTGATGATGGTGTGATGATGCAGTGAGGATGCTGTGATGATTTAGTGATGATGCAGTGATGATGCTGTGATGACACTGTGGTGATTTTGTGATGATTTTGTGATGATGCAGTGATGATACTGTGATGATGCAATGATGATGCTTTGATGACCGTGTGTTGATGGTGTGATGATGCTCTGATGATGCAGTGATTACGCAGTGATGACACTGTGATGATGCTGTGACGATGCAGTGATGATGCAGTGATGATGCAGTGATGATGCTGTGATGATACTGTGATCATGCAGTGATGATGCTGTGATGATGCTGTGATGATGCAGTGATGATGCAGTGATGATGCAGTGATGCTGTTATGACACAGTGATGATGCAGTGATGATGCAGTGATGATGCAGTGATGATGCAGTGATGATGCTGTAATGATGCTGTGATGATGCAGTGATTATGCTGTGATGATGCAGTGATGATGCAGTGATGATGCTGTGATGATGCAGTGATAATGGTGTGATGCTGCAGTGATGATGCTGTGATGATGCAGTGATGATGCTGTGATGATGCTGTGATGATGAAGTGATGATGCAGTGATGATGTTGTTATGACACAGTGATGATGCAGTGATGATGCAGTGATGACACAGTGATGATGCAGTGATGATGCTGTGATGATGCTGTGATGACAAAGTGATGATGCAGTGATGATGCAGTGATGATGCAGTGATGATGCTTTGATGACGCTGTGATGATGCTGTGATGATGCAGTGATGATGCAGTGATGATGCTGTGATGATGCAGTGAGGATTCTGTGATGATGTAGTGATGATGCAGTGAGGATGCTGTGATGATGCAGTGATGATGCTGTGATGATGCAGTGATGATGGTGTGATGCTGCAGGGATGCTGCAGGGATGATGCTGTGATGATGCTGTGATGATGCAGTGATGATGGTGTGATGCTGCAGTGATGATGCAGTGATGATGCTGTGATGATGCAGTGATGATGCTGTGATGATGCAGTGATGATGTTGTGATGATGCTGTGATGATGCAGTGATGATGGTGTGATGATGGTGTGATGATGCAGTGATGATGCTGTGATGATACTGTGATGATGGTGTGATGATGGTGTGATGATGCAGTGATGATGCAGTGATGATGCTGTGATGATGCAGTGAGGATGCTGTTATGACACTGTGATGATGCAGTGATGATGCTGTGATGATGCAGTGATGATGCAGTGATGATGCTGTGATGATGCTGTGATGATGCAGTGATGATGGTGTGATGATGCAGTGATGATGCTGTGATGATGCAGTGATGATGCAGTGATGATGGTGTGATGATGCAGTGAGGATGCAGTGATGATGCTGTGATGATGCAGTGATGATGCTGTGATGATACTGTGATGATGGTGTGATGATGGTGTGATGATGCAGTGATGAAGCAGTGATGATGCTGTGATGATACAGTGATGATGCTGTTATGACACTGTGATGATGCAGTGATGATGCTGTGATGATGCAGTGATGATGCTGTGATGATGCTGTGATGATGCAGTGATGATGGTGTGATGATGCAGTGATGATGCTGTGATGATACTGTAATGATGCTGTGATGATGCAGTGATGATGGTGTGATGCTGCAGTGATGATGCTGTGATGATGCAGTGATGATGCTGTGATGATGCTGTGATGATGAAGTGATGATGCAGTGATGATGTTGTTATGACACAGTGATGATGCATTGATGATGCTGTGATGATGCAGTGATGATGCAGTGATGATGCTTTGATGACGCTGTGATGATGCTGTGATGATGCAGTGATGATGCAGTGATGATGCTGTGATGATGCAGTGATGATGCAGTGATGATGTAGTGATGATGCAGTGATGATGGTGTGATGCTGCAGTGATGATGCAGGGATGATGCTGTGATGATGCTGTGATGATGCAGTGATGATGGTGTGATGCTGCAGTGATGATGCAGTGATGATGCTGTGATGATGCAGTGATGATGCAGGGATGATGCTGTGATGATGCTGTGATGATGCAGTGATGATGGTGTGATGCTGCAGTGATGATGCAGTGATGATGCTGTGATGATGCAGTGATGATGCAGTGATGATGCTGGGATGATGCAGTGATGATGCAGTGATGATGCGGTGATTATGCAGTGAGGATGCTGTTATGACACTGTGATGATGCAGTGATGATGCTGTGATGATGCAGTGATGATGCAGTGATGATGCTGTGATGATGCTGTGATGATGCAGTGATGATGGTGTGATGATGCAGTGATGATGCTGTGATGATGCAGTGATGATGCAGTGATGATGGTGTGATGATGCAGTGAGGATGCAGTGATGATGCTGTGATGATGCAGTGATGATGCTGTGATGATACTGTGATGATGGTGTGATGATGGTGTGATGATGCAGTGATGAAGCAGTGATGATGCTGTGATGATACAGTGATGATGCTGTTATGACACTGTGATGATGCAGTGATGATGCTTTGATGACGCTGTGATGATGCTGTGATGATGCAGTGATGATGCAGTGATGATGCTGTGATGATGCAGTGATGATGCAGTGATGATGTAGTGATGATGCAGTGATGATGGTGTGATGCTGCAGTGATGATGCAGGGATGATGCTGTGATGATGCTGTGATGATGCAGTGATGATGGTGTGATGCTGCAGTGATGATGCAGTGATGATGCTGTGATGATGCAGTGATGATGCAGGGATGATGCTGTGATGATGCTGTGATGATGCAGTGATGATGGTGTGATGCTGCAGTGATGATGCAGTGATGATGCTGTGATGATGCAGTGATGATGCAGTGATGATGCTGGGATGATGCAGTGATGATGCAGTGATGATGCGGTGATTATGCAGTGATGACACTGTGATGATGCGGTGACGATGCAGTGATGATGCGGTGATTATGCAGTGATGATGCTGTGATGATACTGTAATGATGCAGTGATGATGCTGTGATGATGCAGTGATGATGCAGTGATGATGAAGTCATGATGCAGTGATGCTGTTATGACACAGTGATGATGCAGTGATGATGCAGTGATGATGCAGTGAGGATGCTGTGATGATGCTGTAATGATGCTGTGATGATGCAGTGATGATGCTGTGATGATGCAGTGATGATGCAGTGATGATGCTGGGATGATGCAGTGATGATGCTGTGATGATGCAGTGATGATGCAGTGATGATGCCCTGATGATGCTTTGATGGTGGTATGATGATGTTGTGATGATGTAGTGATGATGCAGGGATGATGCTGTGATGCCTCTGTGGTGATGCAGTGATGATGCAGTGATGACGCTGTGTTGATGTAGTGATGACGCTGCGATGATGATGTTGTGATGATGCAGTGGTGATGGTGTGATGATGCTGTGATGATGCTGTGATGATGCAGTGATGATGCAGTGATGATGCTTTGATGACGCTGTGATGATGCTGTGATGATGCAGTGATGATGCAGTGATGATGGTGTGATGATGCTGTGATGATGCAGTGATGATTGTGTGATGATGGTGTGATGATGCTGTGATGATGCAGTGATGATGCTGTGATGATACTGTGATGATGCAGTGATGATGCTGTGATGATGCTGTGATGATGCAGTAATGATGCAGTGATGATGCAGTGATGATATTGTGATGATGCTGTGATGATGCAGTGATGATGGTGTGATGATGGTGTGATGATGCAGTGATGATGCTGTGATGATACTGTGATGATGCAGTGATGATGCTGTGATGATGCAGTGATGATGAAGTGATGATGCAGTGATGATGCTGTTATGACACAGTGATGATGCAGTGATGATGCTGTGATGATGCTGTGATGATGGTGTGATGATGCAGTGATGATGGTGTGATGATGCTGTGATGATGCAGTGATGATGAAGTGATGATGCAGTGATGATGCAGTGAGGATGCTGTGATGATGCTGTGATGATGCAGTGATGCTGTTATGACACAGTGATGATGCTGTGAGGATGCTGTGATGATGCTGTGATGATGCAGTGATGCTGTTATGACACAGTGATGATGCTGTGATGATGCAGTGATGATGGTGTGATGATGCTGTGATGATGCAGTGATGATGCAGTGATGACTCTGTGTTGATGTAGTGATGACGCTGCGATGATGATGTTGTGATGATGCAGTGGTGATGGTGTGATGATGCTGTGATGATGCTGTGATTATGCAGTGATGATGCAGTGATGATGCTTTGATGACGCTGTGATGATGCTGTGATGATGCAGTGATGATGCAGTGATGATGGTGTGATGATGCTGTGATGATGCAGTGATGATTGTGTGATGATGGTGTGATGATGCTGTGATGATGCAGTGATGATGCTGTGATGATACTGTGATGATGCAGTGATGATGCTGTGATGATGCTGTGATGATGCAGTAATGATGCAGTGAGGATGCAGTGATGATGTTGTGATGATGCTGTGATGATGCAGTGATGATGGTGTGATGATGGTGTGATGATGCAGTGATGATGCTGTGATGATACTGTGATGATGCAGTGATGATGCTGTGATGATGCAGTGATGATGAAGTGATGATGCAGTGATGATGCTGTTATGACACAGTGATGATGAAGTGATGATGCAGTGATGATGCTGTTATGACACAGTGATGACACAGTGATGATGCAGTGATGATGCTGTGATGACACAGTGATGATGCAGTGATGATGCTGTGATGATGGTGTGATGATGCAGTGAGGATGTTTTGATGATGCTGTGATGATGCAGTGATGATGCTGTGATGATGCAGTGATGATGCTGTGATGATGCAGTGAGTAAGCTGTGATGATGCAGTGATGATGCAGTGATGATGCAGTGATGATGCTGTGATGATGCAGTGAGGATGCAGTGATGATGCAGTGATGATGCTGTGATGATGCTGTGATGATGCAGTGAGGATGCAGTGATGATGCAGTGATGATGCTGTGATGATGCAGTGATGATGCTGTGATGATTCTGTGAAGACGTTCTGATGATGCTGTGATGCTGCAGTGATGATGCAGTGATGATGCTGTGATGATGGTGTGATGATGCAGTGATGATGCAGTGATGATGGTGTGATGATGCAGTGATGATGCTGTGATGATGCAGTGATGATGCAGTGAGGATGCTGTGATGATGGTGTGATGCTGCAGTGATGATGAAGTGATGATGCAGTGATGATGCAGTGAGGATGCTGTGATGATGGTGTGATGCTGCAGTGATGATGAAGTGATGATGCAGTGATGATGCAGTGAGGATGCTGTGATGATGCTGTGATGATGCAGTGATGATGCAGTGAGGATGCTGTGATGATGCTGTGATGATGCAGTGATGATGCTTTGATGACGCTGTGATGATGCTGTGATGATGCAGTGATGATGCAGTGATGACGCTGTGATGATGCTGTGAAGACGTTCTGATGATGCTGTGATGCTGCAGTGATGATGCTGTGATGATGCTGTGATGATGGTGTGATGATGCTGTGATGATACTGTGATGATGCAGTGATGATGCTGTGATGATGCTGTGATGATGCAGTGATGATGCAGTGATGATGGTGTGATGATGCAGTGAGGATGCTGTGATGATGCAGTGATGATGCACTGATGATGCTGTGATGATGCTGTGATGATGCAGTGATGATGCAGTGATGATGGTGTGATGATGCAGTGAGGATGCTGTGATGATGCAGTGATGATGCAGTTATGATGATGTGTTGATGTAGTGATGACGCTGCGATGATGATGTTGTGATGATGCAATGGTGATGGTGTGATGATGCTGTGATGATGCAGTGATGATGCAGTGATGATGCTTTGATGACGCTGTGATGATGCTGTGATGATGCAGTGATGATGCAGTGATGATGGTGTGATGATGCAGTGAGGATGCTGTGATGATTTAGTGATGATGCAGTGAGGATGCTGTGATGACACTGTGGTGATTTTGTGATGATGCAGTGATGATACTGTGATGATGCAATGATGATGCTTTGATGACCGTGTGTTGATGGTGTGATGATGCTCTGATGATGCAGTGATTATGCAGTGATGACACTGTGATGATGCTGTGACGATGCAGTGATGATGCAGTGATGATGCAGTGATGATGCAGTGATGATGGTGTGATGATGCAGTGAGTATGCAGTGAGTATGCAGTGATGATGCTGTGATGATGCAGTGAGGATGCAGTGATGATGCAGTGATGATGCTGTGATGATGCAGTGATGATGCAGTGATGATGCTGTGAAGACGTTCTGATGATGCTGTGATGCTGCAGTGATGATGCAGTGATGATGCAGTGATGATGGTGCGATGATGCAGTGATGATGCTGTGATGATGCAGTGATGATGCAGTGATGATGCTGTGATGATGCAGTGATTATGGTGTGATGATGCAGTGATGATGCAGTGATGATGCTGTGATGATACAGTGATGATGTAATGACGATGCTGTGATGATGCAGTGATGATGCAGTGATGATGGTGTGATGCTGCAGTGATGCTGCAGTGATGATGCAGTGATGATGCAGTGATGATGCTGTGATGATGCAGTGATGATGCAGTGATGATGGTGTGATGATGCAGTGATGATGAAGTGATGATGCAGTGATGGTGCTGTTTTGACACAATGATGATGCAGTGATGATGCAGTGATGATGCAGTGATGATGCTGTGATGATACAGTGATGATGTAATGATGATGCTGTGATGATGCAGTGATGATGCAGTGATGATGGAGTGATGCTGCAGTGATGCTGCAGTGATGCTGCAGTGATGATGCAGTGATGATGCAGTGATGATGCTGTGATGATGCAGTGATGATGCAGTGATGATGCTGTGATGATGCAGTGATGATGCAGTGATGATGCTTTGATGACGCTGTGATGATGCTGTGATGATGCAGTGATGATTCAGTGATGATGGTGTGATGATGCAGTGAGGATTCTGTGATGCTTTTGTGATGATGCAGTGATGATACTGTGATGATGCAATGATGATGCTTTGATGACCGTGTGTTGATGGTGTGATGATGCTCTGATGATGCAGTGATGATGCAGTGATGATGCGGTAATGATGCTGTGAAGACGCTCTGATGATGCTGTGATGATGCAGTGATGATGCTGTGATGATGCACTGAGGATGTTGTGATGATGTAGTGATGATGCTGTGATGATGCAGTGAGTAAGCTGTGATGATGCAGTGATGATGCAGTGATGATGCTGTGATGATGCAGTGATGATGCTGTGATGATGCTGTGAAGACGTTCTGATGATGCTGTGATGCTGCAGTGATGATGCAGTGATGATGCTGTGATGATGCAGTGATGATGCAGTGATGATGGTGTGATGATGCTGTGATGATGCTGTGATGATGCAGTGATGATGCAGTGATGATGCAGTGATGATGCTGTGATGATGCTGTGATGATGCAGTGATGATGAAGTGATGATGCTGTGATGACACAGTGATGACGCAGTGATGATGCAGTGATGATGCTGTGATGATGCAGTGATGATGCTGTGATGATGCAGTGATGATGCAGTGATGATGCAGTGATGATGGTGTGATGATGCAGTGAGTATGCAGTGAGTATGCAGTGATGATGCTGTGATGATGCAGTGAGGATGCAGTGATGATGCAGTGATGATGCTGTGATGATGCAGTGATGATGCAGTGATGATGCTGTGAAGACGTTCTGATGATACTGTGATGCTGCAGTGATGATGCAGTGATGATGCAGTGATGATGGTGCGATGATGCAGTGATGATGCTGTGATGATGCAGTGATGATGCAGTGATGATGCTGTGATGATGCTGTGATGATGCAGTGATGATGCAGTGATGATGCTGGGATGATGCAGTGATGATGCTTTGATGACGCTGTGATGATGCTGTGATGATGCAGTGATGATGCTGTGATGATACTGTGATGATGCAGTGATGATGCTGTGATGATGCTGTGATGATGCAGTGATGATGCAGTGATGATGAAGTCATGATGAAGTCATGATGCAGTGATGCTGTTATGACACAGTGATGATGCAGTGATGACACAGTGATGACGCTGTGATGATTATCTGATGATGCAGTGATGATGCACTGATGATGCTTTGATGGTGGTATGATGATGTTGTGATGATGTAGTGATGATGCAGGAATGATGCTGTGATGCCTCTGTCGTGATGCAGTGATGATGCAGTGATGACGCTGTGTTGATGTAGTGATGACGCTGCGATGATGATGTTGTGATGATGCAGTGGTGATGGTGTGATGATGCTGTGATGATGCAGTGATGATGCAGTGATCATGGTGTGATGATGCTGTGATGATGCAGTGATGATGGTGTGATGATGAAGTGATGATGCAGTGATGATGTTGTTATGACACAGTGATGATGCAGTGATGATGCTGTGATGATGCAGTCATGATGCAGTGATGATGCTATGATGATGGTGTGATGCTGCAGTGATGATGAAGTGATGATGCAGTGATGATGCAGTGAGGATGCTGTGATGATGCTGTGATGATGCAGTGATGATGCAGTGAGGATGCTGTGATGATGCTGTGATGATGCAGTGATGATGCTTTGATGACGCTGTGATGATGCTGTGATGATGCAGTGATGATGCATTGATGATGGTGTGATGATGCAGTGAGTATGCAGTGAGTATGCAGTGATGATGCAGTGATGATGCTGTGATGATGCAGTGATGATGCAGTGATGATGCAGTGATGATGCTGTTATGATGCTGTAATGATGAAGTGATGATGCAGTGATGATGTTGTTATGACACAGTGATGATGCAGTGATGATGCTGTGATGATGCAGTGATGATGCAGTGATGATGCTGTGATGATGGTGTGATGCTGCAGTGATGATGAAGTGATGATGCAGTGATGATGCAGTGAGGATGCTGTGATGATGCTGTGATGATGCAGTGATGATGCAGTGAGGATGCTGTGATGATGCTGTGATGATGCAGTGATGATGCGTTGATGACGCTGTGATGATGCTGTGATGATGCAGTGATGATGCAGTGATGATGGTGTGATGATACAGTGATGATGCAGTGAGGATGCTGTGATGATGCAGTGATGATGCAGTGATGATGCTGTGATGATGCTGTGAAGACGTTCTGATGATGCTGTGATGCTGCAGTGATGATGCTGTGATGATGCAGTGATGATGCAGTGATGATGCTGTGATGATACTGTGATGATGCAGTGATGATGCTGTGATGATGCTGTGATGATGCAGTGATGATGCAGTGATGATGGTGTGATGATGCAGTGAGGATGCTGTGATGATGCAGTGATGATGCAGTTATGATGATGTGTTGATGTAGTGATGACGCTGCGATGATGATGTTGTGATGATGCAGTGGTGATGGTGTGATGATGCTGTGATGATGCAGTGATGATGCAGTGATGATGCTTTGATGACGCTGTGATGATGCTCTGATGATGCATTGATGACGCTGTGATGATGCTGTGATGATGTTGTGATGATGCAGTGATGATGCAGTGATGATGGTGTGATGATGCAGTGAGGATGCTGTGATGATGCAGTGATGATGCAGTTATGATGATGTGTTGATGTAGTGATGACGCTGCGATGATGATGTTGTGATGATGCAGTGGTGATGGTGTGATGATGCTGTGATGATGCAGTGATGATGCAGTGATGATGCTTTGATGACGCTGTGATGATGCTGTGATGATGCAGTGATGATGCAGTGATGATGGTGTGATGATGCAGTGAGGATGCTGTGATGATTTAGTGATGATGCAGTGATGATGCTGTGATGACACTGTGGTGATTTTGTGATGATTTTGTGATGATGCAGTGATGATACTGTGATGATGCAATGATGATGCTTTGATGACCGTGTGTTGATGGTGTGATGATGCTCTGATGATGCAGTGATTACGCAGTGATGACACTGTGATGATGCTGTGACGATGCAGTGATGATGCAGTGATGATGCAGTGATGATGCTGTGATGATACTGTGATCATGCAGTGATGATGCTGTGATGATGCTGTGATGATGCAGTGATGATGCAGTGATGATGCAGTGATGCTGTTATGACACAGTGATGATGCAGTGATGATGCAGTGATGATGCAGTGATGATGCAGTGATGATGCTGTAATGATGCTGTGATGATGCAGTGATTATGCTGTGATGATGCAGTGATGATGCAGTGATGATGCTGTGATGATGCAGTGATAATGGTGTGATGCTGCAGTGATGATGCTGTGATGATGCAGTGATGATGCTGTGATGATGCTGTGATGATGAAGTGATGATGCAGTGATGATGTTGTTATGACACAGTGATGATGCAGTGATGACACAGTGATGATGCAGTGATGATGCTGTGATGATGCTGTGATGACAAAGTGATGATGCAGTGATGATGCAGTGATGATGCAGTGATGATGCTTTGATGACGCTGTGATGATGCTGTGATGATGCAGTGATGATGCAGTGATGATGCTGTGATGATGCAGTGAGGATTCTGTGATGATGTAGTGATGATGCAGTGAGGATGCTGTGATGATGCAGTGATGATGCTGTGATGATGCAGTGATGATGGTGTGATGCTGCAGGGATGCTGCAGGGATGATGCTGTGATGATGCTGTGATGATGCAGTGATGATGGTGTGATGCTGCAGTGATGATGCAGTGATGATGCTGTGATGATGCAGTGATGATGCTGTGATGATGCAGTGATGATGTTGTGATGATGCTGTGATGATGCAGTGATGATGGTGTGATGATGGTGTGATGATGCAGTGATGATGCTGTGATGATACTGTGATGATGGTGTGATGATGGTGTGATGATGCAGTGATGATGCAGTGATGATGCTGTGATGATGCAGTGAGGATGCTGTTATGACACTGTGATGATGCAGTGATGATGCTGTGATGATGCAGTGATGATGCAGTGATGATGCTGTGATGATGCTGTGATGATGCAGTGATGATGGTGTGATGATGCAGTGATGATGCTGTGATGATGCAGTGATGATGCAGTGATGATGGTGTGATGATGCAGTGAGGATGCAGTGATGATGCTGTGATGATGCAGTGATGATGCTGTGATGATACTGTGATGATGGTGTGATGATGGTGTGATGATGCAGTGATGAAGCAGTGATGATGCTGTGATGATACAGTGATGATGCTGTTATGACACTGTGATGATGCAGTGATGATGCTGTGATGATGCAGTGATGATGCTGTGATGATGCTGTGATGATGCAGTGATGATGGTGTGATGATGCAGTGATGATGCTGTGATGATACTGTAATGATGCTGTGATGATGCAGTGATGATGGTGTGATGCTGCAGTGATGATGCTGTGATGATGCAGTGATGATGCTGTGATGATGCTGTGATGATGAAGTGATGATGCAGTGATGATGTTGTTATGACACAGTGATGATGCATTGATGATGCTGTGATGATGCAGTGATGATGCAGTGATGATGCTTTGATGACGCTGTGATGATGCTGTGATGATGCAGTGATGATGCAGTGATGATGCTGTGATGATGCAGTGATGATGCAGTGATGATGTAGTGATGATGCAGTGATGATGGTGTGATGCTGCAGTGATGATGCAGGGATGATGCTGTGATGATGCTGTGATGATGCAGTGATGATGGTGTGATGCTGCAGTGATGATGCAGTGATGATGCTGTGATGATGCAGTGATGATGCAGGGATGATGCTGTGATGATGCTGTGATGATGCAGTGATGATGGTGTGATGCTGCAGTGATGATGCAGTGATGATGCTGTGATGATGCAGTGATGATGCAGTGATGATGCTGGGATGATGCAGTGATGATGCAGTGATGATGCTGTGATGATGCAGTGAGGATGCTGTTATGACACTGTGATGATGCAGTGATGATGCTGTGATGATGCAGTGATGATGCAGTGATGATGCTGTGATGATGCTGTGATGATGCAGTGATGATGGTGTGATGATGCAGTGATGATGCTGTGATGATGCAGTGATGATGCAGTGATGATGGTGTGATGATGCAGTGAGGATGCAGTGATGATGCTGTGATGATGCAGTGATGATGCTGTGATGATACTGTGATGATGGTGTGATGATGGTGTGATGATGCAGTGATGAAGCAGTGATGATGCTGTGATGATACAGTGATGATGCTGTTATGACACTGTGATGATGCAGTGATGATGCTGTGATGATGCAGTGATGATGCTGTGATGATGCTGTGATGATGCAGTGATGATGGTGTGATGATGCAGTGATGATGCTGTGATGATACTGTAATGATGCTGTGATGATGCAGTGATGATGGTGTGATGCTGCAGTGATGATGCTGTGATGATGCAGTGATGATGCTGTGATGATGCTGTGATGATGAAGTGATGATGCAGTGATGATGTTGTTATGACACAGTGATGATGCATTGATGATGCTGTGATGATGCAGTGATGATGCAGTGATGATGCTTTGATGACGCTGTGATGATGCTGTGATGATGCAGTGATGATGCAGTGATGATGCTGTGATGATGCAGTGATGATGCAGTGATGATGTAGTGATGATGCAGTGATGATGGTGTGATGCTGCAGTGATGATGCAGGGATGATGCTGTGATGATGCTGTGATGATGCAGTGATGATGGTGTGATGCTGCAGTGATGATGCAGTGATGATGCTGTGATGATGCAGTGATGATGCAGGGATGATGCTGTGATGATGCTGTGATGATGCAGTGATGATGGTGTGATGCTGCAGTGATGATGCAGTGATGATGCTGTGATGATGCAGTGATGATGCAGTGATGATGCTGGGATGATGCAGTGATGATGCAGTGATGATGCGGTGATTATGCAGTGATGACACTGTGATGATGCGGTGACGATGCAGTGATGATGCGGTGATTATGCAGTGATGATGCTGTGATGATACTGTAATGATGCAGTGATGATGCTGTGATGATGCAGTGATGATGCAGTGATGATGAAGTCATGATGCAGTGATGCTGTTATGACACAGTGATGATGCAGTGATGATGCAGTGATGATGCAGTGAGGATGCTGTGATGATGCTGTAATGATGCTGTGATGATGCAGTGATGATGCTGTGATGATGCAGTGATGATGCAGTGATGATGCTGGGATGATGCAGTGATGATGCAGTGATGATGCTGTGATGATGCAGTGATGATGCAGTGATGATGCCCTGATGATGCTTTGATGGTGGTATGATGATGTTGTGATGATGTAGTGATGATGCAGGGATGATGCTGTGATGCCTCTGTGGTGATGCAGTGATGATGCAGTGATGACGCTGTGTTGATGTAGTGATGACGCTGCGATGATGATGTTGTGATGATGCAGTGGTGATGGTGTGATGATGCTGTGATGATGCTGTGATGATGCAGTGATGATGCAGTGATGATGCTTTGATGACGCTGTGATGATGCTGTGATGATGCAGTGATGATGCAGTGATGATGGTGTGATGATGCTGTGATGATGCAGTGATGATTGTGTGATGATGGTGTGATGATGCTGTGATGATGCAGTGATGATGCTGTGATGATACTGTGATGATGCAGTGATGATGCTGTGATGATGCTGTGATGATGCAGTAATGATGCAGTGATGATGCAGTGATGATGTTGTGATGATGCTGTGATGATGCAGTGATGATGGTGTGATGATGGTGTGATGATGCAGTGATGATGCTGTGATGATACTGTGATGATGCAGTGATGATGCTGTGATGATGCAGTGATGATGAAGTGATGATGCAGTGATGATGCTGTTATGACACAGTGATGATGCAGTGATGATGCTGTGATGATGCTGTGATGATGGTGTGATGATGCAGTGATGATGGTGTGATGATGCTGTGATGATGCAGTGATGATGAAGTGATGATGCAGTGATGATGCAGTGAGGATGCTGTGATGATGCTGTGATGATGCAGTGATGCTGTTATGACACAGTGATGATGCTGTGAGGATGCTGTGATGATGCTGTGATGATGCAGTGATGCTGTTATGACACAGTGATGATGCTGTGATGATGCAGTGATGATGGTGTGATGATGCTGTGATGATGCAGTGATGATGCAGTGATGACTCTGTGTTGATGTAGTGATGACGCTGCGATGATGATGTTGTGATGATGCAGTGGTGATGGTGTGATGATGCTGTGATGATGCTGTGATTATGCAGTGATGATGCAGTGATGATGCTTTGATGACGCTGTGATGATGCTGTGATGATGCAGTGATGATGCAGTGATGATGGTGTGATGATGCTGTGATGATGCAGTGATGATTGTGTGATGATGGTGTGATGATGCTGTGATGATGCAGTGATGATGCTGTGATGATACTGTGATGATGCAGTGATGATGCTGTGATGATGCTGTGATGATGCAGTAATGATGCAGTGAGGATGCAGTGATGATGTTGTGATGATGCTGTGATGATGCAGTGATGATGGTGTGATGATGGTGTGATGATGCAGTGATGATGCTGTGATGATACTGTGATGATGCAGTGATGATGCTGTGATGATGCAGTGATGATGAAGTGATGATGCAGTGATGATGCTGTTATGACACAGTGATGATGAAGTGATGATGCAGTGATGATGCTGTTATGACACAGTGATGACACAGTGATGATGCAGTGATGATGCTGTGATGACACAGTGATGATGCAGTGATGATGCTGTGATGATGGTGTGATGATGCAGTGAGGATGTTTTGATGATGCTGTGATGATGCAGTGATGATGCTGTGATGATGCAGTGATGATGCTGTGATGATGCAGTGAGTAAGCTGTGATGATGCAGTGATGATGCAGTGATGATGCAGTGATGATGCTGTGATGATGCAGTGAGGATGCAGTGATGATGCAGTGATGATGCTGTGATGATGCTGTGATGATGCAGTGAGGATGCAGTGATGATGCAGTGATGATGCTGTGATGATGCAGTGATGATGCTGTGATGATTCTGTGAAGACGTTCTGATGATGCTGTGATGCTGCAGTGATGATGCAGTGATGATGCTGTGATGATGGTGTGATGATGCAGTGATGATGCAGTGATGATGGTGTGATGATGCAGTGATGATGCTGTGATGATGCAGTGATGATGCAGTGAGGATGCTGTGATGATGGTGTGATGCTGCAGTGATGATGAAGTGATGATGCAGTGATGATGCAGTGAGGATGCTGTGATGATGGTGTGATGCTGCAGTGATGATGAAGTGATGATGCAGTGATGATGCAGTGAGGATGCTGTGATGATGCTGTGATGATGCAGTGATGATGCAGTGAGGATGCTGTGATGATGCTGTGATGATGCAGTGATGATGCTTTGATGACGCTGTGATGATGCTGTGATGATGCAGTGATGATGCAGTGATGACGCTGTGATGATGCTGTGAAGACGTTCTGATGATGCTGTGATGCTGCAGTGATGATGCTGTGATGATGCTGTGATGATGGTGTGATGATGCTGTGATGATACTGTGATGATGCAGTGATGATGCTGTGATGATGCTGTGATGATGCAGTGATGATGCAGTGATGATGGTGTGATGATGCAGTGAGGATGCTGTGATGATGCAGTGATGATGCACTGATGATGCTGTGATGATGCTGTGATGATGCAGTGATGATGCAGTGATGATGGTGTGATGATGCAGTGAGGATGCTGTGATGATGCAGTGATGATGCAGTTATGATGATGTGTTGATGTAGTGATGACGCTGCGATGATGATGTTGTGATGATGCAATGGTGATGGTGTGATGATGCTGTGATGATGCAGTGATGATGCAGTGATGATGCTTTGATGACGCTGTGATGATGCTGTGATGATGCAGTGATGATGCAGTGATGATGGTGTGATGATGCAGTGAGGATGCTGTGATGATTTAGTGATGATGCAGTGAGGATGCTGTGATGACACTGTGGTGATTTTGTGATGATGCAGTGATGATACTGTGATGATGCAATGATGATGCTTTGATGACCGTGTGTTGATGGTGTGATGATGCTCTGATGATGCAGTGATTATGCAGTGATGACACTGTGATGATGCTGTGACGATGCAGTGATGATGCAGTGATGATGCAGTGATGATGCAGTGATGATGCAGTGATGATGGTGTGATGATGCAGTGAGTATGCAGTGAGTATGCAGTGATGATGCTGTGATGATGCAGTGAGGATGCAGTGATGATGCAGTGATGATGCTGTGATGATGCAGTGATGATGCAGTGATGATGCTGTGAAGACGTTCTGATGATGCTGTGATGCTGCAGTGATGATGCAGTGATGATGCAGTGATGATGGTGCGATGATGCAGTGATGATGCTGTGATGATGCAGTGATGATGCAGTGATGATGCTGTGATGATGCAGTGATTATGGTGTGATGATGCAGTGATGATGCAGTGATGATGCTGTGATGATACAGTGATGATGTAATGACGATGCTGTGATGATGCAGTGATGATGCAGTGATGATGGTGTGATGCTGCAGTGATGCTGCAGTGATGATGCAGTGATGATGCAGTGATGATGCTGTGATGATGCAGTGATGATGCAGTGATGATGGTGTGATGATGCAGTGATGATGAAGTGATGATGCAGTGATGGTGCTGTTTTGACACAATGATGATGCAGTGATGATGCAGTGATGATGCAGTGATGATGCTGTGATGATACAGTGATGATGTAATGATGATGCTGTGATGATGCAGTGATGATGCAGTGATGATGGAGTGATGCTGCAGTGATGCTGCAGTGATGCTGCAGTGATGATGCAGTGATGATGCAGTGATGATGCTGTGATGATGCAGTGATGATGCAGTGATGATGCTGTGATGATGCAGTGATGATGCAGTGATGATGCTTTGATGACGCTGTGATGATGCTGTGATGATGCAGTGATGATTCAGTGATGATGGTGTGATGATGCAGTGAGGATTCTGTGATGCTTTTGTGATGATGCAGTGATGATACTGTGATGATGCAATGATGATGCTTTGATGACCGTGTGTTGATGGTGTGATGATGCTCTGATGATGCAGTGATGATGCAGTGATGATGCGGTAATGATGCTGTGAAGACGCTCTGATGATGCTGTGATGATGCAGTGATGATGCTGTGATGATGCACTGAGGATGTTGTGATGATGTAGTGATGATGCTGTGATGATGCAGTGAGTAAGCTGTGATGATGCAGTGATGATGCAGTGATGATGCTGTGATGATGCAGTGATGATGCTGTGATGATGCTGTGAAGACGTTCTGATGATGCTGTGATGCTGCAGTGATGATGCAGTGATGATGCTGTGATGATGCAGTGATGATGCAGTGATGATGGTGTGATGATGCTGTGATGATGCTGTGATGATGCAGTGATGATGCAGTGATGATGCAGTGATGATGCTGTGATGATGCTGTGATGATGCAGTGATGATGAAGTGATGATGCTGTGATGACACAGTGATGACGCAGTGATGATGCAGTGATGATGCTGTGATGATGCAGTGATGATGCTGTGATGATGCAGTGATGATGCAGTGATGATGCAGTGATGATGGTGTGATGATGCAGTGAGTATGCAGTGAGTATGCAGTGATGATGCTGTGATGATGCAGTGAGGATGCAGTGATGATGCTGTGATGATGCAGTGATGATGCAGTGATGATGCTGTGAAGACGTTCTGATGATGCTGTGATGCTGCAGTGATGATGCAGTGATGATGCAGTGATGATGGTGCGATGATGCAGTGATGATGCTGTGATGATGCAGTGATGATGCAGTGATGATGCTGTGATGATGCAGTGATTATGGTGTGATGATGCAGTGATGATGCAGTGATGATGCTGTGATGATACAGTGATGATGTAATGATGATGCTGTGATGATGCAGTGATGATGCAGTGATGATGGTGTGATGCTGCAGTGATGCTGCAGTGATGCTGCAGTGATGATGCAGTGATGATGCTGTGATGATGCAGTGATGATGCAGTGATGATGGTGTGATGATGCAGTGATGATGAAGTGATGATGCAGTGATGGTGCTGTTTTGACACAATGATGATGCAGTGATGATGCAGTGATGATGCTGTGATGATACAGTGATGATGTAATGATGATGCTGTGATGATGCAGTGATGATGCAGTGATGATGGTGTGATGCTGCAGTGATGCTGCAGTGATGCTGCAGTGATGATGCAGTGATGATGCAGTGATGATGCTGTGATGATGCTGTGATGATGCAGTGATGATGCAGTGATGATGCTGTGATGATGCAGTGATGATGCAGTGATGATGCTTTGATGACGCTGTGATGATGCTGTGATGATGCAGTGATGATTCAGTGATGATGGTGTGATGATGCAGTGAGGATTCTGTGATGCTTTTGTGATGATGCAGTGATGATACTGTGATGATGCAATGATGATGCTTTGATGACCGTGTGTTGATGGTGTGATGATGCTCTGATGATGCAGTGATGATGCAGTGATGATGCTGTGATGATGCAGTGATGATGCTGTGATGATGCTGTGAAGACGTTCTGATGATGCTGTGATGCTGCAGTGATGATGCAGTGATGATGCTGTGATGATGCAGTGATGATGCAGTGATGATGGTGTGATGATGCAGTGATGATGCTGTGATGATGCAGTGATGATGCAGTGATGATGCAGTGATGATGCTGTGATGATGCTGTGATGATGCAGTGATGACAAAGTGATGATGCTGTGATGACACAGTGATGACGCAGTGATGATGCAGTGATGATGCTGTGATGATGCAGTGATGATGCTGTGATGATGCAGTAATGATGCAGTGATGATGCAGTGATGATGTTGTGATGATGCAGTGATTATGGTGTGATGATGGTGTGATGATGCTGTGATGATGCAGTGAGTGAGCTGTGATGATGCAGTGATGATGCAGTGATGATGCTGTGATGATGCAGTGATGATGCAGTGATGATGCAGTGATGATGGTGTGATGATGCAGTGAGTATGCAGTGAGTATGCAGTGATGATGCAGTGATGATGCTGTGATGATGCAGTGAGGATGCAGTGATGATGCAGTGATGATGCTGTTATGATGCTGTTATGATGAAGTGATGATGCAGTGATGATGTTGTTATGACACAGTGATGATGCAGTGATGATGCTGTGATGATGCAGTGATGATGCAGTGATGATGCTGTGATGATGGTGTGATGCTGCAGTGATGATGAAGTGATGATGCAGTGATGATGCAGTGAGGATGCTGTGATGATGCTGTGATGATGCAGTGATGATGCTTTGATGACGCTGTGATGATGCTGTGATGATGCAGTGATGATGCATTGATGATGGTGTGATGATGCAGTGAGTATGCAGTGAGTATGCAGTGATGACGCAGTGATGATGCTGTGATGATGCAGTGAGGATGCAGTGATGATGCAGTGATGATGCTGTTATGATGCTGTTATGATGAAGTGATGATGCAGTGATGATGTTGTTATGACACAGTGATGATGCAGTGATGATGCTGTGATGATGCAGTGATGATGCTGTGATGATGTTGTGATGCTGCAGTGATGATGAATTGATGATGCAGTGATGATGCAGTGAGGATGCTGTGATGATGCTGTGATGATGCAGTGATGATGCAGTGAGGATGCTGTGATGATGCAGTGATGATGCTTTGATGACGCTGTGATGATGCTGTGATGATGCAGTGATGATGCAGTGATGATGGTGTGATGATACAGTGATGATGCAGTGAGGATGCTGTGATGATGCAGTGATGATGCAGTGATGATGCTGTGATGATGCTGTGAAGACGTTCTGATGATGCAGTGATGCTGCAGTGATGATGCTGTGATGATGCTGTGATGATGGTGTGATGATGCTGTGATGATACTGTGATGATGCAGTGATGATGCTGTGATGATGCTGTGATGATGCAGTGATGATGGTGTGATGATGCAGTGAGGATGCTGTGATGATGCTGTGATGATGCTTTGATGACGCTGTGATGATGCTCTGATGATGCTTTGATGACGCTGTGATGATGCTGTGATGATGCTGTGATGATGCAGTGATGATGGTGTGATGATACAGTGTTGATGCAGTGAGGATGCTGTGATGATGCAGTGATGATGCAGTGATGATGCTGTGATGATGCTGTGAAGACGTTCTGATGATGCTGTGATGCTGCAGTGATGATGCTGTGATGATGCTGTGATGATGGTGTGATGATGCTGTGATGATACTGTGATGATGCAGTGATGATGCTGTGATGATGCAGTGATGATGCAGTGATGATGGTGTGATGATGCAGTGAGGATGCTGTGATGATGCAGTGATGATGCAGTTATGATGATGTGTTGATGTAGTGATGACGCTGCGATGATGATGTTGTGATGATGCAGTGGTGATGGTGTGATGATGCTGTGATGATGCAGTGATGATGCTATGATGATGCTTTGATGACGCTGTGATGATGCTCTGATGATGCAGTGATGATGCACTGATGATGCTGTGATGATGCTGTGATGATGCAGTGATTATGCAGTGATGATGGTGTGATGATGCAGTGAGGATGCTGTGATGATGCAGTGATGATGCAGTTATGATGATGTGTTGATGTAGTGATGACGCTGCGATGATGATGTTGTGCTGATGCAGTGGTGATGGTGTGATGATGCTGTGATGATGCAGTGATGATGCAGTGATGATGGTGTGATGATGCAGTGAGGATGCTGTGATGATGCTGTGATGATGCAGTGATGATGGTGTGATGATGCAGTGAGGATGCTGTGATGATTTAGTGATGATGCAGTGATGATGCTGTGATGACACTGTGGTGATTTTGTGATGATTTTGTGATGATGCAGTGATGATACTGTGATGATGCAATGATGATGCTTTGATGACCGTGTGTTGATGGTGTGATGATGCTCTGATGATGCAGTGATTATGCAGTGATGACACTGTGATGATGCTGTGACGATGCAGTGATGATGCGGTGATTATGCAGTGATGATGCTGTGATGATGCTGTGATGATACTGTGATGATGCAGTGATGATGCTGTGATGATGCTGTGATGATGCAGTGATGATGCAGTGATGATGCAGTGATGCTGTTATGACACAGTGATGATGCAGTGATGATGCAGTGATGATGGTGTGATGCTGCAGTGATGATGCAGTGATGATGCTGTGATGATGCTGTGATGATGCAGTGATGATGCTGTGATGATGCAGTGATGATGCAGTGATGATGCTGTGATGATGCTGTGATGATGCAGTGATGATGGTGTGATGCTGCAGTGATGACGCAGTGATGATGCAGTGATGATGTTGTTATGACACAGTGATGATGCTGTGATGATGCAGTGATGACGCTGTGATGATGCTGTGATGACAAAGTGATGATGCAGTGATGATGCAGTGATGATGCTTTGATGACGCTGTGATGATGCTGTGATGATGCAGTGATGATGCAGTGATGATGCTGTGATGATGCAGTGAGGATGCTGTGATGATGTAGTGATGATGCAGTGATGATACAGTGATGATGGTGTGATGCTGCAGTGATGCTGCAGGGATGATGCTGTGATGATGCTGTGATGATGCAGTGATGATGGTGTGATGCTGCAGTGATGATGCAGTGATGACGCTGTGATGATGCAGTGATGATGCAGTGATGATGGTGTGATGATGCAGTAATGATGCTGTGATGATGCTGTGATGATGCAGTGATGACGCAGTGATGATGCAGTGATGATGCAGTGATGATGCTGTGATGATGCAGTGATGATGGTGTGATGATGGAGTGATGATGCAGTGATGATGCAGTGATGATGCTGTGATGATGCAGTGATGATGCTGTGATGATGCTGTGATGATGCAGTGATGATGCAGTGATGATGCAGTGATGATGGTGTGATGATGCAGTGAGGATGCTGTGATGACACTGTGGTGATTTTGTGATGATACTGTGATGATGCAATGATGATGCTTTGATGACCGTGTGTTGATGGTGTGATGATGCTCTGATGATGCAGTGATTATGCAGTGATGACACTGTGATGATGCTGTGACGATGCAGTGATGATGCGGTGATTATGCAGTGATGATGCTGTGATGATACTGTAATGATGCAGTGATGATGCTGTGATGATGCAGTGATGATGCAGTGATGATGAAGTCATGATGCAGTGATGCTGTTATGACACAGTGATGATGCAGTGATGATGCAGTGATGATGCTGTGATGATGCAGTGATGATGCTGTAATGATGCTGTGATGATGCAGTGATGATGCAGTGATGATGCTGGGATGATGCAGTGATGATGCAGTGATGATGCTGTGATGATGCAGTGATGATGCAGTGATGATGCCCTGATGATGCTTTGATGGTGGTATGATGATGTTGTGATGATGTAGTGATGATGCAGGGATGATGCTGTGATGCCTCTGTGGTGATTCAGTGATGATGCAGTGATGACGCTGTGTTGATGTAGTGATGACGCTGCGATGATGATGTTGTGATGATGCAGTGGTGATGGTGTGATGATGCTGTGATGATGCTGTGATTATGCAGTGATGATGCAGTGATGATGCTTTGATGACGCTGTGATGATGCTGTGATGATGCAGTGATGATGCAGTGATGATGGTGTGATGATGCTGTGATGATGCAGTGATGATTGTGTGATGATGGTGTGATGATGCTGTGATGATGCAGTGATGATGCTGTGATGATACTGTGATGATGCAGTGATGATGCTGTGATGATGCTGTGATGATGCAGTAATGATGCAGTGATGATGCAGTGATGATGTTGTGATGATGCTGTGATGATGCAGTGATGATGGTGTGATGATGGTGTGATGATGCAGTGATGATGCTGTGATGATACTGTGATGATGCAGTGATGATGTTGTGATGATGCAGTTATGATGAAGTGATGATGCAGTGATGATGCTGTTATGACACAGTGATGATGCAGTGATGATGCTGTGATGATGCTGTGATGATGGTGTGATGATGCAGTGATGATGGTGTGATGATGCTGTGATGATGCAGTGATGATGAAGTGATGATGCAGTGATGATGCAGTGAGGATGCTGTGATGATGCTGCGATGATGCACTGAGGATGCAGTGATGATGCAGTGATGATGCTGTGATGATGCTGTGATGATGCAATGATGATGCTGTGATGATGCTGTGATGATGCAGTGAGGATGCAGTGATGATGCAGTGAGGATGCTGTGATGATGTAGTGATGTTGCAGTGATGATGCAGTGATGATGGTGTGATGCTGCAGTGATGCTGCAGGGATGATGCTGTGATGATGCTGTGATGATGCAGTGATGATGGTGTGATGCTGCAGTGATGATGCAGTGATGATGCTGTGATGATGCAGTGATGATGCTGTGATGATGCAGTGATGATGTTGTGATGATGCTGTGATGATGCAGTGATGATGGTGTGATGATGGTGTGATGATGCAGTGATGATGCTGTGATGATACTGTGATGATGGTGTGATGATGGTGTGATGATGCAGTGATGATGCAGTGATGATGCTGTGATGATGCAGTGAGGATGCTGTTATGACACTGTGATGATGCAGTGATGATGCTGTGATGATGCAGTGATGATGCAGTGATGATGCTGTGATGATGCTGTGATGATGCAGTGATGATGGTGTGATGATGCAGTGATGATGCTGTGATGATGCAGTGATGATGCAGTGATGATGGTGTGATGATGCAGTGAGGATGCAGTGATGATGCTGTGATGATGCAGTGATGATGCTGTGATGATACTGTGATGATGGTGTGATGATGGTGTGATGATGCAGTGATGAAGCAGTGATGATGCTGTGATGATACAGTGATGATGCTGTTATGACACTGTGATGATGCAGTGATGATGCTGTGATGATGCAGTGATGATGCTGTGATGATGCTGTGATGATGCAGTGATGATGGTGTGATGATGCAGTGATGATGCTGTGATGATACTGTAATGATGCTGTGATGATGCAGTGATGATGGTGTGATGCTGCAGTGATGATGCTGTGATGATGCAGTGATGATGCTGTGATGATGCTGTGATGATGAAGTGATGATGCAGTGATGATGTTGTTATGACACAGTGATGATGCATTGATGATGCTGTGATGATGCAGTGATGATGCAGTGATGATGCTTTGATGACGCTGTGATGATGCTGTGATGATGCAGTGATGATGCAGTGATGATGCTGTGATGATGCAGTGATGATGCAGTGATGATGTAGTGATGATGCAGTGATGATGGTGTGATGCTGCAGTGATGATGCAGGGATGATGCTGTGATGATGCTGTGATGATGCAGTGATGATGGTGTGATGCTGCAGTGATGATGCAGTGATGATGCTGTGATGATGCAGTGATGATGCAGGGATGATGCTGTGATGATGCTGTGATGATGCAGTGATGATGGTGTGATGCTGCAGTGATGATGCAGTGATGATGCTGTGATGATGCAGTGATGATGCAGTGATGATGCTGGGATGATGCAGTGATGATGCAGTGATGATGCGGTGATTATGCAGTGAGGATGCTGTTATGACACTGTGATGATGCAGTGATGATGCTGTGATGATGCAGTGATGATGCAGTGATGATGCTGTGATGATGCTGTGATGATGCAGTGATGATGGTGTGATGATGCAGTGATGATGCTGTGATGATGCAGTGATGATGCAGTGATGATGGTGTGATGATGCAGTGAGGATGCAGTGATGATGCTGTGATGATGCAGTGATGATGCTGTGATGATACTGTGATGATGGTGTGATGATGGTGTGATGATGCAGTGATGAAGCAGTGATGATGCTGTGATGATACAGTGATGATGCTGTTATGACACTGTGATGATGCAGTGATGATGCTTTGATGACGCTGTGATGATGCTGTGATGATGCAGTGATGATGCAGTGATGATGCTGTGATGATGCAGTGATGATGCAGTGATGATGTAGTGATGATGCAGTGATGATGGTGTGATGCTGCAGTGATGATGCAGGGATGATGCTGTGATGATGCTGTGATGATGCAGTGATGATGGTGTGATGCTGCAGTGATGATGCAGTGATGATGCTGTGATGATGCAGTGATGATGCAGGGATGATGCTGTGATGATGCTGTGATGATGCAGTGATGATGGTGTGATGCTGCAGTGATGATGCAGTGATGATGCTGTGATGATGCAGTGATGATGCAGTGATGATGCTGGGATGATGCAGTGATGATGCAGTGATGATGCGGTGATTATGCAGTGATGACACTGTGATGATGCGGTGACGATGCAGTGATGATGCGGTGATTATGCAGTGATGATGCTGTGATGATACTGTAATGATGCAGTGATGATGCTGTGATGATGCAGTGATGATGCAGTGATGATGAAGTCATGATGCAGTGATGCTGTTATGACACAGTGATGATGCAGTGATGATGCAGTGATGATGCAGTGAGGATGCTGTGATGATGCTGTAATGATGCTGTGATGATGCAGTGATGATGCTGTGATGATGCAGTGATGATGCAGTGATGATGCTGGGATGATGCAGTGATGATGCTGTGATGATGCAGTGATGATGCAGTGATGATGCCCTGATGATGCTTTGATGGTGGTATGATGATGTTGTGATGATGTAGTGATGATGCAGGGATGATGCTGTGATGCCTCTGTGGTGATGCAGTGATGATGCAGTGATGACGCTGTGTTGATGTAGTGATGACGCTGCGATGATGATGTTGTGATGATGCAGTGGTGATGGTGTGATGATGCTGTGATGATGCTGTGATGATGCAGTGATGATGCAGTGATGATGCTTTGATGACGCTGTGATGATGCTGTGATGATGCAGTGATGATGCAGTGATGATGGTGTGATGATGCTGTGATGATGCAGTGATGATTGTGTGATGATGGTGTGATGATGCTGTGATGATGCAGTGATGATGCTGTGATGATACTGTGATGATGCAGTGATGATGCTGTGATGATGCTGTGATGATGCAGTAATGATGCAGTGATGATGCAGTGATGATATTGTGATGATGCTGTGATGATGCAGTGATGATGGTGTGATGATGGTGTGATGATGCAGTGATGATGCTGTGATGATACTGTGATGATGCAGTGATGATGCTGTGATGATGCAGTGATGATGAAGTGATGATGCAGTGATGATGCTGTTATGACACAGTGATGATGCAGTGATGATGCTGTGATGATGCTGTGATGATGGTGTGATGATGCAGTGATGATGGTGTGATGATGCTGTGATGATGCAGTGATGATGAAGTGATGATGCAGTGATGATGCAGTGAGGATGCTGTGATGATGCTGTGATGATGCAGTGATGCTGTTATGACACAGTGATGATGCTGTGAGGATGCTGTGATGATGCTGTGATGATGCAGTGATGCTGTTATGACACAGTGATGATGCTGTGATGATGCAGTGATGATGGTGTGATGATGCTGTGATGATGCAGTGATGATGCAGTGATGACTCTGTGTTGATGTAGTGATGACGCTGCGATGATGATGTTGTGATGATGCAGTGGTGATGGTGTGATGATGCTGTGATGATGCTGTGATTATGCAGTGATGATGCAGTGATGATGCTTTGATGACGCTGTGATGATGCTGTGATGATGCAGTGATGATGCAGTGATGATGGTGTGATGATGCTGTGATGATGCAGTGATGATTGTGTGATGATGGTGTGATGATGCTGTGATGATGCAGTGATGATGCTGTGATGATACTGTGATGATGCAGTGATGATGTTGTGATGATGCTGTGATGATGCAGTGATGATGGTGTGATGATGGTGTGATGATGCAGTGATGATGCTGTGATGATACTGTGATGATGCAGTGATGATGCTGTGATGATGCAGTGATGATGAAGTGATGATGCAGTGATGATGCTGTTATGACACAGTGATGATGAAGTGATGATGCAGTGATGATGCTGTTATGACACAGTGATGACACAGTGATGATGCAGTGATGATGCTGTGATGACACAGTGATGATGCAGTGATGATGCTGTGATGATGGTGTGATGATGCAGTGAGGATGTTTTGATGATGCTGTGATGATGCAGTGATGATGCTGTGATGATGCAGTGATGATGCTGTGATGATGCAGTGAGTAAGCTGTGATGATGCAGTGATGATGCAGTGATGATGCAGTGATGATGCTGTGATGATGCAGTGAGGATGCAGTGATGATGCAGTGATGATGCTGTGATGATGCTGTGATGATGCAGTGAGGATGCAGTGATGATGCAGTGATGATGCTGTGATGATGCAGTGATGATGCTGTGATGATTCTGTGAAGACGTTCTGATGATGCTGTGATGCTGCAGTGATGATGCAGTGATGATGCTGTGATGATGGTGTGATGATGCAGTGATGATGCAGTGATGATGGTGTGATGATGCAGTGATGATGCTGTGATGATGCAGTGATGATGCAGTGAGGATGCTGTGATGATGGTGTGATGCTGCAGTGATGATGAAGTGATGATGCAGTGATGATGCAGTGAGGATGCTGTGATGATGGTGTGATGCTGCAGTGATGATGAAGTGATGATGCAGTGATGATGCAGTGAGGATGCTGTGATGATGCTGTGATGATGCAGTGATGATGCAGTGAGGATGCTGTGATGATGCTGTGATGATGCAGTGATGATGCTTTGATGACGCTGTGATGATGCTGTGATGATGCAGTGATGATGCAGTGATGACGCTGTGATGATGCTGTGAAGACGTTCTGATGATGCTGTGATGCTGCAGTGATGATGCTGTGATGATGCTGTGATGATGGTGTGATGATGCTGTGATGATACTGTGATGATGCAGTGATGATGCTGTGATGATGCTGTGATGATGCAGTGATGATGCAGTGATGATGGTGTGATGATGCAGTGAGGATGCTGTGATGATGCAGTGATGATGCACTGATGATGCTGTGATGATGCTGTGATGATGCAGTGATGATGCAGTGATGATGGTGTGATGATGCAGTGAGGATGCTGTGATGATGCAGTGATGATGCAGTTATGATGATGTGTTGATGTAGTGATGACGCTGCGATGATGATGTTGTGATGATGCAATGGTGATGGTGTGATGATGCTGTGATGATGCAGTGATGATGCAGTGATGATGCTTTGATGACGCTGTGATGATGCTGTGATGATGCAGTGATGATGCAGTGATGATGGTGTGATGATGCAGTGAGGATGCTGTGATGATTTAGTGATGATGCAGTGAGGATGCTGTGATGACACTGTGGTGATTTTGTGATGATGCAGTGATGATACTGTGATGATGCAATGATGATGCTTTGATGACCGTGTGTTGATGGTGTGATGATGCTCTGATGATGCAGTGATTATGCAGTGATGACACTGTGATGATGCTGTGACGATGCAGTGATGATGCAGTGATGATGCAGTGATGATGCAGTGATGATGGTGTGATGATGCAGTGAGTATGCAGTGAGTATGCAGTGATGATGCTGTGATGATGCAGTGAGGATGCAGTGATGATGCAGTGATGATGCTGTGATGATGCAGTGATGATGCAGTGATGATGCTGTGAAGACGTTCTGATGATGCTGTGATGCTGCAGTGATGATGCAGTGATGATGCAGTGATGATGGTGCGATGATGCAGTGATGATGCTGTGATGATGCAGTGATGATGCAGTGATGATGCTGTGATGATGCAGTGATTATGGTGTGATGATGCAGTGATGATGCAGTGATGATGCTGTGATGATACAGTGATGATGTAATGACGATGCTGTGATGATGCAGTGATGATGCAGTGATGATGGTGTGATGCTGCAGTGATGCTGCAGTGATGATGCAGTGATGATGCAGTGATGATGCTGTGATGATGCAGTGATGATGCAGTGATGATGGTGTGATGATGCAGTGATGATGAAGTGATGATGCAGTGATGGTGCTGTTTTGACACAATGATGATGCAGTGATGATGCAGTGATGATGCAGTGATGATGCTGTGATGATACAGTGATGATGTAATGATGATGCTGTGATGATGCAGTGATGATGCAGTGATGATGGAGTGATGCTGCAGTGATGCTGCAGTGATGCTGCAGTGATGATGCAGTGATGATGCAGTGATGATGCTGTGATGATGCAGTGATGATGCAGTGATGATGCTGTGATGATGCAGTGATGATGCAGTGATGATGCTTTGATGACGCTGTGATGATGCTGTGATGATGCAGTGATGATTCAGTGATGATGGTGTGATGATGCAGTGAGGATTCTGTGATGCTTTTGTGATGATGCAGTGATGATACTGTGATGATGCAATGATGATGCTTTGATGACCGTGTGTTGATGGTGTGATGATGCTCTGATGATGCAGTGATGATGCAGTGATGATGCGGTAATGATGCTGTGAAGACGCTCTGATGATGCTGTGATGATGCAGTGATGATGCTGTGATGATGCACTGAGGATGTTGTGATGATGTAGTGATGATGCTGTGATGATGCAGTGAGTAAGCTGTGATGATGCAGTGATGATGCAGTGATGATGCTGTGATGATGCAGTGATGATGCTGTGATGATGCTGTGAAGACGTTCTGATGATGCTGTGATGCTGCAGTGATGATGCAGTGATGATGCTGTGATGATGCAGTGATGATGCAGTGATGATGGTGTGATGATGCTGTGATGATGCTGTGATGATGCAGTGATGATGCAGTGATGATGCAGTGATGATGCTGTGATGATGCTGTGATGATGCAGTGATGATGAAGTGATGATGCTGTGATGACACAGTGATGACGCAGTGATGATGCAGTGATGATGCTGTGATGATGCAGTGATGATGCTGTGATGATGCAGTGATGATGCAGTGATGATGCAGTGATGATGGTGTGATGATGCAGTGAGTATGCAGTGAGTATGCAGTGATGATGCTGTGATGATGCAGTGAGGATGCAGTGATGATGCAGTGATGATGCTGTGATGATGCAGTGATGATGCAGTGATGATGCTGTGAAGACGTTCTGATGATGCTGTGATGCTGCAGTGATGATGCAGTGATGATGCAGTGATGATGGTGCGATGATGCAGTGATGATGCTGTGATGATGCAGTGATGATGCAGTGATGATGCTGTGATGATGCTGTGATGATGCAGTGATGATGCAGTGATGATGCTGGGATGATGCAGTGATGATGCTTTGATGACGCTGTGATGATGCTGTGATGATGCAGTGATGATGCTGTGATGATACTGTGATGATGCAGTGATGATGCTGTGATGATGCTGTGATGATGCAGTGATGATGCAGTGATGATGAAGTCATGATGAAGTCATGATGCAGTGATGCTGTTATGACACAGTGATGATGCAGTGATGACACAGTGATGACGCTGTGATGATTATCTGATGATGCAGTGATGATGCACTGATGATGCTTTGATGGTGGTATGATGATGTTGTGATGATGTAGTGATGATGCAGGAATGATGCTGTGATGCCTCTGTCGTGATGCAGTGATGATGCAGTGATGACGCTGTGTTGATGTAGTGATGACGCTGCGATGAT
The DNA here is from genome assembly GCA_951411735.1 of Somateria mollissima. Lineage (NCBI taxonomy): Eukaryota > Metazoa > Chordata > Aves > Anseriformes > Anatidae > Somateria > Somateria mollissima. Next base: position 22,573,258 of record OX598312.1, read on the forward strand.
GATGTTGTGATGATGCAGTGGTGATGGTGTGATGATGCTGTGATGATGCAGTGATGATGCAGTGATCATGGTGTGATGATGCTGTGATGATGCAGTGATGATGGTGTGATGATGAAGTGATGATGCAGTGATGATGTTGTTATGACACAGTGATGATGCAGTGATGATGCTGTGATGATGCAGTCATGATGCAGTGATGATGCTATGATGATGGTGTGATGCTGCAGTGATGATGAAGTGATGATGCAGTGATGATGCAGTGAGGATGCTGTGATGATGCTGTGATGATGCAGTGATGATGCAGTGAGGATGCTGTGATGATGCTGTGATGATGCAGTGATGATGCTTTGATGACGCTGTGATGATGCTGTGATGATGCAGTGATGATGCATTGATGATGGTGTGATGATGCAGTGAGTATGCAGTGAGTATGCAGTGATGATGCAGTGATGATGCTGTGATGATGCAGTGATGATGCAGTGATGATGCAGTGATGATGCTGTTATGATGCTGTAATGATGAAGTGATGATGCAGTGATGATGTTGTTATGACACAGTGATGATGCAGTGATGATGCTGTGATGATGCAGTGATGATGCAGTGATGATGCTGTGATGATGGTGTGATGCTGCAGTGATGATGAAGTGATGATGCAGTGATGATGCAGTGAGGATGCTGTGATGATGCTGTGATGATGCAGTGATGATGCAGTGAGGATGCTGTGATGATGCTGTGATGATGCAGTGATGATGCGTTGATGACGCTGTGATGATGCTGTGATGATGCAGTGATGATGCAGTGATGATGGTGTGATGATACAGTGATGATGCAGTGAGGATGCTGTGATGATGCAGTGATGATGCAGTGATGATGCTGTGATGATGCTGTGAAGACGTTCTGATGATGCTGTGATGCTGCAGTGATGATGCTGTGATGATGCAGTGATGATGCAGTGATGATGCTGTGATGATACTGTGATGATGCAGTGATGATGCTGTGATGATGCTGTGATGATGCAGTGATGATGCAGTGATGATGGTGTGATGATGCAGTGAGGATGCTGTGATGATGCAGTGATGATGCAGTTATGATGATGTGTTGATGTAGTGATGACGCTGCGATGATGATGTTGTGATGATGCAGTGGTGATGGTGTGATGATGCTGTGATGATGCAGTGATGATGCAGTGATGATGCTTTGATGACGCTGTGATGATGCTCTGATGATGCATTGATGACGCTGTGATGATGCTGTGATGATGTTGTGATGATGCAGTGATGATGCAGTGATGATGGTGTGATGATGCAGTGAGGATGCTGTGATGATGCAGTGATGATGCAGTTATGATGATGTGTTGATGTAGTGATGACGCTGCGATGATGATGTTGTGATGATGCAGTGGTGATGGTGTGATGATGCTGTGATGATGCAGTGATGATGCAGTGATGATGCTTTGATGACGCTGTGATGATGCTGTGATGATGCAGTGATGATGCAGTGATGATGGTGTGATGATGCAGTGAGGATGCTGTGATGATTTAGTGATGATGCAGTGATGATGCTGTGATGACACTGTGGTGATTTTGTGATGATTTTGTGATGATGCAGTGATGATACTGTGATGATGCAATGATGATGCTTTGATGACCGTGTGTTGATGGTGTGATGATGCTCTGATGATGCAGTGATTACGCAGTGATGACACTGTGATGATGCTGTGACGATGCAGTGATGATGCAGTGATGATGCAGTGATGATGCTGTGATGATACTGTGATCATGCAGTGATGATGCTGTGATGATGCTGTGATGATGCAGTGATGATGCAGTGATGATGCAGTGATGCTGTTATGACACAGTGATGATGCAGTGATGATGCAGTGATGATGCAGTGATGATGCAGTGATGATGCTGTAATGATGCTGTGATGATGCAGTGATTATGCTGTGATGATGCAGTGATGATGCAGTGATGATGCTGTGATGATGCAGTGATAATGGTGTGATGCTGCAGTGATGATGCTGTGATGATGCAGTGATGATGCTGTGATGATGCTGTGATGATGAAGTGATGATGCAGTGATGATGTTGTTATGACACAGTGATGATGCAGTGATGACACAGTGATGATGCAGTGATGATGCTGTGATGATGCTGTGATGACAAAGTGATGATGCAGTGATGATGCAGTGATGATGCAGTGATGATGCTTTGATGACGCTGTGATGATGCTGTGATGATGCAGTGATGATGCAGTGATGATGCTGTGATGATGCAGTGAGGATTCTGTGATGATGTAGTGATGATGCAGTGAGGATGCTGTGATGATGCAGTGATGATGCTGTGATGATGCAGTGATGATGGTGTGATGCTGCAGGGATGCTGCAGGGATGATGCTGTGATGATGCTGTGATGATGCAGTGATGATGGTGTGATGCTGCAGTGATGATGCAGTGATGATGCTGTGATGATGCAGTGATGATGCTGTGATGATGCAGTGATGATGTTGTGATGATGCTGTGATGATGCAGTGATGATGGTGTGATGATGGTGTGATGATGCAGTGATGATGCTGTGATGATACTGTGATGATGGTGTGATGATGGTGTGATGATGCAGTGATGATGCAGTGATGATGCTGTGATGATGCAGTGAGGATGCTGTTATGACACTGTGATGATGCAGTGATGATGCTGTGATGATGCAGTGATGATGCAGTGATGATGCTGTGATGATGCTGTGATGATGCAGTGATGATGGTGTGATGATGCAGTGATGATGCTGTGATGATGCAGTGATGATGCAGTGATGATGGTGTGATGATGCAGTGAGGATGCAGTGATGATGCTGTGATGATGCAGTGATGATGCTGTGATGATACTGTGATGATGGTGTGATGATGGTGTGATGATGCAGTGATGAAGCAGTGATGATGCTGTGATGATACAGTGATGATGCTGTTATGACACTGTGATGATGCAGTGATGATGCTGTGATGATGCAGTGATGATGCTGTGATGATGCTGTGATGATGCAGTGATGATGGTGTGATGATGCAGTGATGATGCTGTGATGATACTGTAATGATGCTGTGATGATGCAGTGATGATGGTGTGATGCTGCAGTGATGATGCTGTGATGATGCAGTGATGATGCTGTGATGATGCTGTGATGATGAAGTGATGATGCAGTGATGATGTTGTTATGACACAGTGATGATGCATTGATGATGCTGTGATGATGCAGTGATGATGCAGTGATGATGCTTTGATGACGCTGTGATGATGCTGTGATGATGCAGTGATGATGCAGTGATGATGCTGTGATGATGCAGTGATGATGCAGTGATGATGTAGTGATGATGCAGTGATGATGGTGTGATGCTGCAGTGATGATGCAGGGATGATGCTGTGATGATGCTGTGATGATGCAGTGATGATGGTGTGATGCTGCAGTGATGATGCAGTGATGATGCTGTGATGATGCAGTGATGATGCAGGGATGATGCTGTGATGATGCTGTGATGATGCAGTGATGATGGTGTGATGCTGCAGTGATGATGCAGTGATGATGCTGTGATGATGCAGTGATGATGCAGTGATGATGCTGGGATGATGCAGTGATGATGCAGTGATGATGCGGTGATTATGCAGTGAGGATGCTGTTATGACACTGTGATGATGCAGTGATGATGCTGTGATGATGCAGTGATGATGCAGTGATGATGCTGTGATGATGCTGTGATGATGCAGTGATGATGGTGTGATGATGCAGTGATGATGCTGTGATGATGCAGTGATGATGCAGTGATGATGGTGTGATGATGCAGTGAGGATGCAGTGATGATGCTGTGATGATGCAGTGATGATGCTGTGATGATACTGTGATGATGGTGTGATGATGGTGTGATGATGCAGTGATGAAGCAGTGATGATGCTGTGATGATACAGTGATGATGCTGTTATGACACTGTGATGATGCAGTGATGATGCTGTGATGATGCAGTGATGATGCTGTGATGATGCTGTGATGATGCAGTGATGATGGTGTGATGATGCAGTGATGATGCTGTGATGATACTGTAATGATGCTGTGATGATGCAGTGATGATGGTGTGATGCTGCAGTGATGATGCTGTGATGATGCAGTGATGATGCTGTGATGATGCTGTGATGATGAAGTGATGATGCAGTGATGATGTTGTTATGACACAGTGATGATGCATTGATGATGCTGTGATGATGCAGTGATGATGCAGTGATGATGCTTTGATGACGCTGTGATGATGCTGTGATGATGCAGTGATGATGCAGTGATGATGCTGTGATGATGCAGTGATGATGCAGTGATGATGTAGTGATGATGCAGTGATGATGGTGTGATGCTGCAGTGATGATGCAGGGATGATGCTGTGATGATGCTGTGATGATGCAGTGATGATGGTGTGATGCTGCAGTGATGATGCAGTGATGATGCTGTGATGATGCAGTGATGATGCAGGGATGATGCTGTGATGATGCTGTGATGATGCAGTGATGATGGTGTGATGCTGCAGTGATGATGCAGTGATGATGCTGTGATGATGCAGTGATGATGCAGTGATGATGCTGGGATGATGCAGTGATGATGCAGTGATGATGCGGTGATTATGCAGTGATGACACTGTGATGATGCGGTGACGATGCAGTGATGATGCGGTGATTATGCAGTGATGATGCTGTGATGATACTGTAATGATGCAGTGATGATGCTGTGATGATGCAGTGATGATGCAGTGATGATGAAGTCATGATGCAGTGATGCTGTTATGACACAGTGATGATGCAGTGATGATGCAGTGATGATGCAGTGAGGATGCTGTGATGATGCTGTAATGATGCTGTGATGATGCAGTGATGATGCTGTGATGATGCAGTGATGATGCAGTGATGATGCTGGGATGATGCAGTGATGATGCAGTGATGATGCTGTGATGATGCAGTGATGATGCAGTGATGATGCCCTGATGATGCTTTGATGGTGGTATGATGATGTTGTGATGATGTAGTGATGATGCAGGGATGATGCTGTGATGCCTCTGTGGTGATGCAGTGATGATGCAGTGATGACGCTGTGTTGATGTAGTGATGACGCTGCGATGATGATGTTGTGATGATGCAGTGGTGATGGTGTGATGATGCTGTGATGATGCTGTGATGATGCAGTGATGATGCAGTGATGATGCTTTGATGACGCTGTGATGATGCTGTGATGATGCAGTGATGATGCAGTGATGATGGTGTGATGATGCTGTGATGATGCAGTGATGATTGTGTGATGATGGTGTGATGATGCTGTGATGATGCAGTGATGATGCTGTGATGATACTGTGATGATGCAGTGATGATGCTGTGATGATGCTGTGATGATGCAGTAATGATGCAGTGATGATGCAGTGATGATGTTGTGATGATGCTGTGATGATGCAGTGATGATGGTGTGATGATGGTGTGATGATGCAGTGATGATGCTGTGATGATACTGTGATGATGCAGTGATGATGCTGTGATGATGCAGTGATGATGAAGTGATGATGCAGTGATGATGCTGTTATGACACAGTGATGATGCAGTGATGATGCTGTGATGATGCTGTGATGATGGTGTGATGATGCAGTGATGATGGTGTGATGATGCTGTGATGATGCAGTGATGATGAAGTGATGATGCAGTGATGATGCAGTGAGGATGCTGTGATGATGCTGTGATGATGCAGTGATGCTGTTATGACACAGTGATGATGCTGTGAGGATGCTGTGATGATGCTGTGATGATGCAGTGATGCTGTTATGACACAGTGATGATGCTGTGATGATGCAGTGATGATGGTGTGATGATGCTGTGATGATGCAGTGATGATGCAGTGATGACTCTGTGTTGATGTAGTGATGACGCTGCGATGATGATGTTGTGATGATGCAGTGGTGATGGTGTGATGATGCTGTGATGATGCTGTGATTATGCAGTGATGATGCAGTGATGATGCTTTGATGACGCTGTGATGATGCTGTGATGATGCAGTGATGATGCAGTGATGATGGTGTGATGATGCTGTGATGATGCAGTGATGATTGTGTGATGATGGTGTGATGATGCTGTGATGATGCAGTGATGATGCTGTGATGATACTGTGATGATGCAGTGATGATGCTGTGATGATGCTGTGATGATGCAGTAATGATGCAGTGAGGATGCAGTGATGATGTTGTGATGATGCTGTGATGATGCAGTGATGATGGTGTGATGATGGTGTGATGATGCAGTGATGATGCTGTGATGATACTGTGATGATGCAGTGATGATGCTGTGATGATGCAGTGATGATGAAGTGATGATGCAGTGATGATGCTGTTATGACACAGTGATGATGAAGTGATGATGCAGTGATGATGCTGTTATGACACAGTGATGACACAGTGATGATGCAGTGATGATGCTGTGATGACACAGTGATGATGCAGTGATGATGCTGTGATGATGGTGTGATGATGCAGTGAGGATGTTTTGATGATGCTGTGATGATGCAGTGATGATGCTGTGATGATGCAGTGATGATGCTGTGATGATGCAGTGAGTAAGCTGTGATGATGCAGTGATGATGCAGTGATGATGCAGTGATGATGCTGTGATGATGCAGTGAGGATGCAGTGATGATGCAGTGATGATGCTGTGATGATGCTGTGATGATGCAGTGAGGATGCAGTGATGATGCAGTGATGATGCTGTGATGATGCAGTGATGATGCTGTGATGATTCTGTGAAGACGTTCTGATGATGCTGTGATGCTGCAGTGATGATGCAGTGATGATGCTGTGATGATGGTGTGATGATGCAGTGATGATGCAGTGATGATGGTGTGATGATGCAGTGATGATGCTGTGATGATGCAGTGATGATGCAGTGAGGATGCTGTGATGATGGTGTGATGCTGCAGTGATGATGAAGTGATGATGCAGTGATGATGCAGTGAGGATGCTGTGATGATGGTGTGATGCTGCAGTGATGATGAAGTGATGATGCAGTGATGATGCAGTGAGGATGCTGTGATGATGCTGTGATGATGCAGTGATGATGCAGTGAGGATGCTGTGATGATGCTGTGATGATGCAGTGATGATGCTTTGATGACGCTGTGATGATGCTGTGATGATGCAGTGATGATGCAGTGATGACGCTGTGATGATGCTGTGAAGACGTTCTGATGATGCTGTGATGCTGCAGTGATGATGCTGTGATGATGCTGTGATGATGGTGTGATGATGCTGTGATGATACTGTGATGATGCAGTGATGATGCTGTGATGATGCTGTGATGATGCAGTGATGATGCAGTGATGATGGTGTGATGATGCAGTGAGGATGCTGTGATGATGCAGTGATGATGCACTGATGATGCTGTGATGATGCTGTGATGATGCAGTGATGATGCAGTGATGATGGTGTGATGATGCAGTGAGGATGCTGTGATGATGCAGTGATGATGCAGTTATGATGATGTGTTGATGTAGTGATGACGCTGCGATGATGATGTTGTGATGATGCAATGGTGATGGTGTGATGATGCTGTGATGATGCAGTGATGATGCAGTGATGATGCTTTGATGACGCTGTGATGATGCTGTGATGATGCAGTGATGATGCAGTGATGATGGTGTGATGATGCAGTGAGGATGCTGTGATGATTTAGTGATGATGCAGTGAGGATGCTGTGATGACACTGTGGTGATTTTGTGATGATGCAGTGATGATACTGTGATGATGCAATGATGATGCTTTGATGACCGTGTGTTGATGGTGTGATGATGCTCTGATGATGCAGTGATTATGCAGTGATGACACTGTGATGATGCTGTGACGATGCAGTGATGATGCAGTGATGATGCAGTGATGATGCAGTGATGATGCAGTGATGATGGTGTGATGATGCAGTGAGTATGCAGTGAGTATGCAGTGATGATGCTGTGATGATGCAGTGAGGATGCAGTGATGATGCAGTGATGATGCTGTGATGATGCAGTGATGATGCAGTGATGATGCTGTGAAGACGTTCTGATGATGCTGTGATGCTGCAGTGATGATGCAGTGATGATGCAGTGATGATGGTGCGATGATGCAGTGATGATGCTGTGATGATGCAGTGATGATGCAGTGATGATGCTGTGATGATGCAGTGATTATGGTGTGATGATGCAGTGATGATGCAGTGATGATGCTGTGATGATACAGTGATGATGTAATGACGATGCTGTGATGATGCAGTGATGATGCAGTGATGATGGTGTGATGCTGCAGTGATGCTGCAGTGATGCTGCAGTGATGATGCAGTGATGATGCTGTGATGATGCAGTGATGATGCAGTGATGATGGTGTGATGATGCAGTGATGATGAAGTGATGATGCAGTGATGGTGCTGTTTTGACACAATGATGATGCAGTGATGATGCAGTGATGATGCAGTGATGATGCTGTGATGATACAGTGATGATGTAATGATGATGCTGTGATGATGCAGTGATGATGCAGTGATGATGGAGTGATGCTGCAGTGATGCTGCAGTGATGCTGCAGTGATGATGCAGTGATGATGCAGTGATGATGCTGTGATGATGCAGTGATGATGCAGTGATGATGCTGTGATGATGCAGTGATGATGCAGTGATGATGCTTTGATGACGCTGTGATGATGCTGTGATGATGCAGTGATGATTCAGTGATGATGGTGTGATGATGCAGTGAGGATTCTGTGATGCTTTTGTGATGATGCAGTGATGATACTGTGATGATGCAATGATGATGCTTTGATGACCGTGTGTTGATGGTGTGATGATGCTCTGATGATGCAGTGATGATGCAGTGATGATGCGGTAATGATGCTGTGAAGACGCTCTGATGATGCTGTGATGATGCAGTGATGATGCTGTGATGATGCACTGAGGATGTTGTGATGATGTAGTGATGATGCTGTGATGATGCAGTGAGTAAGCTGTGATGATGCAGTGATGATGCAGTGATGATGCTGTGATGATGCAGTGATGATGCTGTGATGATGCTGTGAAGACGTTCTGATGATGCTGTGATGCTGCAGTGATGATGCAGTGATGATGCTGTGATGATGCAGTGATGATGCAGTGATGATGGTGTGATGATGCTGTGATGATGCTGTGATGATGCAGTGATGATGCAGTGATGATGCAGTGATGATGCTGTGATGATGCTGTGATGATGCAGTGATGATGAAGTGATGATGCTGTGATGACACAGTGATGACGCAGTGATGATGCAGTGATGATGCTGTGATGATGCAGTGATGATGCTGTGATGATGCAGTGATGATGCAGTGATGATGCAGTGATGATGGTGTGATGATGCAGTGAGTATGCAGTGAGTATGCAGTGATGATGCTGTGATGATGCAGTGAGGATGCAGTGATGATGCTGTGATGATGCAGTGATGATGCAGTGATGATGCTGTGAAGACGTTCTGATGATGCTGTGATGCTGCAGTGATGATGCAGTGATGATGCAGTGATGATGGTGCGATGATGCAGTGATGATGCTGTGATGATGCAGTGATGATGCAGTGATGATGCTGTGATGATGCAGTGATTATGGTGTGATGATGCAGTGATGATGCAGTGATGATGCTGTGATGATACAGTGATGATGTAATGATGATGCTGTGATGATGCAGTGATGATGCAGTGATGATGGTGTGATGCTGCAGTGATGCTGCAGTGATGCTGCAGTGATGATGCAGTGATGATGCTGTGATGATGCAGTGATGATGCAGTGATGATGGTGTGATGATGCAGTGATGATGAAGTGATGATGCAGTGATGGTGCTGTTTTGACACAATGATGATGCAGTGATGATGCAGTGATGATGCTGTGATGATACAGTGATGATGTAATGATGATGCTGTGATGATGCAGTGATGATGCAGTGATGATGGTGTGATGCTGCAGTGATGCTGCAGTGATGCTGCAGTGATGATGCAGTGATGATGCAGTGATGATGCTGTGATGATGCTGTGATGATGCAGTGATGATGCAGTGATGATGCTGTGATGATGCAGTGATGATGCAGTGATGATGCTTTGATGACGCTGTGATGATGCTGTGATGATGCAGTGATGATTCAGTGATGATGGTGTGATGATGCAGTGAGGATTCTGTGATGCTTTTGTGATGATGCAGTGATGATACTGTGATGATGCAATGATGATGCTTTGATGACCGTGTGTTGATGGTGTGATGATGCTCTGATGATGCAGTGATGATGCAGTGATGATGCTGTGATGATGCAGTGATGATGCTGTGATGATGCTGTGAAGACGTTCTGATGATGCTGTGATGCTGCAGTGATGATGCAGTGATGATGCTGTGATGATGCAGTGATGATGCAGTGATGATGGTGTGATGATGCAGTGATGATGCTGTGATGATGCAGTGATGATGCAGTGATGATGCAGTGATGATGCTGTGATGATGCTGTGATGATGCAGTGATGACAAAGTGATGATGCTGTGATGACACAGTGATGACGCAGTGATGATGCAGTGATGATGCTGTGATGATGCAGTGATGATGCTGTGATGATGCAGTAATGATGCAGTGATGATGCAGTGATGATGTTGTGATGATGCAGTGATTATGGTGTGATGATGGTGTGATGATGCTGTGATGATGCAGTGAGTGAGCTGTGATGATGCAGTGATGATGCAGTGATGATGCTGTGATGATGCAGTGATGATGCAGTGATGATGCAGTGATGATGGTGTGATGATGCAGTGAGTATGCAGTGAGTATGCAGTGATGATGCAGTGATGATGCTGTGATGATGCAGTGAGGATGCAGTGATGATGCAGTGATGATGCTGTTATGATGCTGTTATGATGAAGTGATGATGCAGTGATGATGTTGTTATGACACAGTGATGATGCAGTGATGATGCTGTGATGATGCAGTGATGATGCAGTGATGATGCTGTGATGATGGTGTGATGCTGCAGTGATGATGAAGTGATGATGCAGTGATGATGCAGTGAGGATGCTGTGATGATGCTGTGATGATGCAGTGATGATGCTTTGATGACGCTGTGATGATGCTGTGATGATGCAGTGATGATGCATTGATGATGGTGTGATGATGCAGTGAGTATGCAGTGAGTATGCAGTGATGACGCAGTGATGATGCTGTGATGATGCAGTGAGGATGCAGTGATGATGCAGTGATGATGCTGTTATGATGCTGTTATGATGAAGTGATGATGCAGTGATGATGTTGTTATGACACAGTGATGATGCAGTGATGATGCTGTGATGATGCAGTGATGATGCTGTGATGATGTTGTGATGCTGCAGTGATGATGAATTGATGATGCAGTGATGATGCAGTGAGGATGCTGTGATGATGCTGTGATGATGCAGTGATGATGCAGTGAGGATGCTGTGATGATGCAGTGATGATGCTTTGATGACGCTGTGATGATGCTGTGATGATGCAGTGATGATGCAGTGATGATGGTGTGATGATACAGTGATGATGCAGTGAGGATGCTGTGATGATGCAGTGATGATGCAGTGATGATGCTGTGATGATGCTGTGAAGACGTTCTGATGATGCAGTGATGCTGCAGTGATGATGCTGTGATGATGCTGTGATGATGGTGTGATGATGCTGTGATGATACTGTGATGATGCAGTGATGATGCTGTGATGATGCTGTGATGATGCAGTGATGATGGTGTGATGATGCAGTGAGGATGCTGTGATGATGCTGTGATGATGCTTTGATGACGCTGTGATGATGCTCTGATGATGCTTTGATGACGCTGTGATGATGCTGTGATGATGCTGTGATGATGCAGTGATGATGGTGTGATGATACAGTGTTGATGCAGTGAGGATGCTGTGATGATGCAGTGATGATGCAGTGATGATGCTGTGATGATGCTGTGAAGACGTTCTGATGATGCTGTGATGCTGCAGTGATGATGCTGTGATGATGCTGTGATGATGGTGTGATGATGCTGTGATGATACTGTGATGATGCAGTGATGATGCTGTGATGATGCAGTGATGATGCAGTGATGATGGTGTGATGATGCAGTGAGGATGCTGTGATGATGCAGTGATGATGCAGTTATGATGATGTGTTGATGTAGTGATGACGCTGCGATGATGATGTTGTGATGATGCAGTGGTGATGGTGTGATGATGCTGTGATGATGCAGTGATGATGCTATGATGATGCTTTGATGACGCTGTGATGATGCTCTGATGATGCAGTGATGATGCACTGATGATGCTGTGATGATGCTGTGATGATGCAGTGATTATGCAGTGATGATGGTGTGATGATGCAGTGAGGATGCTGTGATGATGCAGTGATGATGCAGTTATGATGATGTGTTGATGTAGTGATGACGCTGCGATGATGATGTTGTGCTGATGCAGTGGTGATGGTGTGATGATGCTGTGATGATGCAGTGATGATGCAGTGATGATGGTGTGATGATGCAGTGAGGATGCTGTGATGATGCTGTGATGATGCAGTGATGATGGTGTGATGATGCAGTGAGGATGCTGTGATGATTTAGTGATGATGCAGTGATGATGCTGTGATGACACTGTGGTGATTTTGTGATGATTTTGTGATGATGCAGTGATGATACTGTGATGATGCAATGATGATGCTTTGATGACCGTGTGTTGATGGTGTGATGATGCTCTGATGATGCAGTGATTATGCAGTGATGACACTGTGATGATGCTGTGACGATGCAGTGATGATGCGGTGATTATGCAGTGATGATGCTGTGATGATGCTGTGATGATACTGTGATGATGCAGTGATGATGCTGTGATGATGCTGTGATGATGCAGTGATGATGCAGTGATGATGCAGTGATGCTGTTATGACACAGTGATGATGCAGTGATGATGCAGTGATGATGGTGTGATGCTGCAGTGATGATGCAGTGATGATGCTGTGATGATGCTGTGATGATGCAGTGATGATGAAGTGATGATGCAGTGATGATGCAGTGATGATGCTGTGATGATGCTGTGATGATGCAGTGATGATGGTGTGATGCTGCAGTGATGACGCAGTGATGATGCAGTGATGATGTTGTTATGACACAGTGATGATGCTGTGATGATGCAGTGATGACGCTGTGATGATGCTGTGATGACAAAGTGATGATGCAGTGATGATGCAGTGATGATGCTTTGATGACGCTGTGATGATGCTGTGATGATGCAGTGATGATGCAGTGATGATGCTGTGATGATGCAGTGAGGATGCTGTGATGATGTAGTGATGATGCAGTGATGATACAGTGATGATGGTGTGATGCTGCAGTGATGCTGCAGGGATGATGCTGTGATGATGCTGTGATGATGCAGTGATGATGGTGTGATGCTGCAGTGATGATGCAGTGATGACGCTGTGATGATGCAGTGATGATGCAGTGATGATGGTGTGATGATGCAGTAATGATGCTGTGATGATGCTGTGATGATGCAGTGATGACGCAGTGATGATGCAGTGATGATGCAGTGATGATGCTGTGATGATGCAGTGATGATGGTGTGATGATGGAGTGATGATGCAGTGATGATGCAGTGATGATGCTGTGATGATGCAGTGATGATGCTGTGATGATGCTGTGATGATGCAGTGATGATGCAGTGATGATGCAGTGATGATGGTGTGATGATGCAGTGAGGATGCTGTGATGACACTGTGGTGATTTTGTGATGATACTGTGATGATGCAATGATGATGCTTTGATGACCGTGTGTTGATGGTGTGATGATGCTCTGATGATGCAGTGATTATGCAGTGATGACACTGTGATGATGCTGTGACGATGCAGTGATGATGCGGTGATTATGCAGTGATGATGCTGTGATGATACTGTAATGATGCAGTGATGATGCTGTGATGATGCAGTGATGATGCAGTGATGATGAAGTCATGATGCAGTGATGCTGTTATGACACAGTGATGATGCAGTGATGATGCAGTGATGATGCTGTGATGATGCAGTGATGATGCTGTAATGATGCTGTGATGATGCAGTGATGATGCAGTGATGATGCTGGGATGATGCAGTGATGATGCAGTGATGATGCTGTGATGATGCAGTGATGATGCAGTGATGATGCCCTGATGATGCTTTGATGGTGGTATGATGATGTTGTGATGATGTAGTGATGATGCAGGGATGATGCTGTGATGCCTCTGTGGTGATTCAGTGATGATGCAGTGATGACGCTGTGTTGATGTAGTGATGACGCTGCGATGATGATGTTGTGATGATGCAGTGGTGATGGTGTGATGATGCTGTGATGATGCTGTGATTATGCAGTGATGATGCAGTGATGATGCTTTGATGACGCTGTGATGATGCTGTGATGATGCAGTGATGATGCAGTGATGATGGTGTGATGATGCTGTGATGATGCAGTGATGATTGTGTGATGATGGTGTGATGATGCTGTGATGATGCAGTGATGATGCTGTGATGATACTGTGATGATGCAGTGATGATGCTGTGATGATGCTGTGATGATGCAGTAATGATGCAGTGATGATGCAGTGATGATGTTGTGATGATGCTGTGATGATGCAGTGATGATGGTGTGATGATGGTGTGATGATGCAGTGATGATGCTGTGATGATACTGTGATGATGCAGTGATGATGTTGTGATGATGCAGTTATGATGAAGTGATGATGCAGTGATGATGCTGTTATGACACAGTGATGATGCAGTGATGATGCTGTGATGATGCTGTGATGATGGTGTGATGATGCAGTGATGATGGTGTGATGATGCTGTGATGATGCAGTGATGATGAAGTGATGATGCAGTGATGATGCAGTGAGGATGCTGTGATGATGCTGCGATGATGCACTGAGGATGCAGTGATGATGCAGTGATGATGCTGTGATGATGCTGTGATGATGCAATGATGATGCTGTGATGATGCTGTGATGATGCAGTGAGGATGCAGTGATGATGCAGTGAGGATGCTGTGATGATGTAGTGATGTTGCAGTGATGATGCAGTGATGATGGTGTGATGCTGCAGTGATGCTGCAGGGATGATGCTGTGATGATGCTGTGATGATGCAGTGATGATGGTGTGATGCTGCAGTGATGATGCAGTGATGATGCTGTGATGATGCAGTGATGATGCAGTGATGATGGTGTGATGATGCAGTGATGATGCTGTGATGATGCTGTGATGATGCAGTGATGACGCAGTGATGATGCAGTGATGATGCAGTGATGATGCTGTGATGATGCAGTGATGATGGTGTGATGATGGAGTGATGATGCAGTGATGATGCAGTGATGATGCTGTGATGATGCAGTGATGATGCTGTGATGATGCTGTGATGATGCTGTGACGATGCAGTGATGATGCGGTGATTATGCAGTGATGATGCTGTGATGATACTGTAATGATGCAGTGATGATGCTGTGATGATGCAGTGATGATGCAGTGATGATGAAGTCATGATGCAGTGATGCTGTTATGACACAGTGATGATGCAGTGATGATGCAGTGATGATACTGTGATGATGCAGTGAGGATGCTGTGATGACACTGTGGTGATTTTGTGATGATACTGTGATGATGCAATGATGATGCTTTGATGACCGTGTGTTGATGGTGTGATGATGCTCTGATGATGCAGTGATTATGCAGTGATGACACTGTGATGATGCTGTGACGATGCAGTGATGATGCGGTGATTATGCAGTGATGATGCTGTGATGATACTGTAATGATGCAGTGATGATGCTGTGATGATGCAGTGATGATGCAGTGATGATGAAGTCATGATGCAGTGATGCTGTTATGACACAGTGATGATGCAGTGATGATGCAGTGATGATACTGTGATGATGCAGTGATGATGCTGTGATGATGCTGTGATGATGCAGTGATGATGCAGTGATGATGCAGTGATGATGCAGTGATGATGCTGGGATGATGCAGTGATGATGCAGTGATGATGCTGTGATGATGCAGTGATGATGCAGTGATGATGCCCTGATGATGCTTTGATGGTGGTATGATGATGTTGTGATGATGTAGTGATGATGCAGGGATGATGCTGTGATGCCTCTGTGGTGATGCAGTGATGATGCAGTGATGACGCTGTGTTGATGTAGTGATGACGCTGCGATGATGATGTTGTGATGATGCAGTGGTGATGGTGTGATGATGCTGTGATGATGCTGTGATTATGCAGTGATGATGCAGTGATGATGCTTTGATGACGCTGTGATGATGCTGTGATGATGCAGTGATGATGCAGTGATGATGGTGTGATGATGCTGTGATGATGCAGTGATGATTGTGTGATGATGGTGTGATGATGCTGTGATGATGCAGTGATGATGCTGTGATGATACTGTGATGATGCAGTGATGATGCTGTGATGATGCAGTAATGATGCAGTGATGATGCAGTGATGATGTTGTGATGATGCTGTGATGATGCAGTGATGATGGTGTGATGATGGTGTGATGATGCAGTGATGATGCTGTGATGATACTGTGATGATGCAGTGATGATGCTGTGATGATGCAGTGATGATGAAGTGATGATGCAGTGATGATGCTGTTATGACACAGTGATGATGCAGTGATGATGCTGTGATGATGCTGTGATGATGGTGTGATGATGCAGTGATGATGGTGTGATGATGCTGTGATGATGCAGTGATGATGAAGTGATGATGCAGTGATGATGCAGTGAGGATGCTGTGATGATGCTGTGATGATGCAGTGAGGATGCAGTGATGATGCAGTGATGATGCTGTGATGATGCAGTGATGATGCAGTGATGATGCTGGGATGATGCAGTGATGATGCTTTGATGACGCTGTGATGATCCTGTGATGATGCAGTGATGATGCAGTGATGATACTGTGATGATGCAGTGATGATGCTGTGATGATGCTGTGATGATGCAGTGATGATGCAGTGATGATGAAGTCATGATGAAGTCATGATGCAGTGATGCTGTTATGACACAGTGATGATGCAGTGATGACACAGTGATGACGCTGTGATGATTATCTGATGATGCAGTGATGATGCACTGATGATGCTTTGATGGTGGTTTGATGATGTTGTGATGATGTAGTGATGATGCAGGGATGATGCTGTGATGCCTCTGTCGTGATGCAGTGATGATGCAGTGATGACGCTGTGTTGATGTAGTGATGACGCTGCGATGATGATGTTGTGATGATGCAGTGGTGATGGTGTGATGATGCTGTGATGATGCTGTGATGATGCAGTGATGATGCAGTGATGATGCTTTGATGACGCTGTGATGATGCTGTGATGATGCAGTGATGATGCAGTGATGATGGTGTGATGATGCTGTGATGATGCAGTGATGATTGTGTGATGATGGTATGATGATGCTGTGATGATGCAGTGATGATGCTGTGATGATACTGTGATGATGCAGTGATGATGCTGTGATGATGCAGTGATGATGCTGTGATGATGCAGTAATGATGCAGTGATGATGCAGTGATGATGTTGTGATGATGCTGTGATGATGCAGTGATGATGGTGTGATGATGGTGTGATGATGCAGTGATGATGCTGTGATGATACTGTGATGATGCAGTGATGATGCTGTGATGATGCTGTGATGATGCAGTGATGATGCAGAGATGATGGTGTGATGATGCTGTGATGATGCTGTGAAGACGCTCTGATGATGCTGTGATGATGCAGTGATGATGCTGTGATGATGCAGTGAGGATGCAGTGATGATGCTGTGATGATGCAGTGATGATGGTGTGATGATGCAGTGAGTATGCAGTGAGTATGCAGTGATGATGCAGTGAGGATGCAGTGAGGATGCAGTGATGATGCTGTGATGATGCAGTGATGATGCAGTGATGATGCTGTGTTGATGCAGTGATGATGCTGTGATGATGCTGTGAAGACGTTCTGATGATGCTGTGATGCTGCAGTGATGATGCAGTGATGATGCTGTGATGATGGTGTGATGATGCAGTGATGATGCAGTGATGATGGTGTGATGATGCAGTGATGACACTGTGATGATGCAGTGATGATGCAGTGATGATGGTGTGATGATGCAGTGATGATGCAGTGATGACACAGTGATGATGCAGTGATGATGCTGTGATGACACAGTGATGATGCAGTGATGATGCTGTGATGATGCTGTGATGATGCAGTGATGATGAAGTGATGATGCTGTGATGACACAGTGATGACGCAGTGATGATGCAGTGATGATGCTGTGATGATGCAGTGATGATGCAGTGATGATGCAGTGATGATGCAGTGATGATGCAGTGATGATGTGATGATGCAGTGATTATGCTGTGATGATGGTGTGATGATGCAGTGAGGATGCTTTTATGATGCTGTGATGCTGCAGTGATGATGCTGTGATGATGCTGTGATGATGGTGTGATGATGCAGTGATGATGCAGTGACGATGGTGTGATGATGCAGTGATGATGCAGTGATGATGCAGTGATGACACAGTGATGATGCAGTGATGATGCTGTGATGATGCAGTGATGATGCTGTGATGATGCAGCGATGATGTAGTGATGATGAAGTGATGATGAAGTGATGATGCTGTGATGACACAGTGATGACGCAGTGATGATGCAGTGATGATGCAGTGATGATGAAGTGATTATGCAGTGATGATGCTGTTATGACACAGTGATGATGCTGTTATGACACAGTGATGATGCTGTGATGATGCAGTGATGATGCTGTGATGATGCTGTGATGATGGTGTGATGATGCTGTGATGATGGTGTGATGATGCAGTGATGATGCAGTGATGATGGTGTGATGATGCAGTGAGGATGCTGTGATGATGCTGTGATGATGCAGTGATGATGCAGTGATGATGGTGTGATGATGCAGTGAGGATGCTGTGATGATGCAGTGATGATGCTGTGATGACACAGTGATGATGCAGTGATGATGCTGTGATGATGCAGTGATGATGAAGTGATGATGCTGTGATGACGCAGTGATGATGCAGTGATGATGCTGTGATGATGCTGTGATGATGCTGTGATGACACAGTGATGACGCAGTAATGATGCAGTGATGATGCAGTGATGCTGTGATGATGCTGTGATGATGCAGTGATTATGGTGTGATGATGGTGTGATGATGCAGTGATGATGCTGTGATGATACTGTGATGATGCAGTGATGATGCTGTGATAATGCTGTGATGATGCAGTGAAGATGCTGTAATGATGCTGTGATGATGCAGTGATTATGTTGTGATGATGCAGTGATGATGCAGTGATGATGCTGTGATGATACAGTGATGATGTAATGATGATGCTGTGATGATGCAGTGATGATGCAGTGATGATGGTGTGATGCTGCAGTGATGATGCAGTGATGATGAAGTCATGATGAAGTCATGATGAAGTCATGATGAAGTCATGATGCAGTGATGCTCTTATGACACAGTGATGATGGTGTGATGATGCAGTGAGTATGCAGTGATGATGCAGTGATGATGCTGTGATGATGCTGTTATGACGCTGTGATGATGCTGTGATGATGCAGTGATGATGCAGTGATGATGCTGTGATGATGCTGTGATGATGCAATGATGATGGTGTGATGATGCAGTGATGATGCAGTGATGATGCTGTGATGATGAAGTGATGATGCAGTGTTGATGAAGTGATGATGGTGTGTCGATGCAGTGATGATGCAGTGATGATGCTGTGATGATACTGTGATGATGCAGTGATGATGCTGTGATGACACTGTGATGATGCAGTGATGATGCTGTGATGATGCAGTGATGATGAAGTGATGATGAAGTGATGATGCTGTGATGACACAGTGATGACGCAGTGATGACGCAGTGATGACACAGTGATGATGCAGTGATGATGCAGTGATGATGCTGTGATGGTGCAGTGATGATGCTGTGATGATGCAGTAATGATGCAGTGATGATGCAGTGATGATGTTATGATGATTCTGTGATGATGCAGTGATGATGATGTGATGATGCTGTGATTATACTGTGATGATGCAGCGATGATGCTGTGATGATGCTGTGATGATGCAGTGATGATGCAGTGATGATGAAGTGATGATGCAGTGATGATGCTGTTATGACACAGTGATGATGCTGTGATGATGCAGTGATGATGCTGTGATGACGCTGTGATGATGGTGTGATGATGCAGTTATGATGGTGTGATGATGCTGTGATGATGCTGTGATGATGCAGTGATGATGCAGTGATGATGGTGTGATGATGCAGTGAGGATTCTGTGATGATGCTGTGATGATGCAGTGATGATGCAGTGATGATGCAGTGATGATGCTGTGATGATGCTGTGACTATGCAGTGATGATGCTGTGATGATGCTGTTATGACAAAGTGATGATGCAGTGATGATGCAGTGATGATGCAGTGATGATGCTTTGATGACGCTGTGATGATGCTGTGATGATGCAGTGATGATGCAGTGATGATTGTGTGATGACACAGTGATGACGCAGTGATGATGCAGTGATGATGCAGTGATGATGCAGTGATGATGAAGTGATGATGCAGTGATGATGCTGTTATGACACAGTGATGATGCTGTGATGATGCAGTGATGATGCAGTGATGATGAAGTGATGATGCAGTGATGATGCAGTGATGATGGTGTGATGATGCTGTGATGATGCTGTGATGATGCAGTGATGATGCAGTGATGATGGTGTGATGATGCAGTGAGGATGCTGTGATGATGCTGTGATGATGCAGTGATGATGCAGTGATGATGGTGTGATGATGCAGTGAGGATGCTGTGATGATGCAGTGATGATGCTGTGATGATGCAGTGATGATGCAGTGATGATGCTGTGATGATGCAGTAATGATGCAGTGATGATGCAGTGATGATGTTGTGATGATGCTGTGATGATGCAGTGATTATGGTGTGATGATGGTGTGATGATGCAGTGATGATGCTGTGATGATACTGTGATGATGCAGTGATGATGCTGTGATGATGCTGTGATGATGCTGTGATGATGCAGTGATGATGCTGTAATGATGCTGTGATGATGCAGTGATTATGGTGTGATGATGCAGTGATGATGCAGTGATGATGCTGTGATGATACAGTGATGATGTAATGATGATGCTGTGATGATGCAGTGATGATGCTGTGATGATGCTGTGATGATGCAGTGATGATGAAGTCATGATGAAGTCATGATGCAGTGATGCTGTTATGACACAGTGATGATGCAATGATGATGCTGTGATGATGCTGTGATGATGCAGTGATGATGGTGTGATGATGCAGTGATGATGCTGTGATGATGCAGTGTTGATGTAGTGATGACGCTGCGATGATGATGTTGTGATGATGCAGTGATGGTGTGATGATGCAGTGATGATGCTTTGATGACGCTGTGATGATGCTGTGATGATGCTGTGATGATGCAGTGATGATGCTGTGATGATGCTGTGATGAATGTGTGATGATGCTGTGATGAAGCTGTGATGATGCAGTGATGATGCTGTTATGACACAGTGATGATGCAGTGATGATGCTGTGATGATGCAGTGATAATGGTGTGATGCTGCAGTGATGATGCTTTGATGACGCTGTGATGATGCTGTGATGATGCAGTGATGATGCTGTGATGATGCAGTGAGGATGCTGTGATGATGCAGTGATGATGAAGTGATGATGAAGTCATGATGCAGTGATGCTGTTATGACACAGTGATGATGCAGTGATGATGCAGTGATGATGCTGTGATGATGCAGTGATGATGCTTTGATGACGCTGTGATGATACTGTGATGATGCAGTGATGATGCAGTGATGATGGTGTGATGATGCAGTGAGGATGCTGTGATGATTTAGTGATGATGCAGTGATGATGCTGTTATGACACTGTGGTGATTTTGTGATGATTTTGTGATGATGCAGTGATGATAAAGTGATGATGCAATGATGATGCTTTGATGACCGTGTGTTGATGGTGTGATGATGCTCTGATGATGCAGTGATTATGCAGTGATGACAATGTGATGATGCTGTGACGATGCAGTGATGATGCAGTGATGATGCGGTGATGATTTAGTGATGATGCTGTGATGATACTGTGATGATGCAGTGATGATGGTGTGATGATGCAGTGATGATGCAGTGATGATGCAGTGATGATGAAGTCATGATGAAGTCATGATGAAGTCATGATGCAGTGATGCTCTTATGACACAGTGATGATGCAGTGATGATACAGTGATGATGCAGTGATGATGCAGTGATGATGCTGTGATGATGCTGTGATGACGCTGTGATGCTACTGTGATGATGCAGTGATGATGCTGTGATGATGCAGTGATGATGGTGTGATGATGCTGTGATGATGCTGTGATGATGCAGTGATGATGCAGTGATGATGGTGTGATGATGCAGTGAGGATTCTGTGATGATGCTGTGATGATGCAGTGATGATGCAGTGATGATGCAGTGATGATGCTGTGATGATGCTGTGATGATGCTGTGACTATGCAGTGATGATGCTGTGATGATGCTGTTATGACAAAGTGATGATGCAGTGATGATGCAGTGATGATGCAGTGATGATGCTTTGATAACGCTGTGATGATGCTGTGATGATGCAGTGATGATGCTGTGATGATGCAGTGATGATGCAGTGATGATGCTGTGATGATGGTGTGATGCTGCAGTGATGATGCAGTGATGACGCTGTGATGATGCAGTGATGATGCTGTGATGATGCTGTTATGACGAAGTGATGATGCATTGATGATGCAGTGATGATGCAGTGATGATGCTTTGATGACGCTGTGATGATGCTGTGATGATGAAGTGATGATGCAGTGATGATGTTGTTATGACACAGTGATGATGCAGTGATGATGCTGTGATGATGCAGTGATGATACAGTGATGATGCTGTGATGATGGTGTGATGCTGCAGTGATGATGCAGTGATGATGCTGTGATGATGCAGTGATGATGCTGTGATGATGCTGTGATGATGAAGTGATGATGCAGTGATGATGCTGTGATGATGCTGTGATGATGCAGTGAGGTTGCTGTGATGATTTAGTGATGATGCTGTGATGATGCTGTGAAGACGTTCTGATGATGCTGTGATGCTGCTGTGATGATGCTGTGATGATGCAGTGATGATGCTGTGATGATACTGTGATGATGCAGTGATGATGCTGTGATTATGCTGTGATGATGCAGTGATGATGCAGTGATGATGGTGTGATGATGCAGTGAGGATGCTGTGATGATGCAGTGATGATGCAGTGATGATGATGTGTTGATGTAGTGATGACGCTGCGATGATGTTGTGATGATGCAGTGGTGATGGTGTGATGATGCTGTGATGATGCAGTGATGATGCTTTGATGACGCTGTGATGATGCTGGAATGATGCAGTGATGATGCAGTGATGATGTTGTGATGATGCAGTGAGGATGCTGTGATGATTTAGTGATGATGCAGTGATGATGCTGTGATGACACTGTGGTGATTTTGTGATGATTTTGTGATGATGCAGTGATGATACTGTGATGATGCAATGATGATGCTTTGATGACCGTGTGTTGATGGTGTGATGATGCTCTGATGATGCAGTGATGATGCAGTGATGACACTGTGATGATGCTGTGACGATGCAGTGATGATGCAGTGATGATGCGGTGATGATGCAGTGATGATGCTGTGATGATACTGTGATGATGCAGTGATGATGCTGTGATGATGCTGTGATGATGCAGTGATGATGAAGTCATGATGAAGTCATGATGCAGTGATGCTCTTATGACACAGTGATGATGCAGTGATGATGCAGTGATGATACAGTGATGATACAGTGATGATGCAGGGATGATGCTGTGATGACGCTGTGATGATGCAGTGATGATGCAGTGATGATGCTGTGATGATGCTGTGATGATGCAATGATGATGGTGTGATGATGCAGTGATGATGCTGTGATGATGCAGTGATGATGCTGTGATGATGGTGTGATGATGCAGTGAGGATGCAGTGATGATGCAGCGATGATGCTGTGATGACACTGAAGATGCAGTGATGATGCTGTGATGATGCAGTGATGATGCAGTGATGATGAAGTGATGATGCAGTGATGATGCTGTTATGACACAGTGATGATGCAGTGATGATGCAGTGATGATGCTGTGATGATGCAGTGATGATGGTGTGATGATGCAGTGAGTATGCAGTGAGTATGCAGTGATGATGCAGTGATGATGCTGTGATGATGCTGTGATGATGCAGGGATGATGCAGTGAGGATGCAGTGATGATGCAGTGATGATGCAGTGAGGATGCTGTGATGATGCAGTGATGATGCTGTTATGACACTGTGATGATGCAGTGATGATGCAGTGATGATGCAGTGATGATGCTGTGAAGACGTTCTGATGATGCTGTGATGCTGCAGTGATGATGCAGTGATGATGCTGTGATGATGCTGTGATGATGCAGTGATGATGCAGTGATGATGGTGTGATGATGCTGTGATGATGCAGTGATGATGCTGTGATGATGCAGTGATGATGCTGTGATGATGCAGTGATGATGAAGTGATGATGAAGTGATGATGCTGTGATGACACAGTGATGACGCAGTGATGATGCAGTGATGATGCAGTGATGATGCAGTGATGATGAAGTGATGATGCAGTGATGATGCTGTGATGATGCAGTGATGATGTTGTGATGATGCAGTGATGATGCAGTGATGATGCTGTGATGATGCTGTGATGATGCAGTGATGATGCAGTGATGATGCTGTTATGACACAGTGATGATGCAGTGATGATGCAGTGATGATGCTGTGATGATGCAGTGATGATGGTGTGATGATGCAGTGAGTATTCAGTGAGTATGCTGTGATGATGCAGTGATGATGCAGTGATGATGCTGTTATGACACAGTGATGATGCAGTGATGATGCAGAGAGGATGCTGTGATGATGCAGTGATGATGCTGTTATGACACTGTGATGATGCTGTGATGCTGCAGTGATGATGCTGTGATGATGCTGTGATGATGGTGTGATGATGCAGTGATGATGCAGTGACGATGGTGTGATGATGCAGTGATGATGCAGTGATGATGCAGTGATGACACAGTGATGATGCAGTGAGGATGCTGTGATGATGCAGTGATGATGCTGTTATGACACTGTGATGATGCAGTGATGATGCAGTGATGATGCAGTGATGATGCTGTGAAGACGTTCTGATGATGCTGTGATGCTGCAGTGATGATGCAGTGATGATGCTGTGATGATGCTGTGATGATGCAGTGATGATGCAGTGATGATGGTGTGATGATGCTGTGATGATGCAGTGATGATGCTGTGATGATGCAGTGATGATGCTGTGATGATGCAGTGATGATGAAGTGATGATGAAGTGATGATGCTGTGATGACACAGTGATGACGCAGTGATGATGCAGTGATGATGCAGTGATGATGCAGTGATGATGAAGTGATGATGCAGTGATGATGCTGTGATGATGCAGTGATGATGCTGTGATGACACTGTGATGATGCAGTGATGATGCTGTGATGATGCAGTGATGATGCAGTGATGATGCAGTGATGATGCTGTTATGACACAGTGATGATGCAGTGATGATGCAGTGATGATGCTGTGATGATGCAGTGATGATGGTGTGATGATGCAGTGAGTATTCAGTGAGTATGCTGTGATGATGCAGTGATGATGCAGTGATGATGCTGTTATGACACAGTGATGATGCAGTGATGATGCAGAGAGGATGCTGTGATGATGCAGTGATGATGCTGTTATGACACTGTGATGATGCTGTGATGCTGCAGTGATGATGCTGTGATGATGCTGTGATGATGGTGTGATGATGCAGTGATGATGCAGTGACGATGGTGTGATGATGCAGTGATGATGCAGTGATGATGCAGTGATGACACAGTGATGATGCAGTGATGATGCTGTGATGATGCAGTGATGATGCTGTGATGATGCAGTGATGATGCAGTGATGATGAAGTGATGATGAAGTGATGATGCTGTGATGACACAGTGATGACGCAGTGATGATGCAGTGATGCTGCAGTGATGATGCAGTGATGATGAAGTGATTATGCAGTGATGATGCTGTTATGACACAGTGATGATGCTGTTATGACACAGTGATGATGCTGTGATGATGCAGTGATGATGCTGTGATGATGCTGTGATGATGGTGTGATGATGGTGTGATGATGCTGTGATGATGCAGTGATGATGCAGTGATGATGGTGTGATGATGCAGTGAGGATGCTGTGATGATGCTGTGATGATGCAGTGAGGATGCTGTGATGATGCAGTGATGATGCTGTGATGACACAGTGATGATGCAGTGATGATGCTGTGATGATGCAGTGATGATGAAGTTATGATGCTGTGATGACGCAGTGATGATGCAGTGATGATGCTGTGATGATGCTGTGATGATGCTGTGATGACACAGTGATGACGCAGTAATGATGCAGTGATGATGCAGTGATGATGTTGTGATGATGCTGTGATGATGCAGTGATTATGGTGTGATGATGGTGTGATGATGCAGTGATGATGCTGTGATGATACTGTGATGATGCAGTGATGATGCTGTGATAATGCTGTGATGATGCAGTGAAGATGCAGTGATTATGGTGTGATGATGCAGTGATGATGCAGTGATGATGCTGTGATGATACAGTGATGATGTAATGATGATGCTGTGATGATGCAGTGATGATGCAGTGATGATGGTGTGATGCTGCAGTGATGATGCAGTGATGATGCAGTGATAATGAAGTCATGATGAAGTCATGATGAAGTCATGATGCAGTGATGCTCTTATGACACAGTGATGATGGTGTGATGATGCAGTGAGTATGCAGTGATGATGAAGTGATTATGCTGTGATGATGCTGTTATGACGCTGTGATGATGCTGTGATGATGCAGTGATGATGCAGTGATTATGCTGTGATGATGCTGTGATGATGCTGTGATGATGCAATGATGATGTTGTGATGATGCAGTGATGATGCAGTGATGATGCTGTGATGATGCAGTGATGATGCTGTGATGATGCTGTGATGATGCAGTGATGATGGTGTGATGATGCAGTGATGATGCTGTGATGACACTGTGATGATGCAGTGATGATGCAGTGATGATGCAGTGATGATGCAGTGATGATGCTGTTATGACATAGTGATGATGCAGTGAGGATTCTGTGATGATGCTGTGATGATGCAGTGATGATGCAGTGATGATGCAGTGATGATGCTGTGATGATGCTGTGATGATGCTGTGACTATGCAGTGATGATGCTGTGATGATGCTGTTATGACAAAGTGATGATGCAGTGATGATGCAGTGATGATGCAGTGATGATGCTTTGATAACGCTGTGATGATGCTGTGATGATGCAGTGATGATGCAGCGATGATTGTGTGATGACACAGTGATGATGCAGTGATGATGCTGTGATGATGCAGTGATGATGCAGTGATGATGCTGTGATGATGCAGTGATGATGCTGTGATGATGCAGTGATGATGCTGTGATGATGCTGTGATGATGCTGTGACTATGCAGTGATGATGCTGTGATGATGCTGTTATGACAAAGTGATGATGCAGTGATGATGCAGTGATGATGCAGTGATGATGCTTTGATAACGCTGTGATGATGCTGTGATGATGCAGTGATGATGCAGTGATGATTGTGTGATGACACAGTGATGATGCAGTGATGATGCTGTGATGATGCAGTGATGATGCAGTGATGATGCTGTGATGATGGTGTGATGCTGCAGTGATGATGCAGTGATGATGCTGTGATGATGAAGTGATGATGCAGTGATGATGTTGTTATGACACAGTGATGATGCAGTGATGATGCTGTGATGATGCAGTGATGATGCAGTGAGGATGCTGTTATGAAACTGTGATGATGCAGTGATGATGCAGTGATGATGCAGTGATGATGCTGTGAAGACGTTCTGATGATGCTGTGATGCTGCAGTGATGACGCAGGGATGATGCTGTGATGATGGTGTGATGATGCAGTGATGATGCAGTGATGATGGTGTGATGATGCTGTGATGATGCTGTGATGATGCAGTGATGATGCTGTGATGATGCAGTGATGATGCTGTGATGATGCAGTGATGATGAAGTGATGATGAAGTGATGATGCTGTGATGACACAGTGATGACGCAGTGATGATGCAGTGATGATGCTGTGATGATGCAGTGATGATGGTGTGATGATGCAGTGATTATGATGTGATGATGATGTGATGATGCTGTGATGATACTGTGATGATGCAGCGATGATGCTGTGATGATGCTGTGATGATGCAGTGATGATGCTGTGATGATGCAGTGATGATGAAGTGATGATGAAGTGATGATGCTGTGATGACACAGTGATGACGCAGTGATGCTGCAGTGATGATGCAATGATGATGTTATGATGATGCTGTGATGATGCAGTGATGATGATGTGATGATGATGTGATGATGCTGTGATGATACTGTGATGATGCAGCGATGATGCTGTGATGATGCTGTGATGATGCAGT
Source organism: Somateria mollissima (assembly GCA_951411735.1). Lineage (NCBI taxonomy): Eukaryota > Metazoa > Chordata > Aves > Anseriformes > Anatidae > Somateria > Somateria mollissima. Next base: position 22,602,008 of record OX598312.1, read on the forward strand.
GATGATGCAGTGATGATGAAGTGATGATGCAGTGATGATGCTGTTATGACACAGTGATGATGCAGTGATGATGCAGTGATGATGCTGTGATGATGCAGTGATGATGGTGTGATGATGCAGTGAGTATGCAGTGAGTATGCAGTGATGATGCAGTGATGATGCTGTGATGATGCAGGGATGATGCAGTGAGGATGCAGTGATGATGCAGTGAGGATGCTGCGATGATGCAGTGATGATGCTGTTATGACACTGTGATGATGCTGTGATGCTGCAGTGATGATGCTGTGATGATGCTGTGATGATGGTGTGATGATGCAGTGATGATGCAGTGACGATGGTGTGATGATGCAGTGATGATGCAGTGATGATGCAGTGATGACACAGTGATGATGCAGTGATGATGCTGTGATGATGCAGTGATGATGCTGTGATGCTGCAGTGATGATGCTGTGATGATGCAGTGATGATGCTGTGATGATGCTGTGATGATGGTGTGATGATGCTGTGATGATGGTGTGATGATGCAGTGATGATGCAGTGATGATGGTGTGATGATGCAGTGAGGATGCTGTGATGATGCTGTGATGATGCAGTGATGATGCAGTGATGATGGTGTGATGATGCAGTGATGATGCTGTGATGATGCAGTGATAATGAAGTGATGATGCTGTGATGACGCAGTGATGATGCAGTGATGATGCTGTGATGATGCTGTGATGATGCTGTGATGACACAGTGATGACGCAGTAATGATGCAGTGATGATGCAGTGATGATGTTGTGATGATGCTGTGATGATGCAGTGATTATGGTGTGATGATGGTGTGATGATGCAGTGATGATGCTGTGATGATACTGTGATGATGCAGTGATGATGCTGTGATAATGCTGTGATGATGCAGTGAAGATGCTGTAATGATGCTGTGATGATGCAGTGATGACACAGTGATGATGCAGTGATGATGCAGTGATGATGCTGTGATGATGTAATGATGATGCTGTGATGATGCAGTGATGATGCAGTGATGATGGTGTGATGCTGCAGTGATGATGCAGTGATGATGCAGTGATGATGAAGTCATGATGAAGTCATGATGAAGTCATGATGCAGTGATGCTCTTATGACACAGTGATGATGGTGTGATGATGCAGTGAGTATGTAGTGATGATGCAGTGATGATGCTGTGATGATGCTGTTATGACGCTGTGATGATGCTGTGATGATGCAGTGATGATGCAGTGATGATGCTGTGATGATGCTGTGATGATGCAATGATGATGGTGTGATGATGCAGTGATGATGCAGTGATGATGCTGTGATGATGCAGTGATGATGCAGTTATGATGATGTGTTTATGTAGTGATGACGCTGCGATGATGATGTTGTGATGATGCAGTGGTGATGGTGTGATGATGCAGTGATGATGCAGTGATGATGCTTTGATGACGCTGTGATGATGCTGTGATGATGCAGTGATGATGCAGTGATGATGGTGTGATGATGCAGTGAGGATGCTGTGATGATTTAGTGATGATGCAGTGATGATGCTGTGATGACACTGTGGTGATTTTGTGATGATTTTGTGATGATGCAGTGATGATACTGTGATGATGCAATGATGATGCTTTGATGACCGTGTGTTGATGGTGTGATGATGCTCTGATGATGCAGTGATTATGCAGTGATGACACTGTGATGATGCTGTGACGATGCAGTGATGATGCAGTGATGATGCAGTGATGATGCAGTGATGATGCTGTGATGATACTGTGATGATGCAGTGATGATGCTGTGATGATGCTGTGATGATGCAGTGATGATGCTGTGATGATGCAGTGATGATGGTGTGATGATGCAGTGAGTATGCAGTGAGTATGCAGTGATGATGCTGTGATGATGCAGTGAGGATGCAGTGATGATGCAGTGATGATGCTGTGATGATGCAGTGATGATGCTGTGATGATGCAGTGATGATGCAGTGATGATGCTGTGAAGACGTTCTGATGATGCTGTGATGCTGCAGTGATGATGCAGTTATGATGCTGTGATGATGCTGTGATGATGTAGTGATGATGCAGTGATGATGCAGTGATGATGCTGTGATGATGCTGTGATGATGCAGTGATTATGGTGTGATGATGCAGTGATGATGCAGTGATGATGCTGTGATGATACAGTGATGATGTAATGATGATGCTGTGATGATGCAGTGATGATGGTGTGATGCTGCAGTGATGCTGCAGTGATGCTGCAGTGATGCTGCAGTGATGCTGCAGTGATGATGCAGTGACGATGCTGTGATGATGCTGTGATGATGCAGTGATGATGCCGTGATGGTGCTGTTTTGATACAGTGATGATGCAGTGATGATGCAGTGATGATGCAGTGATGATGCTGTGATGATGCAGTGATGATGCAGTGATGATGCTTTGATGACGCTGTGATGATGCTGTGATGATGCAGTGATGATTCAGTGATGATGGTGTGATGATGCAGTGAGGATTCTGTGATGCTTTTGTGATGATGCAGTGATGATACTGTGATGATGCAATGATGATGCTTTGATGACCGTGTGTTGATGGTGTGATGATGCTCTGATGATGCAGTGATGATGCAGTGATGATGCGGTAATGATGCTGTGAAGACGCTCTGATGATGCTGTGATGATGCAGTGATGATGCTGTGATGATGCAGTGAGGATGTTGTGATGATGTAGTGATGATGCTGTGATGATGCAGTGAGTAAGCTGTGATGATGCAGTGATGATGCAGTGATGATGCTGTGATGATGCAGTGATGATGGTGTGATGATGCAGTGAGTATGCAGTGAGTATGCAGTGAGTATGCAGTGAGGATGCAGTGAGGATGCAGTGAGTATGCAGTGATGATGCTGTGATGATGCAGTGATGATGCTGTGATGATGGTGTGATGCTGCAGTGATGCTGCAGTGATGATGCTGTGATGATGGTGTGATGATGCAGTGATGATGGTGTGATGATGCAGTGATGATGCAGTGATGACACAGTGATGATGCAGTGATGATGCTGTGATGACACAGTGATGATGCAGTGATGATGCTGTGATGATGCTGTGATGATGCAGTGATGATGCAGTGATGATGCTGTGATGATGCAGTAATGATGCAGTGATGATGCAGTGATGATGTTGTGATGATGCAGTGATTATGGTGTGATGATTGTGTGATGATGCAGTGAGGATGCTTTGATGATGCTGTGATGATGCAGTGATGATGCTGTGATGATGCAGTGATGATGCTGTGATGATGCAGTGAGTAAGCTGTGATGATGCAGTGATGATGCAGTGATGATGCAGTGATGATGGTGTGATGATGCAGTGAGTATGCAGTGAGTATGCAGTGATGATGCTGTGATGATGCAGTGAGGATGCAGTGATGATGCAGTGATGATGCTGTTATGATGCTGTTATGATGAAGTGATGATGCAGTGATGATGTTGTTATGACACAGTGATGATGCAGTGATGATGCTGTGATTATGCAGTCATGATGCAGTGATGATGCTATGATGATGGTGTGATGCTGCAGTGATGATGAAGTGATGATGCAGTGATGATGCAGTGAGGATGCTGTGATGATGCTGTGATGATGCAGTGATGATGCAGTGAGGATGCTGTGATGATGCTGTGATGATGCAGTGATGATGCTTTGATGACGCTGTGATGATGCTGTGATGATGCAGTGATGATGCATTGATGATGGTGTGATGATGCAGTGAGTATGCAGTGAGTATGCAGTGATGATGCAGTGATGATGCTGTGATGATGCAGTGATGATGCAGTGATGATGCAGTGATGATGCTGTTATGATGCTGTAATGATGAAGTGATGATGCAGTGATGATGTTGTTATGACACAGTGATGATGCAGTGATGATGCTGTGATGATGCAGTGATGATGCAGTGATGATGCTGTGATGATGGTGTGATGCTGCAGTGATGATGAAGTGATGATGCAGTGATGATGCAGTGAGGATGCTGTGATGATGCTGTGATGATGCAGTGATGATGCAGTGAGGATGCTGTGATGATGCTGTGATGATGCAGTGATGATGCGTTGATGACGCTGTGATGATGCTGTGATGATGCAGTGATGATGCAGTGATGATGGTGTGATGATACAGTGAGGATGCTGTGATGATTTAGTGATGATGCAGTGATGATGCTGTGATGACACTGTGGTGATTTTGTGATGATTTTGTGATGATGCAGTGATGATACTGTGATGATGCAATGATGATGCTTTGATGACCGTGTGTTGATGGTGTGATGATGCTCTGATGATGCAGTGATTATGCAGTGATGACACTGTGATGATGCTGTGACGATGCAGTGATGATGCAGTGATGATGCAGTGATGATGCAGTGATGATGCTGTGATGATACTGTGATGATGCAGTGATGATGCTGTGATGATGCTGTGATGATGCAGTGATGATGCTGTGATGATGCAGTGATGATGTTGTGATGATGCAGTGAGTATGCAGTGAGTATGCAGTGATGATGCTGTGATGATGCAGTGAGGATGCAGTGATGATGCAGTGATGATGCTGTGATGATGCAGTGATGATGCTGTGATGATGCAGTGATGATGCAGTGATGATGCTGTGAAGACGTTCTGATGATGCTGTGATGCTGCAGTGATGATGCAGTGATGATGCTGTGATGATGCTGTGATGATGTAGTGATGATGCAGTGATGATGCAGTGATGATGCTGTGATGATGCTGTGATGATGCAGTGATTATGGTGTGATGATGCAGTGATGATGCAGTGATGATGCTGTGATGATACAGTGATGATGTAATGATGATGCTGTGATGATGCAGTGATGATGGTGTGATGCTGCAGTGATGCTGCAGTGATGCTGCAGTGATGATGCAGTGATGATGCAGTGATGATGCAGTGACGATGCTGTGATGATGCTGTGATGATGCAGTGATGATGCAGTGATGGTGCTGTTTTGACACAGTGATGATGCAGTGATGATGCAGTGATGATGCAGTGATGATGCTGTGATGATGCAGTGATGATGCAGTGATGATGCTTTGATGACGCTGTGATGATGCTGTGATGATGCAGTGATGATTCAGTGATGATGGTGTGATGATGCAGTGAGGATTCTGTGATGCTTTTGTGATGATGCAGTGATGATACTGTGATGATGCAATGATGATGCTTTGATGACCGTGTGTTGATGGTGTGATGATGCTCTGATGATGCAGTGATGATGCAGTGATGATGCGGTAATGATGCTGTGAAGACGCTCTGATGATGCTGTGATGATGCAGTGATGATGCTGTGATGATGCAGTGAGGATGTTGTGATGATGTAGTGATGATGCTGTGATGATGCAGTGAGTAAGCTGTGATGATGCAGTGATGATGCAGTGATGATGCTGTGATGATGCAGTGATGATGGTGTGATGATGCAGTGAGTATGCAGTGAGTATGCAGTGAGTATGCAGTGATGATGCAGTGAGGATGCAGTGATGATGCAGTGATGATGCTGTGATGATGCAGTGAGGATTCTGTGATGATGCTGTGATGATGCAGTGATGATGCTGTGATGATGCAGTGATGATGCTGTGATGATGGTGTGATGCTGCAGTGATGATGCAGTGATGATGCTGTGATGATGGTGTGATGATGCAGTGATGATGGTGTGATGATGCAGTGATGATGCAGTGATGATGCAGTGATGATGGTGTGATGATGCAGTGATGATGCAGTGATGACACAGTGATGATGCAGTGATGATGCTGTGATGACACAGTGATGATGCAGTGATGATGCTGTGATGATGCTGTGATGATGCAGTGATGATGCAGTGATGATGCTGTGATGATGCAGTAATGATGCAGTGATGATGCAGTGATGATGTTGTGATGATGCAGTGATTATGGTGTGATGATTGTGTGATGATGCAGTGAGGATGCTTTGATGATGCTGTGATGATGCAGTGATGATGCTGTGATGATGCAGTGATGATGCTGTGATGATGCAGTGAGTAAGCTGTGATGATGCAGTGATGATGCAGTGATGATGCAGTGATGATGCATTGATGATGGTGTGATGATGCAGTGAGTATGCAGTGAGTATGCAGTGATGATGCTGTGATGATGCAGTGAGGATGCAGTGATGATGCAGTGATGATGCTGTTATGATGCTGTTATGATGAAGTGATGATGCAGTGATGATGTTGTTATGACACAGTGATGATGCAGTGATGATGCTGTGATTATGCAGTCATGATGCAGTGATGATGCTATGATGATGGTGTGATGCTGCAGTGATGATGAAGTGATGATGCAGTGAGGATGCTGTGATGATGCTGTGATGATGCAGTGATTATGCAGTGAGGATGCTGTGATGATGCAGTGATGATGCTTTGATGACGCTGTGATGATGCTGTGATGATGCAGTGATGATGCATTGATGATGGTGTGATGATGCAGTGAGTATGCAGTGAGTATGCAGTGATGATGCAGTGATGATGCTGTGATGATGCAGTGATGATGCAGTGATGATGCAGTGATGATGCTGTTATGATGCTGTAATGATGAAGTGATGATGCAGTGATGATGTTGTTATGACACAGTGATGCTGCAGTGATGATGAAGTGATGATGCAGTGATGATGCAGTGAGGATGCTGTGATGATGCTGTGATGATGCAGTGATGATGCAGTGAGGATGCAGTGATGATGCTGTGATGATGCAGTGATGATGCTGTGATGATGCGTTGATGACGCTGTGATGATGCAGTGATGATGCAGTGATGATGGTGTGATGATACAGTGATGATGCAGTGAGGATGCTGTGATGATGCAGTGATGATGCAGTGATGATGCTGTGATGATGCTGTGAAGACGTTCTGATGATGCTGTGATGCTGCAGTGATGATGCTGTGATGATGGTGTGATGATGCTGTGATGATACTGTGATGATGCAGTGATGATGCTGTGATGATGCTGTGATGATGCAGTGATGATGCAGTGATGATGGTGTGATGATGCAGTGAGGATGCTGTGATGATGCAGTGATGATGCAGTTATGATGATGTGTTGATGTAGTGATGACGCTGCGATGATGATGTTGTGATGATGCAGTGGTGATGGTGTGATGATGCTGTGATGATGCAGTGATGATGCAGTGATGATGCTTTGATGACGCTGTGATGATGCTGTGATGATGCAGTGATGATGCAGTGATGATGGTGTGATGATGCAGTGAGGATGCTGTGATGATTTAGTGATGATGCAGTGATGATGCTGTGATGACACTGTGGTGATTTTGTGATGATTTTGTGATGATGCAGTGATGATACTGTGATGATGCAATGATGATGCTTTGATGACCGTGTGTTGATGGTGTGATGATGCTCTGATGATGCAGTGATTACGCAGTGATGACACTGTGATGATGCTGTGACGATGCAGTGATGATGCAGTGATGATGCAGTGATGATGCTGTGATGATACTGTGATCATGCAGTGATGATGCTGTGATGATGCTGTGATGATGCAGTGATGATGCAGTGATGATGCAGTGATGCTGTTATGACACAGTGATGATGCAGTGATGATGCAGTGATGATGCAGTGATGATGCTGTAATGATGCTGTGATGATGCAGTGATTATGCTGTGATGATGCAGTGATGATGCAGTGATGATGTTGTGATGATGCAGTGATGATGGTGTGATGCTGCAGTGATGATGCTGTGATGATGCAGTGATGATGCTGTGATGATGCTGTGATGATGAAGTGATGATGCAGTGATGATGTTGTTATGACACAGTGATGATGCAGTGATGATGCAGTGATGATGCAGTGATGATGCTGTGATGATGCTGTGATGATGCTGTGATGACAAAGTGATGATGCAGTGATGATGCAGTGATGATGCAGTGATGATGCTTTGATGACGCTGTGATGATGCTGTGATGATGCAGTGATGATGCAGTGATGATGCTGTGATGATGCAGTGAGGATGCTGTGATGATGTAGTGATGATGCAGTGATGATGCAGTGATGATGGTGTGATGCTGCAGGGATGCTGCAGGGATGATGCTGTGATGATGCTGTGATGATGCAGTGATGATGGTGTGATGCTGCAGTGATGATGCAGTGATGATGCTGTGATGATGCAGTGATGATGCTGTGATGATGCAGTGATGATGTTGTGATGATGCTGTGATGATGCAGTGATGATGGTGTGATGATGGTGTGATGATGCAGTGATGATGCTGTGATGATACTGTGATGATGGTGTGATGATGGTGTGATGATGCAGTGATGAAGCAGTGATGATGCTGTGATGATGCAGTGATGATGCTGTTATGACACTGTGATGATGCAGTGATGATGCTGTGATGATGCAGTGATGATGCAGTGATGATGCTGTGATGATGCTTTGATGATGCAGTGATGATGGTGTGATGATGCAGTGATGATGCTGTGATGATGCAGTGATGATGCAGTGATGATGGTGTGATGATGCATTGAGGATGCAGTGATGATGCTGTGATGATGCAGTGATGATGCTGTGATGATACTGTGATGATGGTGTGATGATGGTGTGATGAAGCAGTGATGAAGCAGTGATGATGCTGTGATGATACAGTGATGATGCTGTTATGACACTGTGATGATGCAGTGATGATGCTGTGATGATGCAGTGATGATGCTGTGATGATGCTGTGATGATGCAGTGATTATGGTGTGATGATGCAGTGATGATGCTGTGATGATACTGTAATGATGCTGTGATGATGCAGTGATGATGGTGTGATGCTGCAGTGATGATGCTGTGATGATGCAGTGATGATGCTGTGATGATGCTGTGATGATGAAGTGATGATGCAGTGATGATGTTGTTATGACACAGTGATGATGCATTGATGATGCTGTGATGATGCAGTGATGATGCAGTGATGATGCTTTGATGACGCTGTGATGATGCTGTGATGATGCAGTGATGATGCAGTGATGATGCTGTGATGATGCAGTGATGATGCAGTGATGATGTAGTGATGATGCAGTGATGATGGTGTGATGCTGCAGTGATGCTGCAGGGATGATGCTGTGATGATGCTGTGATGATGCAGTGATGATGGTGTGATGCTGCAGTGATGATGCAGTGATGATGCTGTGATGATGCAGTGATGATGCTGTGATGATGCAGTGATGATGTTGTGATGATGCTGTGATGATGCAGTGATGATGGTGTGATGATGGTGTGATGATGCAGTGATGATACTGTGATGATGCTGTGATGATGGTGTGATGATGGTGTGATGATGCAGTGATGAAGCAGTGATGATGCTGTGATGATGCAGTGATGATGCTGTGATGATGCTTTGATGACGCTGTGATGATGCTGTGATGATGCAGTGATGATGCAGTGATGATGCTGTGATGACACTGTGGTGATTTTGTGATGATTTAGTGATGATGCAGTGATGATGCTGTGATGACACTGTGGTGATTTTGTGATGATTTTGTGATGATGCAGTGATGATACTGTGATGATGCAATGATGATGCTTTGATGACCGTGTGTTGATGGTGTGATGATGCTCTGATGATGTAGTGATTATGCAGTGATGACACTGTGATGATGCTGTGACGATGCAGTGATGATGCGGTGATGATGCAGTGATGATGCTGTGATGATACTGTAATGATGCAGTGATGATGCTGTGATGATGCTGTGATGATGCAGTGATGATGCAGTGATGATGAAGTCATGATGCAGTGATGCTGTTATGACACAGTGATGATGCAGTGATGATGCAGTGATGATGCAGTGATGATGCTGTGATGATGCAGTGATGATGCTGTGATGATGCTGTGATGATGCAGTGATGATGGTGTGATGCTGCAGTGATGATGCTGTGATGATGCAGTGATGATGCTGTGATGATGCTGTGATGATGAAGTGATGATGCAGTGATGATGTTGTTATGACACAGTGATGATGCAGTGATGATGCTATGATGATGATGCAGTGATGATGCAGTGATGATGCTGTGATGATGCTGTGATGACAAAGTGATGATGCAGTGATGATGCAGTGATGATGCATTGATGATGCTTTGATGACGCTGTGATGATGCTGTGATGATGCAGTGATGATGCAGTGATGATGCTGTGATGATGCAGTGAGGATTCTGTGATGATGTAGTGATGATGCAGTGATGTTGCAGTGATGATGGTGTGATGATGCTTTGATGACGCAGTGATGATGCAGTGATGATGGTGTGATGATGCAGTGAGGATGCTGTGATGATGCTGTGATGATGCAGTGATGATGCAGTGATGATGCAGTGATGATGCTGTGATGATGCTGTGACGATGCAGTGATGATGCGGTGATGATGCAGTGATGATGCTGTGATGATACTGTAATGATGCAGTGATGATGCTGTGATGATGCAGTGATGATGCAGTGATGATGAAGTCATGATGAAGTCATGATGCAGTGATGCTGTTATGACACAGTGATGATGCAGTGATGATGCAGTGATGATGCAGTGATGATGCAGTGATGATGCTGTAATGATGCTGTGATGATGCAGTGATGATGCTGTGATGATGCAGTGATGATGCAGTGATGATGCTGTGATGATGCAGTGAGTAAGCTGTGATGATGCAGTGATGATGCAGTGATGATGTTGTGATGATGCAGTGATGATGGTGTGATGATGCAGTAAGTATGCAGTGAGTATGCAGTGATGATGCAGTGATGATGCTGTGATGATGCTGTGATGATGCTGTGACTATGCAGTGATGATGCTGTGATGATGCTGTGATGATGCAGTGATGATGGTGTGATGATGGTGTGATGATGCAGTGATGAAGGTGTGATAATGCTGTGATGATGTTGTGATGATGCAGTGATGATGAAGTGATGATGCAGTGATGATGCAGTGAGGATGCTGTGATGATGCTGTGATGATGCAGTGATGATGCAGTGAGGATGCTGTGATGATGCTGTGATGATGCAGTGATGATGCTTTGATGACGCTGTGATGATGCTGTGATGATGCAGTGATGATGCAGTGATGATGCAGTGATGATACAGTGATGATGCAGTGAGGATGCTGTGATGATGCAGTGATGATGCAGTGAGGATGCTGTGATGCTGCAGTGATGATGCTGTGATGATGCTGTGATGATGGTGTGATGATGCTGTGATGATACTGTGATGATGCAGTGATGATGCTGTGATGATGCTGTGATGATGCAGTGATGATGGTGTGATGATGCAGTGAGGATGCTGTGATGATGCAGTGATGATGCTGTGATGATGCTGTGATGATGGTGTGATGATGCTGTGATGATACTGTGATGATGCAGTGATGATGCTGTGATGATGCAGTGATGATGCAGTGATGATGGTGTGATGATGCAGTGAGGATGCTGTGATGATGCAGTGATGATGCAGTTATGATGATGTGTTGATGTAGTGATGACGCTGCGATGATGATGTTGTGATGATGCAGTGGTGATGGTGTAATGATGCTGTGATGATGCAGTGATGATGCAGTGATGATGCTTTGATGACGCTGTGATGATGCTCTGATGATGCAGTGATGATGCACTGATGATGCTGTGATGATGCTGTGATGATGCAGTGATGATGCAGTGATGATGGTGTGATGATGCAGTGAGGATGCTGTGATGATGCAGTGATGATGCAGTTATTATGATGTGTTGATGTAGTGATGACGCTGCGATGATGATGTTGTGCTGATGCAGTGGTGATGGTGTGATGATGCTGTGATGATGCAGTGATGATGCAGTGATGATGGTGTGATGATGCAGTGAGGATGCTGTGATGATGCTGTGATGATGCAGTGATGATGGTGTGATGATGCAGTGAGGATGCTGTGATGATTTAGTAATGATGCAGTGATGATGCTGTGATGACACTGTGGTTATTGTGTGATGATTTTGTGATGATGCAGTGATGATACTGTGATGATGCAATGATGATGCTTTGATGACCGTGTGTTGATGGTGTGATGATGCTCTGATGATGCAGTGATGATGCACTGATGATGCAGTGATGATGGTGTGATACTGCAGTGATGATGCAGTGATGATGCTGTGATGATGCTGTGATGATGCAGTGATGATGCTGTGATGATGCAGTGATGATGCAGTGATGATGCTGTGATGATGCTGTGATGATGCAGTGATGATGGTGTGATGCTGCAGTGATGATGCTGTGATGATGCAGTGATGATGCTGTGATGATGCTGTGATGATAAAGTGATGATGCAGTGATGATGTTGTTATGACACAGTGATGATGCAGTGATGATGCAGTGATGATGCAGTGATGATGCTGTGATGATGCTGTGATGACAAAGTGATGATGCAGTGATGATGCAGTGATGATGCTTTGATGACGCTGTGATGATGCTGTGATGATGCAGTGATGATGCAGTGATGATGCTGTGATGATGCAGTGAGGATGCTGTGATGATGTAGTGATGATGCAGTGATGATGCAGTGATGATGGTGTGATGCTGCAGTGATGCTGCAGGGATGATGCTGTGATGATGCTGTGATGATGCAGTGATGATGGTGTGATGCTGCAGTGATGATGCAGTGATGACGCTGTGATGATGCAGTGATGATGCAGTGATGATGGTGTGATGATGCAGTGATGATGCTGTGATGATGCTGTGATGATGCAGTGATGACGCAGTGATGATGCAGTGATGATGCAGTGATCATGCTGTGATGATGCTGTGATGATGCAGTGATGATGGTGTGATGATGGAGTGATAATGCAGTGATGATGCAGTGATGATGCTGTGATGATGCAGGGATGATGCAGTGAGGATGCAGTGATGATGCAGTGAGGATGCTGCGATGATGCAGTGATGATGCTGTGATGATGCTGTGATGATGCTGTGATGCTGCAGTGATGATGCTGTGATGATGCTGTGATGATGGTGTGATGATGCAGTGATGATGCAGTGACGATGGTGTGATGATGCAGTGATGATGCAGTGATGATGCAGTGATGACACAGTGATGATGCAGTGATGATGCTGTGATGATGCAGTGATGATGCTGTGATGCTGCAGTGATGATGCTGTGATGATGCAGTGATGATGCTGTGATGATGCTGTGATGATGGTGTGATTATGCTGTGATGATGGTGTGATGATGCAGTGATGATGCAGTGATGATGGTGTGATGATGCAGTGAGGATGCTGTGATGATGCAGTGATGATGCTGTGATGACAAGGAGATGATGCAGTGATGATGCTGTGATGATGCAGTGATAATGAAGTGATGATGCTGTGATGACGCAGTGATGATGCAGTGATGATGCTGTGATGATGCTGTGATGATGCTGTGATGACACAGTGATGACGCAGTAATGATGCAGTGATGATGCAGTGATGATGTTGTGATGATGCTGTGATGATGCAGTGATTATGGTGTGATGATGGTGTGATGATGCAGTGATGATGCTGTGATGATACTGTGATGATGCAGTGATGATGCTGTGATAATGCTGTGATGATGCAGTGAAGATGCTGTAATGATGCTGTGATGATGCAGTGATGACACAGTGATGATGTAGTGATGATGCAGTGATGATGCAGTGATGATGCTGTGATGATGTAATGATGATGCTGTGATGATGCAGTGATGATGCAGTGATGATGGTGTGGTGCTGCAGTGATGATGCAGTGATGATGCAGTGATGATGAAGTCATGATGAAGTCATGATGAAGTCATGATGCAGTGATGCTCTTATGACACAGTGATGATGGTGTGATGATGCAGTGAGTATGTAGTGATGATGCAGTGATGATGCTGTGATGATGCTGTTATGACGCTGTGATGATGCTGTGATGATGCAGTGAGGATGCTGTGATGATGCTGTGATGATGCAGTGATGATGCTTTGATGACGCTGTGATGATGCTGTGATGATGCAGTGATGATGCTGTGATGATGCAGTGATGATGCAGTTATGATGATGTGTTTATGTAGTGATGACGCTGCGATGATGATGTTGTGATGATGCAGTGGTGATGGTGTGATGATGCAGTGATGATGCAGTGATGATGCTTTGATGACGCTGTGATGATGCTGTGATGATGCAGTGATGATGCAGTGATGATGGTGTGATGATGCAGTGAGGATGCTGTGATGATTTAGTGATGATGCAGTGATGATGCTCTGATGACACTGTGGTGATTTTGTGATGATTTTGTGATGATGCAGTGATGATACTGTGATGATGCAATGATGATGCTTTGATGACCGTGTGTTGATGGTGTGATGATGCTCTGATGATGCAGTGATTATGCAGTGATGACACTGTGATGATGCTGTGACGATGCAGTGATGATGCAGTGATGATGCAGTGATGATGCAGTGATGATGCTGTGATGATACTGTGATGATGCAGTGATGATGCTGTGATGATGCTGTGATGATGCAGTGATGATGCTGTGATGATGCAGTGATGATGGTGTGATGATGCAGTGAGTATGCAGTGAGTATGCAGTGATGATGCTGTGATGATGCAGTGAGGATGCAGTGATGATGCAGTGATGATGCTGTGATGATGCAGTGATGATGCTGTGATGATGCAGTGATGATGCAGTGATGATGCTGTGAAGACGTTCTGATGATGCTGTGATGCTGCAGTAATGATGCAGTGATGATGCTGTGATGATGCTGTGATGATGTAGTGATGATGCAGTGATGATGCAGTGATGATGCTGTGATGATGCTGTGATGATGCAGTGATTATGGTGTGATGATGCAGTGATGATGCAGTGATGATGCTGTGATGATACAGTGATGATGTAATGATGATGCTGTGATGATGCAGTGATGATGGTGTGATGCTGCAGTGATGCTGCAGTGATGCTGCAGTGATGATGCAGTGATGATGCAGTGATGATGCAGTGACGATGCTGTGATGATGCTGTGATGATGCAGTGATGATTCAGTGATGATGGTGTGATGATGCAGTGAGGATTCTGTGATGCTTTTGTGATGATGCAGTGATGATACTGTGATGATGCAATGATGATGCTTTGATGACCGTGTGTTGATGGTGTGATGATGCTCTGATGATGCAGTGATGATGCAGTGATGATGCGGTAATGATGCTGTGAAGACGCTCTGATGATGCTGTGATGATGCAGTGATGATGCTGTGATGATGCAGTGAGGATGTTGTGATGATGCAGTGAGTAAGCTGTGATGATGCAGTGATGATGCAGTGATGATGCAGTGATGATGCTGTGATGATGCAGTGATGATGGTGTGATGATGCAGTGAGTATGCAGTGAGTATGCAGTGAGTATGCAGTGATGATGCAGTGAGGATGCAGTGATGATGCAGTGATGATGCTGTGATGATGCAGTGATGATGCTGTGATGATGCAGTGATGATGCTGTGATGATGCTGTGAAGACGTTCTGATGATGCTGTGATGCTGCAGTGATGATGCTGTGATGATGGTGTGATGATGCAGTGATGATGGTGTGATGATGCAGTGATGATGCAGTGATGATGCAGTGATGATGGTGTGATGATGCAGTGATGATGCAGTGATGACACAGTGATGATGCAGTGATGATGCTGTGATGACACAGTGATGATGCAGTGATGATGCTGTGATGATGCTGTGATGATGCAGTGATGATGAAGTGATGATGCTGTGATGACACAGTGATGACGCAGTGATGATGCAGTGATGATGCTGTGATGATGCAGTGATGATGCTGTGATGATGCAGTAATGATGCAGTGATGATGCAGTGATGATGTTGTGATGATGCAGTGATTATGGTGTGATGATTGTGTGATGATGCAGTGAGGATGCTTTGATGATGCTGTGATGATGCAGTGATGATGCTGTGATGATGCAGTGATGATGCTGTGATGATGCAGTGAGTAAGCTGTGATGATGCAGTGATGATGCAGTGATGATGCAGTGATGATGCATTGATGATGGTGTGATGATGCAGTGAGTATGCAGTGATGATGCTGTGATGATGCAGTGAGGATGCAGTGATGATGCAGTGATGATGCTGTTATGATGCTGTTATGATGAAGTGATGATGCAGTGATGATGTTGTTATGACACAGTGATGATGCAGTGATGATGCTGTGATTATGCAGTCATGATGCAGTGATGATGCTATGATGATGGTGTGATGCTGCAGTGATGATGAAGTGATGATGCAGTGATGATGCAGTGAGGATGCTGTGATGATGCTGTGATGATGCAGTGATGATGCAGTGAGGATGCTGTGATGATGCTGTGATGATGCAGTGATGATGCTTTGATGACGCTGTGATGATGCTGTGATGATGCAGTGATGATGCATTGATGATGGTGTGATGATGCAGTGAGTATGCAGTGATGATGCAGTGATGATGCTGTGATGATGCAGTGATGATGCAGTGATGATGCAGTGATGATGCTGTTATGATGCTGTAATGATGAAGTGATGATGCAGTGATGATGTTGTTATGACACAGTGATGATGCAGTGATGATGCTGTGATGATGCAGTGATGATGCAGTGATGATGCTGTGATGATGGTGTGAAGCTGCAGTGATGATGGTGTGATGCTGCAGTGATGATGCAGTGAGGATGCTGTGATGATGCTGTGATGATGCAGTGATGATGCAGTGAGGATGCTGTGATGATGCTGTGATGATGCAGTGATGATGCGTTGATGACGCTGTGATGATGCTGTGACGATGCAGTGATGATGCAGTGATGATGGTGTGATGATACAGTGATGATGCAGTGAGGATGCTGTGATGATGCAGTGATGATGCAGTGATGATGCTGTGATGATGCTGTGAAGACGTTCTGATGATGCTGTGATGCTGCAGTGATGATGCTGTGATGATGCTGTGATGATGGTGTGATGATGCTGTGATGATACTGTGATGATGCAGTGATGATGCTGTGATGATGCTGTGATGATGCAGTGATGATGCAGTGATGATGGTGTGATGATGCAGTGAGGATGCTGTGATGATGCAGTGATGATGCAGTGATGATGAAGTCATGATGAAGTCATGATGCAGTGATGCTGTTATGACACAGTGATGATGCAGTGATGATGCAGTGATGATGGTGTGATGATGGTGTGATGATGCAGTGATGATGCTGTGATGATGCAGTGATGATGCTGTGATGATGCAGTGATGATGCAGTGATGATGCTGTGATGATGCAGTGAGTAAGCTGTGATGATGCAGTGATGATGCAGTGATGATGTTGTGATGATGCAGTGATGATGGTGTGATGATGCAGTAAGTATGCAGTGAGTATGCAGTGATGATGCAGTGATGATGCTGTGATGATGCTGTGATGATGCAGTGATGATGCAGTGATGATGCTGTGATGATGCTGTGATGATGCAGTGATGATGGTGTGATGATGGTGTGATGATGCAGTGATGAAGGTGTGATAATGCTGTGATGATGTTGTGATGATGCAGTGATGATGAAGTGATGATGCAGTGATGATGCAGTGAGGATGCTGTGATGATGCTGTGATGATGCAGTGATGATGCAGTGAGGATGCTGTGATGATGCTGTGATGATGCAGTGATGATGCTTTGATGACGCTGTGATGATGCTGTGATGATGCAGTGATGATGCAGTGATGATGCAGTGATGATACAGTGATGATGCAGTGAGGATGCTGTGATGATGCAGTGATGATGCAGTGAGGATGCTGTGATGCTGCAGTGATGATGCTGTGATGATGCTGTGATGATGGTGTGATGATGCTGTGATGATACTGTGATGATGCAGTGATGATGCTGTGATGATGCTGTGATGATGCAGTGATGATGGTGTGATGATGCAGTGAGGATGCTGTGATGATGCAGTGATGATGCTGTGATGATGCTGTGATGATGGTGTGATGATGCTGTGATGATACTGTGATGATGCAGTGATGATGCAGTGATGATGCAGTGATGATGGTGTGATGATGCAGTGAGGATGCTGTGATGATGCAGTGATGATGCAGTTATGATGATGTGTTGATGTAGTGATGACGATGCGATGATGATGTTGTGATGATGCAGTGGTGATGGTGTAATGATGCTGTGATGATGCAGTGATGATGCAGTGATGATGCTTTGATGACGCTGTGATGATGCTCTGATGATGCAGTGATGATGCACTGATGATGCTGTGATGATGCTGTGATGATGCAGTGATGATGCAGTGATGATGGTGTGATGATGCAGTGAGGATGCTGTGATGATGCAGTGATGATGCAGTTATGATGATGTGTTGATGTAGTGATGACGCTGCGATGATGATGTTGTGCTGATGCAGTGGTGATGGTGTGATGATGCTGTGATGATGCAGTGATGATGCTGTGATGATGGTGTGATGATGCAGTGAGGATGCTGTGATGATGCTGTGATGATGCAGTGATGATGGTGTGATGATGCAGTGAGGATGCTGTGATGATTTAGTGATGATGCAGTGATGATGCTGTGATGACACTGTGGTTATTGTGTGATGATTTTGTGATGATGCAGTGATGATACTGTGATGATGCAATGATAATGCTTTGATGACCGTGTGTTGATGGTGTGATGATGCTCTGATGATGCAGTGATTATGCAGTGATGACACTGTGATGATGCTGTGACGATGCAGTGATGATGCAGTGATGATGCAGTGATGATGCAGTGATGATGCTGTGATGATACTGTGATGATGCAGTGATGATGCTGTGATGATGCTGTGATGATGCAGTGATGATGCAGTGATGATGCAGTGATGGTGTTATGACACAGTGATGATGCAGTGATGATGCAGTGATGATGGTGTGATACTGCAGTGATGATGCAGTGATGATGCTGTGATGATGCTGTGATGATGCAGTGATGATGCTGTGATGATGCAGTGATGATGCAGTGATGATGCTGTGATGATGCTGTGATGATGCAGTGATGATGGTGTGATGCTGCAGTGATGATGCTGTGATGATGCAGTGATGATGCTGTGATGATGCTGTGATGATAAAGTGATGATGCAGTGATGATGTTGTTATGACACAGTGATGATGCAGTGATGATGCAGTGATGATGCAGTGATGATGCTGTGATGATGCTGTGATGACAAAGTGATGATGCAGTGATGATGCAGTGATGATGCAGTGATGCTGCAGTGATGATGCTGTGATGATGTAGTGATGATGCAGTGATGATGCAGTGATGATGGTGTGATGCTGCAGTGATGCTGCAGGGATGATGCTGTGATGATGCTGTGATGATGCAGTGATGATGGTGTGATGCTGCAGTGATGATGCAGTGATGACGCTGTGATGATGCAGTGATGATGCAGTGATGATGGTGTGATGATGCAGTGATGATGCTGTGATGATGCTGTGATGATGCAGTGATGACGCAGTGATGATGCAGTGATGATGCAGTGATCATGCTGTGATGATGCTGTGATGATGCAGTGATGATGCAGTGATGATGCAGTGATGATGCAGTGATGATGCTGTGATGATGCAGGGATGATGCAGTGAGGATGCAGTGATGATGCAGTGAGGATGCTGCGATGATGCAGTGATGATGCTGTTATGACACTGTGATGATGCTGTGATGCTGCAGTGATGATGCTGTGATGATGCTGTGATGATGGTGTGATGATGCAGTGATGATGCAGTGACGATGGTGTGATGATGCAGTGATGATGCAGTGATGATGCAGTGATGACACAGTGATGATGCAGTGATGATGCTGTGATGATGCAGTGATGATGCTGTGATGCTGCAGTGATGATGCTGTGATGATGCAGTGATGATGCTGTGATGATGCTGTGATGATGGTGTGATGATGCTGTGATGATGGTGTGATGATGCAGTGATGATGCAGTGATGATGGTGTGATGATGCAGTGAGGATGCTGTGATGATGCAGTGATGATGCTGTGATGACACAGAGATGATGCAGTGATGATGCTGTGATGATGCAGTGATAATGAAGTGATGATGCAGTGATGATGCTGTGATGATGCTGTGATGATGCTGTGATGACACAGTGATGACGCAGTAATGATGCAGTGATGATGGTGTGATGATACAGTGATGATGCAGTGAGGATGCTGTGATGATGCAGTGATGATGCAGTGATGATGCTGTGATGATGCTGTGAAGACGTTCTGATGATGCTGTGATGCTGCAGTGATGATGCTGTGATGATGCTGTGATGATGGTGTGATGATGCTGTGATGATACTGTGATGATGCAGTGATGATGCTGTGATGATGCTGTGATGATGCAGTGATGATGCAGTGATGATGGTGTGATGATGCAGTGAGGATGCTGTGATGATGCAGTGATGATGCAGTGATGATGAAGTCATGATGAAGTCATGATGCAGTGATGCTGTTATGACACAGTGATGATGCAGTGATGATGCAGTGATGATGCAGTGATGATGCAGTGATGATGCTGTAATGATGCTGTGATGATGCAGTGATGATGCTGTGATGATGCATTGATGATGCAGTGATGATGCTGTGATGATGCAGTGAGTAAGCTGTGATGATGCAGTGATGATGCAGTGATGATGCAGTGATGATGCTGTGATGATGCAGTGAGGATGCAGTGATGATGCAGTGATGATGCTGTGATGATGCAGTGATGATGCAGTGATGATGCAGTGATGATGTTGTTATGACACAGTGATGATGCAGTGATGATGCAGTGATGACACAGTGATGATGCAGTGATGATGCTGTGATGATGCTGTGAAGACGTTCTGATGATGCTGTGATGATGCAGTGATGATGCAGTGATGATGCTGTGATGATGCTGTGAAGACGTTCTGATGATGCTGTGATGCTGCAGTGATGATGCTGTGATGATGCTGTGATGATGGTGTGATGATGCTGTGATGATACTGTGATGATGCAGTGATGATGCTGTGATGATGCTGTGATGATGCAGTGATGATGCAGTGATGATGGTGTGATGATGCAGTGAGGATGCTGTGATGATGCAGTGATGATGCAGTGATGATGAAGTCATGATGAAGTCATGATGCAGTGATGCTGTTATGACACAGTGATGATGCAGTGATGATGCAGTGATGATGCAGTGATGATGCAGTGATGATGCTGTAATGATGCTGTGATGATGCAGTGATGATGCTGTGATGATGCAGTGATGATGCAGTGATGATGCTGTGATGATGCAGTGAGTAAGCTGTGATGATGCAGTGATGATGCAGTGATGATGCAGTGATGATGCTGTGATGATACTGTGATCATGCAGTGATGATGCTGTGATGATGCTGTGATGATGCAGTGATGATGCAGTGATGATGCAGTGATGCTGTTATGACACAGTGATGATGCAGTGATGATGCAGTGATGATGCAGTGATGATGCAGTGATGATGCTGTAATGATGCTGTGATGATGCAGTGATTATGCTGTGATGATGCAGTGATGATGCAGTGATGATGCTGTGATGATGCAGTGATGATGGTGTGATGCTGCAGTGATGATGCAGTGATGATGGTGTGATGCTGCAGTGATGATGCTGTGATGATGAAGTGATGATGCAGTGATGATGTTGTTATGACACAGTGATGATGCAGTGATGATGCAGTGATGACACAGTGATGATGCAGTGATGATGCTGTGATGATGCTGTGATGACAAAGTGATGATGCAGTGATGATGCAGTGATGATGCAGTGATGATGCTTTGATGACGCTGTGATGATGCTGTGATGATGCAGTGATGATGCAGTGATGATGCTGTGATGATGCAGTGAGGATGCTGTGATGATGTAGTGATGATGCAGTGATGATGCAGTGATGATGGTGTGATGCTGCAGGGATGCTGCAGGGATGATGCTGTGATGATGCTGTGATGATGCAGTGATGATGGTGTGATGCTGCAGTGATGATGCAGTGATGATGCTGTGATGATGCAGTGATGATGCTGTGATGATGCAGTGATGATGTTGTGATGATGCTGTGATGATGCAGTGATGATGGTGTGATGATGGTGTGATGATGCAGTGATGATGCTGTGATGATACTGTGATGATGGTGTGATGATGGTGTGATGATGCAGTGATGATGCAGTGATGATGCTGTGATGATGCAGTGAGGATGCTGTTATGACACTGTGATGATGCAGTGATGATGCTGTGATGATGCAGTGATGATGCAGTGATGATGCTGTGATGATGCTGTGATGATGCAGTGATGATGGTGTGATGATGCAGTGATGATGCTGTGATGATGCAGTGATGATGCAGTGATGATGGTGTGATGATGCAGTGAGGATGCAGTGATGATGCTGTGATGATGCAGTGATGATGCTGTGATGATACTGTGATGATGGTGTGATGATGGTGTGATGATGCAGTGATGAAGCAGTGATGATGCTGTGATGATACAGTGATGATGCTGTTATGACACTGTGATGATGCAGTGATGATGCTGTGATGATGCAGTGATGATGCTGTGATGATGCTGTGATGATGCAGTGATGATGGTGTGATGATGCAGTGATGATGCTGTGATGATACTGTAATGATGCTGTGATGATGCAGTGATGATGGTGTGATGCTGCAGTGATGATGCTGTGATGATGCAGTGATGATGCTGTGATGATGCTGTGATGATGCTGTGATGATGCAGTGATGATGCAGTGATGATGCTGTGATGATGCTGTGATGATGCAGTGATGATGGTGTGATGATGGTGTGATGATGCAGTGATGAAGGTGTGATAATGCTGTGATGATGTTGTGATGATGCAGTGATGATGAAGTGATGATGCAGTGATGATGCAGTGAGGATGCTGTGATGATGCTGTGATGATGCAGTGATGATGCAGTGAGGATGCTGTGATGATGCTGTGATGATGCAGTGATGATGCTTTGATGACGCTGTGATGATGCTGTGATGATGCAGTGATGATGCAGTGATGATGCAGTGATGATACAGTGATGATGCAGTGAGGATGCTGTGATGCTGCAGTGATGATGCAGTGATGATGCTGTGATGCTGCAGTGATGATGCTGTGATGATGCTGTGATGATGGTGTGATGATGCTGTGATGATACTGTGATGATGCAGTGATGATGCTGTGATGATGCTGTGATGATGCAGTGATGATGGTGTGATGATGCAGTGAGGATGCTGTGATGATGCAGTGATGATGCTGTGATGATGCTGTGATGATGGTGTGATGATGCTGTGATGATACTGTGATGATGCAGTGATGATGCTGTGATGATGCTGTGATGATGCAGTGATGATGGTGTGATGATGCAGTGAGGATGCTGTGATGATGCAGTGATGATGCTGTGATGATACTGTGATGATGCAGTGATGATGCAGTGATGATGCAGTGATGATGGTGTGATGATGCAGTGAGGATGCTGTGATGATGCAGTGATGATGCAGTTATGATGATGTGTTGATGTAGTGATGACGATGCGATGATGATGTTGTGATGATGCAGTGGTGATGGTGTAATGATGCTGTGATGATGCAGTGATGATGCAGTGATGATGCTTTGATGACGCTGTGATGATGCTCTGATGATGCAGTGATGATGCACTGATGATGCTGTGATGATGCTGTGATGATGCAGTGATGATGCAGTGATGATGGTGTGATGATGCAGTGAGGATGCTGTGATGATGCAGTGATGATGCAGTTATGATGATGTGTTGATGTAGTGATGACGCTGCGATGATGATGTTGTGCTGATGCAGTGGTGATGGTGTGATGATGCTGTGATGATGCAGTGATGATGCTGTGATGATGGTGTGATGATGCAGTGAGGATGCTGTGATGATGCTGTGATGATGCAGTGATGATGGTGTGATGATGCAGTGAGGATGCTGTGATGATTTAGTGATGATGCAGTGATGATGCTGTGATGACACTGTGGTTATTGTGTGATGATTTTGTGATGATGCAGTGATGATACTGTGATGATGCAATGATAATGCTTTGATGACCGTGTGTTGATGGTGTGATGATGCTCTGATGATGCAGTGATTATGCAGTGATGACACTGTGATGATGCTGTGACGATGCAGTGATGATGCAGTGATGATGCAGTGATGATGCAGTGATGATGCTGTGATGATACTGTGATGATGCAGTGATGATGCTGTGATGATGCTGTGATGATGCAGTGATGATGCAGTGATGATGCAGTGATGGTGTTATGACACAGTGATGATGCAGTGATGATGCAGTGATGATGGTGTGATACTGCAGTGATGATGCAGTGATGATGCTGTGATGATGCTGTGATGATGCAGTGATGATGCTGTGATGATGCAGTGATGATGCAGTGATGATGCTGTGATGATGCTGTGATGATGCAGTGATGATGGTGTGATGCTGCAGTGATGATGCTGTGATGATGCAGTGATGATGCTGTGATGATGCTGTGATGATAAAGTGATGATGCAGTGATGATGTTGTTATGACACAGTGATGATGCAGTGATGATGCAGTGATGATGCAGTGATGATGCTGTGATGATGCTGTGATGACAAAGTGATGATGCAGTGATGATGCAGTGATGATGCAGTGATGCTGCAGTGATGATGCTGTGATGATGTAGTGATGATGCAGTGATGATGCAGTGATGATGGTGTGATGCTGCAGTGATGCTGCAGGGATGATGCTGTGATGATGCTGTGATGATGCAGTGATGATGGTGTGATGCTGCAGTGATGATGCAGTGATGACGCTGTGATGATGCAGTGATGATGCAGTGATGATGGTGTGATGATGCAGTGATGATGCTGTGATGATGCTGTGATGATGCAGTGATGACGCAGTGATGATGCAGTGATGATGCAGTGATCATGCTGTGATGATGCTGTGATGATGCAGTGATGATGCTGTGATGATGCAGGGATGATGCAGTGAGGATGCAGTGATGATGCAGTGAGGATGCTGCGATGATGCAGTGATGATGCTGTTATGACACTGTGATGATGCTGTGATGCTGCAGTGATGATGCTGTGATGATGCTGTGATGATGGTGTGATGATGCAGTGATGATGCAGTGACGATGGTGTGATGATGCAGTGATGATGCAGTGATGATGCAGTGATGACACAGTGATGATGCAGTGATGATGCTGTGATGATGCAGTGATGATGCTGTGATGCTGCAGTGATGATGCTGTGATGATGCAGTGATGATGCTGTGATGATGCTGTGATGATGGTGTGATGATGCTGTGATGATGGTGTGATGATGCAGTGATGATGCAGTGATGATGGTGTGATGATGCAGTGAGGATGCTGTGATGATGCAGTGATGATGCTGTGATGACACAGAGATGATGCAGTGATGATGCTGTGATGATGCAGTGATAATGAAGTGATGATGCAGTGATGATGCTGTGATGATGCTGTGATGATGCTGTGATGACACAGTGATGACGCAGTAATGATGCAGTGATGATGGTGTGATGATACAGTGATGATGCAGTGAGGATGCTGTGATGATGCAGTGATGATGCAGTGATGATGCTGTGATGATGCTGTGAAGACGTTCTGATGATGCTGTGATGCTGCAGTGATGATGCTGTGATGATGCTGTGATGATGGTGTGATGATGCTGTGATGATACTGTGATGATGCAGTGATGATGCTGTGATGATGCTGTGATGATGCAGTGATGATGCAGTGATGATGGTGTGATGATGCAGTGAGGATGCTTTGATGATGCAGTGATGATGCAGTGATGATGAAGTCATGATGAAGTCATGATGCAGTGATGCTGTTATGACACAGTGATGATGCAGTGATGATGCAGTGATGATGCAGTGATGATGCAGTGATGATGCTGTAATGATGCTGTGATGATGCAGTGATGATGCTGTGATGATGCATTGATGATGCAGTGATGATGCTGTGATGATGCAGTGAGTAAGCTGTGATGATGCAGTGATGATGCAGTGATGATGCAGTGATGATGCTGTGATGATGCAGTGATGATGCAGTGATGATGCAGTGATGATGCTGTGATGATGCAGTGAGGATGCAGTGATGATGCAGTGATGATGTTGTTATGACACAGTGATGATGCAGTGATGATGCAGTGATGACACAGTGATGATGCAGTGATGATGCTGTGATGATGCTGTGAAGACGTTCTGATGATGCTGTGATGATGCAGTGATGATGCAGTGATGATGCTGTGATGATGCTGTGAAGACGTTCTGATGATGCTGTGATGCTGCAGTGATGATGCTGTGATGATGCTGTGATGATGGTGTGATGATGCTGTGATGATACTGTGATGATGCAGTGATGATGCTGTGATGATGCTGTGATGATGCAGTGATGATGCAGTGATGATGGTGTGATGATGCAGTGAGGATGCTGTGATGATGCAGTGATGATGCAGTGATGATGAAGTCATGATGAAGTCATGATGCAGTGATGCTGTTATGACACAGTGATGATGCAGTGATGATGCAGTGATGATGCAGTGATGATGCAGTGATGATGCTGTAATGATGCTGTGATGATGCAGTGATGATGCTGTGATGATGCAGTGATGATGCAGTGATGATGCTGTGATGATGCAGTGAGTAAGCTGTGATGATGCAGTGATGATGCAGTGATGATGCAGTGATGATGCTGTGATGATACTGTGATCATGCAGTGATGATGCTGTGATGATGCTGTGATGATGCAGTGATGATGCAGTGATGATGCAGTGATGCTGTTATGACACAGTGATGATGCAGTGATGATGCAGTGATGATGCAGTGATGATGCTGTAATGATGCTGTGATGATGCAGTGATTATGCTGTGATGATGCAGTGATGATGCAGTGATGATGCTGTGATGATGCAGTGATGATGGTGTGATGCTGCAGTGATGATGCAGTGATGATGGTGTGATGCTGCAGTGATGATGCTGTGATGATGAAGTGATGATGCAGTGATGATGTTGTTATGACACAGTGATGATGCAGTGATGATGCAGTGATGACACAGTGATGATGCAGTGATGATGCTGTGATGATGCTGTGATGACAAAGTGATGATGCAGTGATGATGCAGTGATGATGCAGTGATGATGCTTTGATGACGCTGTGATGATGCTGTGATGATGCAGTGATGATGCAGTGATGATGCTGTGATGATGCAGTGAGGATGCTGTGATGATGTAGTGATGATGCAGTGATGATGCAGTGATGATGGTGTGATGCTGCAGGGATGCTGCAGGGATGATGCTGTGATGATGCTGTGATGATGCAGTGATGATGGTGTGATGCTGCAGTGATGATGCAGTGATGATGCTGTGATGATGCAGTGATGATGCTGTGATGATGCAGTGATGATGTTGTGATGATGCTGTGATGATGCAGTGATGATGGTGTGATGATGGTGTGATGATGCAGTGATGATGCTGTGATGATACTGTGATGATGGTGTGATGATGGTGTGATGATGCAGTGATGATGCAGTGATGATGCTGTGATGATGCAGTGAGGATGCTGTTATGACACTGTGATGATGCAGTGATGATGCTGTGATGATGCAGTGATGATGCAGTGATGATGCTGTGATGATGCTGTGATGATGCAGTGATGATGGTGTGATGATGCAGTGATGATGCTGTGATGATGCAGTGATGATGCAGTGATGATGGTGTGATGATGCAGTGAGGATGCAGTGATGATGCTGTGATGATGCAGTGATGATGCTGTGATGATACTGTGATGATGGTGTGATGATGGTGTGATGATGCAGTGATGAAGCAGTGATGATGCTGTGATGATACAGTGATGATGCTGTTATGACACTGTGATGATGCAGTGATGATGCTGTGATGATGCAGTGATGATGCTGTGATGATGCTGTGATGATGCAGTGATGATGGTGTGATGATGCAGTGATGATGCTGTGATGATACTGTAATGATGCTGTGATGATGCAGTGATGATGGTGTGATGCTGCAGTGATGATGCTGTGATGATGCAGTGATGATGCTGTGATGATGCTGTGATGATGAAGTGATGATGCAGTGATGATGTTGTTATGACACAGTGATGATGCATTGATGATGCTGTGATGATGCAGTGATGATGCAGTGATGATGCTTTGATGACGCTGTGATGATGCTGTGATGATGCAGTGATGATGCAGTGATGATGCTGTGATGATGCAGTGATGATGCAGTGATGATGTAGTGATGATGCAGTGATGATGGTGTGATGCTGCAGTGATGATGCAGGGATGATGCTGTGATGATGCTGTGATGATGCAGTGATGATGGTGTGATGCTGCAGTGATGATGCAGTGATGATGCTGTGATGATGCAGTGATGATGCAGGGATGATGCTGTGATGATGCTGTGATGATGCAGTGATGATGGTGTGATGCTGCAGTGATGATGCAGTGATGATGCTGTGATGATGCAGTGATTATGCAGTGATGATGCTGGGATGATGCAGTGATTATGCAGTGATGATGCGGTGATTATGCAGTGATGACACTGTGATGATGCTGTGACGATGCAGTGATGATGCGGTGATTATGCAGTGATGATGCTGTGATGATACTGTAATGATGCAGTGATGATGCTGTGATGATGCAGTGATGATGCAGTGATGATGAAGTCATGATGCAGTGATGCTGTTATGACACAGTGATGATGCAGTGATGATGCAGTGATGATGCAGTGAGGATGCTGTGATGATGCTGTAATGATGCTGTGATGATGCAGTGATGATGCTGTGATGATGCAGTGATGATGCAGTGATGATGCTGGGATGATGCAGTGATGATGCAGTGATGATGCTGTGATGATGCAGTGATGATGCAGTGATGATGCCCTGATGATGCTTTGATGGTGGTATGATGATGTTGTGATGATGTAGTGATGATGCAGGGATGATGCTGTGATGCCTCTGTGGTGATGCAGTGATGATGCAGTGATGACGCTGTGTTGATGTAGTGATGACGCTGCGATGATGATGTTGTGATGATGCAGTGGTGATGGTGTGATGATGCTGTGATGATGCTGTGATGATGCAGTGATGATGCAGTGATGATGCTTTGATGACGCTGTGATGATGCTGTGATGATGCAGTGATGATGCAGTGATGATGGTGTGATGATGCTGTGATGATGCAGTGATGATTGTGTGATGATGGTGTGATGATGCTGTGATGATGCAGTGATGATGCTGTGATGATACTGTGATGATGCAGTGATGATGCTGTGATGATGCTGTGATGATGCAGTAATGATGCAGTGATGATGCAGTGATGATGTTGTGATGATGCTGTGATGATGCAGTGATGATGGTGTGATGATGGTGTGATGATGCAGTGATGATGCTGTGATGATACTGTGATGATGCAGTGATGATGCTGTGATGATGCAGTGATGATGAAGTGATGATGCAGTGATGATGCTGTTATGACACAGTGATGATGCAGTGATGATGCTGTGATGATGCTGTGATGATGGTGTGATGATGCAGTGATGATGGTGTGATGATGCTGTGATGATGCAGTGATGATGAAGTGATGATGCAGTGATGATGCAGTGAGGATGCTGTGATGATGCTGTGATGATGCAGTGATGCTGTTATGACACAGTGATGATGCTGTGATGATGCAGTGATGATGCTGTGATGATGCAGTGATGATGCAGTGATGATGAAGTCATGATGCAGTGATGCTGTTATGACACAGTGATGATGCAGTGATGATGCAGTGATGATGCTGTGATGATGCAGTGATGATGGTGTGATGATGCTGTGATGATGCAGTGATGATGCAGTGATGACGCTGTGTTGATGTAGTGATGACGCTGCGATGATGATGTTGTGATGATGCAGTGGTGATGGTGTGATGATGCTGTGATGATGCTGTGATTATGCAGTGATGATGCAGTGATGATGCTTTGATGACGCTGTGATGATGCTGTGATGATGCAGTGATGATGCAGTGATGATGGTGTGATGATGCTGTGATGATGCAGTGATGATTGTGTGATGATGGTGTGATGATGCTGTGATGATGCAGTGATGATGCTGTGATGATACTGTGATGATGCAGTGATGATGCTGTGATGATGCTGTGATGATGCAGTAATGATGCAGTGAGGATGCAGTGATGATGTTGTGATGATGCTGTGATGATGCAGTGATGATGGTGTGATGATGGTGTGATGATGCAGTGATGATGCTGTGATGATACTGTGATGATGCAGTGATGATGCTGTGATGATGCAGTGATGATGAAGTGATGATGCAGTGATGATGCTGTTATGACACAGTGATGATGAAGTGATGATGCAGTGATGATGCTGTTATGACACAGTGATGACACAGTGATGATGCAGTGATGATGCTGTGATGACACAGTGATGATGCAGTGATGATGCTGTGATGATGGTGTGATGATGCAGTGAGGATGTTTTGATGATGCTGTGATGATGCAGTGATGATGCTGTGATGATGCAGTGATGATGCTGTGATGATGCAGTGAGTAAGCTGTGATGATGCAGTGATGATGCAGTGATGATGCAGTGATGATGGTGTGATGATGCAGTGAGTATGCAGTGAGTATGCAGTGATGATGCAGTGATGATGCTGTGATGATGCAGTGAGGATGCAGTGATGATGCAGTGATGATGCTGTGATGATGCAGTGATGATGCTGTGATGATTCTGTGAAGACGTTCTGATGATGCTGTGATGCTGCAGTGATGATGCAGTGATGATGCTGTGATGATGGTGTGATGATGCAGTGATGATGCAGTGATGATGGTGTGATGATGCAGTGATGATGCTGTGATGATGCAGTGATGATGCAGTGAGGATGCTGTGATGATGGTGTGATGCTGCAGTGATGATGAAGTGATGATGCAGTGATGATGCAGTGAGGATGCTGTGATGATGGTGTGATGCTGCAGTGATGATGAAGTGATGATGCAGTGATGATGCAGTGAGGATGCTGTGATGATGCTGTGATGATGCAGTGATGATGCAGTGAGGATGCTGTGATGATGCTGTGATGATGCAGTGATGATGCTTTGATGACGCTGTGATGATGCTGTGATGATGCAGTGATGATGCAGTGATGACGCTGTGATGATGCTGTGAAGACGTTCTGATGATGCTGTGATGCTGCAGTGATGATGCTGTGATGATGCTGTGATGATGGTGTGATGATGCTGTGATGATACTGTGATGATGCAGTGATGATGGTGTGATGATGCTGTGATGATGCTGTGATGATGCAGTGATGATGCAGTGATGATGCTTTGATGACGCTGTGATGATGCTGTGATGATGCAGTGATGATGCAGTGATGATGGTGTGATGATGCTGTGATGATGCAGTGATGATTGTGTGATGATGGTGTGATGATGCTGTGATGATGCAGTGATGATGCTGTGATGATACTGTGATGATGCAGTGATGATGCTGTGATGATGCTGTGATGATGCAGTAATGATGCAGTGATGATGCAGTGATGATGTTGTGATGATGCTGTGATGATGCAGTGATGATGGTGTGATGATGGTGTGATGATGCAGTGATGATGCTGTGATGATACTGTGATGATGCAGTGATGATGCTGTGATGATGCAGTGATGATGAAGTGATGATGCAGTGATGATGCTGTTATGACACAGTGATGATGCAGTGATGATGCTGTGATGATGCTGTGATGATGGTGTGATGATGCAGTGATGATGGTGTGATGATGCTGTGATGATGCAGTGATGATGAAGTGATGATGCAGTGATGATGCAGTGAGGATGCTGTGATGATGCTGTGATGATGCAGTGATGCTGTTATGACACAGTGATGATGCTGTGATGATGCAGTGATGATGCTGTGATGATGCAGTGATGATGCAGTGATGATGAAGTCATGATGCAGTGATGCTGTTATGACACAGTGATGATGCAGTGATGATGCAGTGATGATGCTGTGATGATGCAGTGATGATGGTGTGATGATGCTGTGATGATGCAGTGATGATGCAGTGATGACGCTGTGTTGATGTAGTGATGACGCTGCGATGATGATGTTGTGATGATGCAGTGGTGATGGTGTGATGATGCTGTGATGATGCTGTGATTATGCAGTGATGATGCAGTGATGATGCTTTGATGACGCTGTGATGATGCTGTGATGATGCAGTGATGATGCAGTGATGATGGTGTGATGATGCTGTGATGATGCAGTGATGATTGTGTGATGATGGTGTGATGATGCTGTGATGATGCAGTGATGATGCTGTGATGATACTGTGATGATGCAGTGATGATGCTGTGATGATGCTGTGATGATGCAGTAATGATGCAGTGAGGATGCAGTGATGATGTTGTGATGATGCTGTGATGATGCAGTGATGATGGTGTGATGATGGTGTGATGATGCAGTGATGATGCTGTGATGATACTGTGATGATGCAGTGATGATGCTGTGATGATGCAGTGATGATGAAGTGATGATGCAGTGATGATGCTGTTATGACACAGTGATGATGAAGTGATGATGCAGTGATGATGCTGTTATGACACAGTGATGACACAGTGATGATGCAGTGATGATGCTGTGATGACACAGTGATGATGCAGTGATGATGCTGTGATGATGGTGTGATGATGCAGTGAGGATGTTTTGATGATGCTGTGATGATGCAGTGATGATGCTGTGATGATGCAGTGATGATGCTGTGATGATGCAGTGAGTAAGCTGTGATGATGCAGTGATGATGCAGTGATGATGCAGTGATGATGGTGTGATGATACAGTGAGTATGCAGTGAGTATGCAGTGATGATGCAGTGATGATGCTGTGATGATGCAGTGAGGATGCAGTGATGATGCAGTGATGATGCTGTGATGATGCAGTGATGATGCTGTGATGATTCTGTGAAGACGTTCTGATGATGCTGTGATGCTGCAGTGATGATGCAGTGATGATGCTGTGATGATGGTGTGATGATGCAGTGATGATGCAGTGATGATGGTGTGATGATGCAGTGATGATGCTGTGATGATGCAGTGAGGATGCTGTGATGATGGTGTGATGCTGCAGTGATGATGAAGTGATGATGCAGTGATGATGCAGTGAGGATGCTGTGATGATGGTGTGATGCTGCAGTGATGATGAAGTGATGATGCAGTGATGATGCAGTGAGGATGCTGTGATGATGCTGTGATGATGCAGTGATGATGCAGTGAGGATGCTGTGATGATGCTGTGATGATGCAGTGATGATGCTTTGATGACGCTGTGATGATGCTGTGATGATGCAGTGATGATGCAGTGATGACGCTGTGATGATGATGTGAAGACGTTCTGATGATGCTGTGATGCTGCAGTGATGATGCTGTGATGATGCTGTGATGATGGTGTGATGATGCTGTGATGATACTGTGATGATGCAGTGATGATGCTCTGATGATGCTGTGATGATGCAGTGATGATGCAGTGATGATGGTGTGATGATGCAGTGAGGATGCTGTGATGATGCAGTGATGATGCAGTTATGATGATGTGTTGATGTAGTGATGACGCTGCGATGATGATGTTGTGATGATGCAGTGATGATGGTGTGATGATGCTGTGATGATGCAGTGATGATGCAGTGATGATGCTTTGATGACGCTGTGATGATGCTCTGATGATGCAGTGATGATGCACTGATGATGCTGTGATGATGCTGTGATGATGCAGTGATGATGCAGTGATGATGGTGTGATGATGCAGTGAGGATGCTGTGATGATGCAGTGATGATGCAGTTATGATGATGTGTTGATGTAGTGATGACGCTGCGATGATGATGTTGTGATGATGCAATGGTGATGGTGTGATGATGCTGTGATGATGCAGTGATGATGCAGTGATGATGCTTTGATGACGCTGTGATGATGCTGTGATGATGCAGTGATGATGCAGTGATGATGGTGTGATGATGCAGTGAGGATGCTGTGATGATGCAGTGATGATGCTGTGATGATGCTGTGAAGACGTTCTGATGATGCTGTGATGCTGCAGTGATGATGCAGTGATGATGCTGTGATGATGGTGTGATGATGCAGTGATTATGGTGTGATGATGGTGTGATGATGCAGTGATGATGCTGTGATGATACTGTGATGATGCAGTGATGATGCTGTGATGATGCAGTGATGATGCTGTGATGATGCTGTGAAGACGTTCTGATGATGCTGTGATGCTGCAGTGATGATGCAGTGATGATGCTGTGATGATGGTGTGATGATGCAGTGATGATGGTGTGATGATGCAGTGATGATGCAGTGATGATGCAGTGATGATGGTGTGATGATGCAGTGATGATGCAGTGATGACACAGTGATGATGCAGTGATGATGCTGTGATGACACAGTGATGATGCAGTGATGATGCTGTGATGATGCTGTGATGATGCAGTGATGATGCAGTGATGATGCTGTGATGATGCAGTAATGATGCAGTGATGATGCAGTGATGATGTTGTGATGATGCAGTGATTATGGTGTGATGATTGTGTGATGATGCAGTGAGGATGCTTTGATGATGCTGTGATGATGCAGTGATGATGCTGTGATGATGCAGTGATGATGCTGTGATGATGCAGTGAGTAAGCTGTGATGATGCAGTGATGATGCAGTGATGATGCAGTGATGATGCATTGATGATGGTGTGATGATGCAGTGAGTATGCAGTGAGTATGCAGTGATGATGCTGTGATGATGCAGTGAGGATGCAGTGATGATGCAGTGATGATGCTGTTATGATGCTGTTATGATGAAGTGATGATGCAGTGATGATGTTGTTATGACACAGTGATGATGCAGTGATGATGCTGTGATTATGCAGTCATGATGCAGTGATGATGCTATGATGATGGTGTGATGCTGCAGTGATGATGAAGTGATGATGCAGTGATGATGCAGTGAGGATGCTGTGATGATGCTGTGATGATGCAGTGATGATGCAGTGAGGATGCTGTGATGATGCTGTGATGATGCAGTGATGATGCTTTGATGACGCTGTGATGATGCTGTGATGATGCAGTGATGATGCATTGATGATGGTGTGATGATGCAGTGAGTATGCAGTGAGTATGCAGTGATGATGCAGTGATGATGCTGTGATGATGCAGTGATGATGCAGTGATGATGCAGTGATGATGCTGTTATGATGCTGTAATGATGAAGTGATGATGCAGTGATGATGTTGTTATGACACAGTGATGATGCAGTGATGATGCTGTGATGATGCAGTGATGATGCAGTGATGATGCTGTGATGATGGTGTGATGCTGCAGTGATGATGAAGTGATGATGCAGTGATGATGCAGTGAGGATGCTGTGATGATGCTGTGATGATGCAGTGATGATGCAGTGAGGATGCTGTGATGATGCTGTGATGATGCAGTGATGATGCGTTGATGACGCTGTGATGATGCTGTGATGATGCAGTGATGATGCAGTGATGATGGTGTGATGATGCAGTGAGGATGCTGTGATGATGCAGTGATGATGCAGTGATGATGCTGTGATGATGCTGTGAAGACGTTCTGATGATGCTGTGATGCTGCAGTGATGATGCTGTGATGATGCTGTGATGATGGTGTGATGATGCTGTGATGATACTGTGATGATGCAGTGATGATGCTGTGATGATGCTGTGATGATGCAGTGATGATGCAGTGATGATGGTGTGATGATGCAGTGAGGATGCTGTGATGATGCAGTGATGATGCAGTTATGATGATGTGTTGATGTAGTGATGACGCTGCGATGATGATGTTGTGATGATGCAGTGGTGATGGTGTGATGATGCTGTGATGATGCAGTGATGATGCAGTGATGATGCTTTGATGACGCTGTGATGATGCTCTGATGATGCATTGATGACGCTGTGATGATGCTGTGATGATGTTGTGATGATGCAGTGATGATGCAGTGATGATGGTGTGATGATGCAGTGAGGATGCTGTGATGATGCAGTGATGATGCAGTTATGATGATGTGTTGATGTAGTGATGACGCTGCGATGATGATGTTGTGATGATGCAGTGGTGATGGTGTGATGATGCTGTGATGATGCAGTGATGATGCAGTGATGATGCTTTGATGACGCTGTGATGATGCTGTGATGATGCAGTGATGATGCAGTGATGATGGTGTGATGATGCAGTGAGGATGCTGTGATGATTTAGTGATGATGCAGTGATGATGCTGTGATGACACTGTGGTGATTTTGTGATGATTTTGTGATGATGCAGTGATGATACTGTGATGATGCAATGATGATGCTTTGATGACCGTGTGTTGATGGTGTGATGATGCTCTGATGATGCAGTGATTACGCAGTGATGACACTGTGATGATGCTGTGACGATGCAGTGATGATGCAGTGATGATGCAGTGATGATGCTGTGATGATACTGTGATCATGCAGTGATGATGCTGTGATGATGCTGTGATGATGCAGTGATGATGCAGTGATGATGCAGTGATGCTGTTATGACACAGTGATGATGCAGTGATGATGCAGTGATGATGCAGTGATGATGCAGTGATGATGCTGTAATGATGCTGTGATGATGCAGTGATTATGCTGTGATGATGCAGTGATGATGCAGTGATGATGCTGTGATGATGCAGTGATGATGGTGTGATGCTGCAGTGATGATGCTGTGATGATGCAGTGATGATGCTGTGATGATGCTGTGATGATGAAGTGATGATGCAGTGATGATGTTGTTATGACACAGTGATGATGCAGTGATGATGCAGTGATGACACAGTGATGATGCAGTGATGATGCTGTGATGATGCTGTGATGACAAAGTGATGATGCAGTGATGATGCAGTGATGATGCAGTGATGATGCTTTGATGACGCTGTGATGATGCTGTGATGATGCAGTGATGATGCAGTGATGATGCTGTGATGATGCAGTGAGGATGCTGTGATGATGTAGTGATGATGCAGTGATGATGCAGTGATGATGGTGTGATGCTGCAGGGATGCTGCAGGGATGATGCTGTGATGATGCTGTGATGATGCAGTGATGATGGTGTGATGCTGCAGTGATGATGCAGTGATGATGCTGTGATGATGCAGTGATGATGCTGTGATGATGCAGTGATGATGTTGTGATGATGCTGTGATGATGCAGTGATGATGGTGTGATGATGGTGTGATGATGCAGTGATGATGCTGTGATGATACTGTGATGATGGTGTGATGATGGTGTGATGATGCAGTGATGATGCAGTGATGATGCTGTGATGATGCAGTGAGGATGCTGTTATGACACTGTGATGATGCAGTGATGATGCTGTGATGATGCAGTGATGATGCAGTGATGATGCTGTGATGATGCTGTGATGATGCAGTGATGATGGTGTGATGATGCAGTGATGATGCTGTGATGATGCAGTGATGATGCAGTGATGATGGTGTGATGATGCAGTGAGGATGCAGTGATGATGCTGTGATGATGCAGTGATGATGCTGTGATGATACTGTGATGATGGTGTGATGATGGTGTGATGATGCAGTGATGAAGCAGTGATGATGCTGTGATGATACAGTGATGATGCTGTTATGACACTGTGATGATGCAGTGATGATGCTGTGATGATGCAGTGATGATGCTGTGATGATGCTGTGATGATGCAGTGATGATGGTGTGATGATGCAGTGATGATGCTGTGATGATACTGTAATGATGCTGTGATGATGCAGTGATGATGGTGTGATGCTGCAGTGATGATGCTGTGATGATGCAGTGATGATGCTGTGATGATGCTGTGATGATGAAGTGATGATGCAGTGATGATGTTGTTATGACACAGTGATGATGCATTGATGATGCTGTGATGATGCAGTGATGATGCAGTGATGATGCTTTGATGACGCTGTGATGACAAAGTGATGATGCAGTGATGATGCAGTGATGATGCTGTGATGATGCAGTGATGATGCAGTGATGATGTAGTGATGATGCAGTGATGATGGTGTGATGCTGCAGTGATGATGCAGGGATGATGCTGTGATGATGCTGTGATGATGCAGTGATGATGGTGTGATGCTGCAGTGATGATGCAGTGATGATGCTGTGATGATGCAGTGATGATGCAGGGATGATGCTGTGATGATGCTGTGATGATGCAGTGATGATGGTGTGATGCTGCAGTGATGATGCAGTGATGATGCTGTGATGATGCAGTGATGATGCAGTGATGATGCTGGGATGATGCAGTGATGATGCAGTGATGATGCGGTGATTATGCAGTGATGACACTGTGATGATGCTGTGACGATGCAGTGATGATGCGGTGATTATGCAGTGATGATGCTGTGATGATACTGTAATGATGCAGTGATGATGCTGTGATGATGCAGTGATGATGCAGTGATGATGAAGTCATGATGCAGTGATGCTGTTATGACACAGTGATGATGCAGTGATGATGCAGTGATGATGCAGTGAGGATGCTGTGATGATGCTGTAATGATGCTGTGATGATGCAGTGATGATGCTGTGATGATGCAGTGATGATGCAGTGATGATGCTGGGATGATGCAGTGATGATGCAGTGATGATGCTGTGATGATGCAGTGATGATGCAGTGATGATGCCCTGATGATGCTTTGATGGTGGTATGATGATGTTGTGATGATGTAGTGATGATGCAGGGATGATGCTGTGATGCCTCTGTGGTGATGCAGTGATGATGCAGTGATGACGCTGTGTTGATGTAGTGATGACGCTGCGATGATGATGTTGTGATGATGCAGTGGTGATGGTGTGATGATGCTGTGATGATGCTGTGATGATGCAGTGATGATGCAGTGATGATGCTTTGATGACGCTGTGATGATGCTGTGATGATGCAGTGATGATGCAGTGATGATGGTGTGATGATGCTGTGATGATGCAGTGATGATTGTGTGATGATGGTGTGATGATGCTGTGATGATGCAGTGATGATGCTGTGATGATACTGTGATGATGCAGTGATGATGCTGTGATGATGCTGTGATGATGCAGTAATGATGCAGTGATGATGCAGTGATGATGTTGTGATGATGCTGTGATGATGCAGTGATGATGGTGTGATGATGGTGTGATGATGCAGTGATGATGCTGTGATGATACTGTGATGATGCAGTGATGATGCTGTGATGATGCAGTGATGATGAAGTGATGATGCAGTGATGATGCTGTTATGACACAGTGATGATGCAGTGATGATGCTGTGATGATGCTGTGATGATGGTGTGATGATGCAGTGATGATGGTGTGATGATGCTGTGATGATGCAGTGATGATGAAGTGATGATGCAGTGATGATGCAGTGAGGATGCTGTGATGATGCTGTGATGATGCAGTGATGCTGTTATGACACAGTGATGATGCTGTGATGATGCAGTGATGATGCTGTGATGATGCAGTGATGATGCAGTGATGATGAAGTCATGATGCAGTGATGCTGTTATGACACAGTGATGATGCAGTGATGATGCAGTGATGATGCTGTGATGATGCAGTGATGATGGTGTGATGATGCTGTGATGATGCAGTGATGATGCAGTGATGACGCTGTGTTGATGTAGTGATGACGCTGCGATGATGATGTTGTGATGATGCAGTGGTGATGGTGTGATGATGCTGTGATGATGCTGTGATTATGCAGTGATGATGCAGTGATGATGCTTTGATGACGCTGTGATGATGCTGTGATGATGCAGTGATGATGCAGTGATGATGGTGTGATGATGCTGTGATGATGCAGTGATGATTGTGTGATGATGGTGTGATGATGCTGTGATGATGCAGTGATGATGCTGTGATGATACTGTGATGATGCAGTGATGATGCTGTGATGATGCTGTGATGATGCAGTAATGATGCAGTGAGGATGCAGTGATGATGTTGTGATGATGCTGTGATGATGCAGTGATGATGGTGTGATGATGGTGTGATGATGCAGTGATGATGCTGTGATGATACTGTGATGATGCAGTGATGATGCTGTGATGATGCAGTGATGATGAAGTGATGATGCAGTGATGATGCTGTTATGACACAGTGATGATGAAGTGATGATGCAGTGATGATGCTGTTATGACACAGTGATGACACAGTGATGATGCAGTGATGATGCTGTGATGACACAGTGATGATGCAGTGATGATGCTGTGATGATGGTGTGATGATGCAGTGAGGATGTTTTGATGATGCTGTGATGATGCAGTGATGATGCTGTGATGATGCAGTGATGATGCTGTGATGATGCAGTGAGTAAGCTGTGATGATGCAGTGATGATGCAGTGATGATGCAGTGATGATGGTGTGATGATGCAGTGAGTATGCAGTGAGTATGCAGTGATGATGCAGTGATGATGCTGTGATGATGCAGTGAGGATGCAGTGATGATGCAGTGATGATGCTGTGATGATGCAGTGATGATGCTGTGATGATTCTGTGAAGACGTTCTGATGATGCTGTGATGCTGCAGTGATGATGCAGTGATGATGCAGTGATGATGCATTGATGATGGTGTGATGATGCAGTGAGTATGCAGTGAGTATGCAGTGATGATGCTGTGATGATGCAGTGAGGATGCAGTGATGATGCAGTGATGATGCTGTTATGATGCTGTTATGATGAAGTGATGATGCAGTGATGATGTTGTTATGACACAGTGATGATGCAGTGATGATGCTGTGATTATGCAGTCATGATGCAGTGATGATGCTATGATGATGGTGTGATGCTGCAGTGATGATGAAGTGATGATGCAGTGATGATGCAGTGAGGATGCTGTGATGATGCTGTGATGA
The DNA here is from genome assembly GCA_951411735.1 of Somateria mollissima. NCBI lineage: Eukaryota > Metazoa > Chordata > Aves > Anseriformes > Anatidae > Somateria > Somateria mollissima. The sequence goes on from OX598312.1 coordinate 22,642,954, forward strand.
TGCAGTGATGATGCAGTGAGGATGCTGTGATGATGCTGTGATGATGCAGTGATGATGCTTTGATGACGCTGTGATGATGCTGTGATGATGCAGTGATGATGCATTGATGATGGTGTGATGATGCAGTGAGTATGCAGTGAGTATGCAGTGATGATGCAGTGATGATGCTGTGATGATGCAGTGATGATGCAGTGATGATGCAGTGATGATGCTGTTATGATGCTGTAATGATGAAGTGATGATGCAGTGATGATGTTGTTATGACACAGTGATGATGCAGTGATGATGCTGTGATGATGCAGTGATGATGCAGTGATGATGCTGTGATGATGGTGTGATGCTGCAGTGATGATGAAGTGATGATGCAGTGATGATGCAGTGAGGATGCTGTGATGATGCTGTGATGATGCAGTGATGATGCAGTGAGGATGCTGTGATGATGCTGTGATGATGCAGTGATGATGCGTTGATGACGCTGTGATGATGCTGTGATGATGCAGTGATGATGCAGTGATGATGGTGTGATGATACAGTGATGATGCAGTGAGGATGCTGTGATGATGCAGTGATGATGCAGTGATGATGCTGTGATGATGCTGTGAAGACGTTCTGATGATGCTGTGATGCTGCAGTGATGATGCTGTGATGATGCTGTGATGATGGTGTGATGATGCTGTGATGATACTGTGATGATGCAGTGATGATGCTGTGATGATGCTGTGATGATGCAGTGATGATGCAGTGATGATGGTGTGATGATGCAGTGAGGATGCTGTGATGATGCAGTGATGATGCAGTTATGATGATGTGTTGATGTAGTGATGACGCTGCGATGATGATGTTGTGATGATGCAGTGGTGATGGTGTGATGATGCTGTGATGATGCAGTGATGATGCTGTGATGATGCAGTGATGATGGTGTGATGATGCTGTGATGATGCTGTGATGATGCAGTGATGATGCAGTGATGATGGTGTGATGATGCAGTGAGGATTCTGTGATGATGCTGTGATGATGCAGTGATGATGCTTTGATGACGCTGTGATGATGCTCTGATGATGCATTGATGACGCTGTGATGATGCTGTGATGATGTTGTGATGATGCAGTGATGATGCAGTGATGATGGTGTGATGATGCAGTGAGGATGCTGTGATGATGCAGTGATGATGCAGTTATGATGATGTGTTGATGTAGTGATGACGCTGCGATGATGATGTTGTGATGATGCAGTGGTGATGGTGTGATGATGCTGTGATGATGCAGTGATGATGCAGTGATGATGCAGTGAGGATTCTGTGATGATGCTGTGATGATGCAGTGATGATGCTTTGATGACGCTGTGATGATGCTCTGATGATGCATTGATGACGCTGTGATGATGCTGTGATGATGTTGTGATGATGCAGTGATGATGCAGTGATGATGGTGTGATGATGCAGTGAGGATGCTGTGATGATGCAGTGATGATGCAGTTATGATGATGTGTTGATGTAGTGATGACGCTGCGATGATGATGTTGTGATGATGCAGTGGTGATGCTTTGATGACGCTGTGATGATGCTGTGATGATGCAGTGATGATGCAGTGATGATGGTGTGATGATGCAGTGAGGATGCTGTGATGATTTAGTGATGATGCAGTGATGATGCTGTGATGACACTGTGGTGATTTTGTGATGATTTTGTGATGATGCAGTGATGATACTGTGATGATGCAATGATGATGCTTTGATGACCGTGTGTTGATGGTGTGATGATGCTCTGATGATGCAGTGATTACGCAGTGATGACACTGTGATGATGCTGTGACGATGCAGTGATGATGCAGTGATGATGCAGTGATGATGCTGTGATGATACTGTGATCATGCAGTGATGATGCTGTGATGATGCTGTGATGATGCAGTGATGATGCAGTGATGCTGTTATGACACAGTGATGATGCAGTGATGATGCAGTGATGATGCAGTGATGATGCAGTGATGATGCTGTAATGATGCTGTGATGATGCAGTGATTATGCTGTGATGATGCAGTGATGATGCAGTGATGATGCTGTGATGATGCAGTGATGATGGTGTGATGCTGCAGTGATGATGCTGTGATGATGCAGTGATGATGCTGTGATGATGCTGTGATGATGAAGTGATGATGCAGTGATGATGTTGTTATGACACAGTGATGATGCAGTGATGATGCAGTGATGACACAGTGATGATGCAGTGATGATGCTGTGATGATGCTGTGATGACAAAGTGATGATGCAGTGATGATGCAGTGATGATGCAGTGATGATGCTTTGATGACGCTGTGATGATGCTGTGATGATGCAGTGATGATGCAGTGATGATGCTGTGATGATGCAGTGAGGATGCTGTGATGATGTAGTGATGATGCAGTGATGATGCAGTGATGATGGTGTGATGCTGCAGGGATGCTGCAGGGATGATGCTGTGATGATGCTGTGATGATGCAGTGATGATGGTGTGATGCTGCAGTGATGATGCAGTGATGATGCTGTGATGATGCAGTGATGATGCTGTGATGATGCAGTGATGATGTTGTGATGATGCTGTGATGATGCAGTGATGATGGTGTGATGATGGTGTGATGATGCAGTGATGATGCTGTGATGATACTGTGATGATGGTGTGATGATGGTGTGATGATGCAGTGATGATGCAGTGATGATGCTGTGATGATGCAGTGAGGATGCTGTTATGACACAGTGATGATGCAGTGATGATGCTGTGATGATGCAGTGATGATGCAGTGATGATGCTGTGATGATGCTGTGATGATGCAGTGATGATGGTGTGATGATGCAGTGATGATGCTGTGATGATGCAGTGATGATGCAGTGATGATGGTGTGATGATGCAGTGAGGATGCAGTGATGATGCTGTGATGATGCAGTGATGATGCTGTGATGATACTGTGATGATGGTGTGATGATGGTGTGATGATGCAGTGATGAAGCAGTGATGATGCTGTGATGATACAGTGATGATGCTGTTATGACACTGTGATGATGCAGTGATGATGCTGTGATGATGCAGTGATGATGCTGTGATGATGCTCTGATGATGCAGTGATGATGGTGTGATGATGCAGTGATGATGCTGTGATGATACTGTAATGATGCTGTGATGATGCAGTGATGATGGTGTGATGCTGCAGTGATGATGCTGTGATGATGCAGTGATGATGCTGTGATGATGCTGTGATGATGAAGTGATGATGCAGTGATGATGTTGTTATGACACAGTGATGATGCATTGATGATGCTGTGATGATGCAGTGATGATGCAGTGATGATGCTTTGATGACGCTGTGATGACAAAGTGATGATGCAGTGATGATGCAGTGATGATGCTGTGATGATGCAGTGATGATGCAGTGATGATGTAGTGATGATGCAGTGATGATGGTGTGATGCTGCAGTGATGATGCAGGGATGATGCTGTGATGATGCTGTGATGATGCAGTGATGATGGTGTGATGCTGCAGTGATGATGCAGTGATGATGCTGTGATGATGCAGTGATGATGCAGGGATGATGCTGTGATGATGCTGTGATGATGCAGTGATGATGGTGTGATGCTGCAGTGATGATGCAGTGATGATGCTGTGATGATGCAGTGATGATGCAGTGATGATGCTGGGATGATGCAGTGATGATGCAGTGATGATGCGGTGATTATGCAGTGATGACACTGTGATGATGCTGTGACGATGCAGTGATGATGCGGTGATTATGCAGTGATGATGCTGTGATGATACTGTAATGATGCAGTGATGATGCTGTGATGATGCAGTGATGATGCAGTGATGATGAAGTCATGATGCAGTGATGCTGTTATGACACAGTGATGATGCAGTGATGATGCAGTGATGATGCAGTGAGGATGCTGTGATGATGCTGTAATGATGCTGTGATGATGCAGTGATGATGCTGTGATGATGCAGTGATGATGCAGTGATGATGCTGGGATGATGCAGTGATGATGCAGTGATGATGCTGTGATGATGCAGTGATGATGCAGTGATGATGCCCTGATGATGCTTTGATGGTGGTATGATGATGTTGTGATGATGTAGTGATGATGCAGGGATGATGCTGTGATGCCTCTGTGGTGATGCAGTGATGATGCAGTGATGACGCTGTGTTGATGTAGTGATGACGCTGCGATGATGATGTTGTGATGATGCAGTGGTGATGGTGTGATGATGCTGTGATGATGCTGTGATGATGCAGTGATGATGCAGTGATGATGCTTTGATGACGCTGTGATGATGCTGTGATGATGCAGTGATGATGCAGTGATGATGGTGTGATGATGCTGTGATGATGCAGTGATGATTGTGTGATGATGGTGTGATGATGCTGTGATGATGCAGTGATGATGCTGTGATGATACTGTGATGATGCAGTGATGATGCTGTGATGATGCTGTGATGATGCAGTAATGATGCAGTGATGATGCAGTGATGATGTTGTGATGATGCTGTGATGATGCAGTGATGATGGTGTGATGATGGTGTGATGATGCAGTGATGATGCTGTGATGATACTGTGATGATGCAGTGATGATGCTGTGATGATGCAGTGATGATGAAGTGATGATGCAGTGATGATGCTGTTATGACACAGTGATGATGCAGTGATGATGCTGTGATGATGCTGTGATGATGGTGTGATGATGCAGTGATGATGGTGTGATGATGCTGTGATGATGCAGTGATGATGAAGTGATGATGCAGTGATGATGCAGTGAGGATGCTGTGATGATGCTGTGATGATGCAGTGATGCTGTTATGACACAGTGATGATGCTGTGATGATGCAGTGATGATGCTGTGATGATGCAGTGATGATGCAGTGATGATGAAGTCATGATGCAGTGATGCTGTTATGACACAGTGATGATGCAGTGATGATGCAGTGATGATGCTGTGATGATGCAGTGATGATGGTGTGATGATGCTGTGATGATGCAGTGATGATGCAGTGATGACGCTGTGTTGATGTAGTGATGACGCTGCGATGATGATGTTGTGATGATGCAGTGGTGATGGTGTGATGATGCTGTGATGATGCTGTGATTATGCAGTGATGATGCTTTGATGACGCTGTGATGATGCTGTGATGATGCAGTGATGATGCAGTGATGATGGTGTGATGATGCTGTGATGATGCAGTGATGATTGTGTGATGATGGTGTGATGATGCTGTGATGATGCAGTGATGATGCTGTGATGATACTGTGATGATGCAGTGATGATGCTGTGATGATGCTGTGATGATGCAGTAATGATGCAGTGAGGATGCAGTGATGATGTTGTGATGATGCTGTGATGATGCAGTGATGATGGTGTGATGATGGTGTGATGATGCAGTGATGATGCTGTGATGATACTGTGATGATGCAGTGATGATGCTGTGATGATGCAGTGATGATGAAGTGATGATGCAGTGATGATGCTGTTATGACACAGTGATGATGAAGTGATGATGCAGTGATGATGCTGTTATGACACAGTGATGACACAGTGATGATGCAGTGATGATGCTGTGATGACACAGTGATGATGCAGTGATGATGCTGTGATGATGGTGTGATGATGCAGTGAGGATGTTTTGATGATGCTGTGATGATGCAGTAATGATGCTGTGATGATGCAGTGATGATGCTGTGAGTAAGCTGTGATGATGCAGTGATGATGCAGTGATGATGCAGTGATGATGGTGTGATGATGCAGTGAGTATGCAGTGAGTATGCAGTGATGATGCAGTGATGATGCTGTGATGATGCAGTGAGGATGCAGTGATGATGCAGTGATGATGCTGTGATGATGCAGTGATGATGCTGTGATGATTCTGTGAAGACGTTCTGATGATGCTGTGATGCTGCAGTGATGATGCAGTGATGATGCTGTGATGATGGTGTGATGATGCAGTGATGATGCAGTGATGATGGTGTGATGATGCAGTGATGATGCTGTGATGATGCAGTGATGATGCAGTGAGGATGCTGTGATGATGGTGTGATGCTGCAGTGATGATGAAGTGATGATGCAGTGATGATGCAGTGAGGATGCTGTGATGATGGTGTGATGCTGCAGTGATGATGAAGTGATGATGCAGTGATGATGCAGTGAGGATGCTGTGATGATGCTGTGATGATGCAGTGATGATGCAGTGAGGATGCTGTGATGATGCTGTGATGATGCAGTGATGATGCTTTGATGACGCTGTGATGATGCTGTGATGATGCAGTGATGATGCAGTGATGACGCTGTGATGATGCTGTGAAGACGTTCTGATGATGCTGTGATGCTGCAGTGATGATGCTGTGATGATGCTGTGATGATGGTGTGATGATGCTGTGATGATACTGTGATGATGCAGTGATGATGCTGTGATGATGCTGTGATGATGCAGTGATGATGCAGTGATGATGGTGTGATGATGCAGTGAGGATGCTGTGATGATGCAGTGATGATGCAGTTATGATGATGTGTTGATGTAGTGATGACGCTGCGATGATGATGTTGTGATGATGCAGTGATGATGCTGTGATGATGCTGTGATGATGCAGTGATGATGCAGTGATGATGCTTTGATGACGCTGTGATGATGCTCTGATGATGCAGTGATGATGCACTGATGATGCTGTGATGATGCTGTGATTATGCAGTGATGATGCAGTGATGATGGTGTGATGATGCAGTGAGGATGCTGTGATGATGCAGTGATGATGCAGTTATGATGATGTGTTGATGTAGTGATGACGCTGCGATGATGATGTTGTGATGATGCAATGGTGATGGTGTGATGATGCTGTGATGATGCAGTGATGATGCAGTGATGATGCTTTGATGACGCTGTGATGATGCTGTGATGATGCAGTGATGATGCAGTGATGATGGTGTGATGATGCAGTGAGGATGCTGTGATGATTTAGTGATGATGCAGTGAGGATGCTGTGATGACACTGTGGTGATTTTGTGATGATGCAGTGATGATACTGTGATGATGCAATGATGATGCTTTGATGACCGTGTGTTGATGGTGTGATGATGCTCTGATGATGCAGTGATTATGCAGTGATGACACTGTGATGATGCTGTGACGATGCAGTGATGATGCAGTGATGATGCAGTGATGATGCAGTGATGATGGTGTGATGATGCAGTGAGTATGCAGTGAGTATGCAGTGATGATGCTGTGATGATGCAGTGAGGATGCAGTGATGATGCAGTGATGATGCTGTGATGATGCAGTGATGATGCAGTGATGATGCTGTGAAGACGTTCTGATGATGCTGTGATGCTGCAGTGATGATGCAGTGATGATGCAGTGATGATGGTGCGATGATGCAGTGATGATGCTGTGATGATGCAGTGATGATGCAGTGATGATGCTGTGATGATGCAGTGATTATGGTGTGATGATGCAGTGATGATGCAGTGATGATGCTGTGATGATACAGTGATGATGTAATGATGATGCTGTGATGATGCAGTGATGATGCAGTGATGATGGTGTGATGCTGCAGTGATGCTGCAGTGATGCTGCAGTGATGCTGCAGTGATGATGCAGTGATGATGCTGTGATGATGCTGTGATGATGCAGTGATGATGCAGTGATGATGGTGTGATGATGCAGTGATGATGAAGTGATGATGCAGTGATGGTGCTGTTTTGACACAATGATGATGCAGTGATGATGCAGTGATGATGCAGTGATGATGCTGTGATGATACAGTGATGATGTAATGATGATGCTGTGATGATGCAGTGATGATGCAGTGATGATGGTGTGATGCTGCAGTGATGCTGCAGTGATGCTGCAGTGATGATGCAGTGATGATGCTGTGATGATGCTGTGATGATGCAATGATGATGCAGTGATGATGCTGTGATGATGCAGTGATGATGCAGTGATGATGCTTTGATGACGCTGTGATGATGCTGTGATGATGCAGTGATGATTCAGTGATGATGGTGTGATGATGCAGTGAGGATTCTGTGATGCTTTTGTGATGATGCAGTGATGATACTGTGATGATGCAATGATGATGCTTTGATGACCGTGTGTTGATGGTGTGATGATGCTCTGATGATGCAGTGATGATGCAGTGATGATGCGGTAATGATGCTGTGAAGACGCTCTGATGATGCTGTGATGATGCAGTGATGATGCTGTGATGATGCACTGAGGATGTTGTGATGATGTAGTGATGATGCTGTGATGATGCAGTGAGTAAGCTGTGATGATGCAGTGATGATGCAGTGATGATGCTGTGATGATGCAGTGATGATGCTGTGATGATGCTGTGAAGACGTTCTGATGATGTTGTGATGCTGCAGTGATGATGCAGTGATGATGCTGTGATGATGCAGTGATGATGCAGTGATGATGGTGTGATGATGCAGTGATGATGCTGTGATGATGCAGTGATGATGCAGTGATGATGCAGTGATGATGCTGTGATGATGCTGTGATGATGCAGTGATGATGAAGTGATGATGCTGTGATGACACAGTGATGACGCAGTGATGATGCAGTGATGATGCTGTGATGATGCAGTGATGATGCTGTGATGATGCAGTAATGATGCAGTGATGATGCAGTGATGATGTTGTGATGATGCAGTGATTATGGTGTGATGATGGTGTGATGATGCTGTGATGATGCAGTGAGTGAGCTGTGATGATGCAGTGATGATGCAGTGATGATGCTGTGATGATGCAGTGATGATGCAGTGATGATGCAGTGATGATGGTGTGATGATGCAGTGAGTATGCAGTGAGTATGCAGTGATGATGCAGTGATGATGCTGTGATGATGCAGTGAGGATGCAGTGATGATGCAGTGATGATGCTGTTATGATGCTGTTATTATGAAGTGATGATGCAGTGATGATGTTGTTATGACACAGTGATGATGCAGTGATGATGCTGTGATGATGCAGTGATGATGCAGTGATGATGCTGTGATGATGGTGTGATGCTGCAGTGATGATGAAGTGATGATGCAGTGATGATGCAGTGAGGATGCTGTGATGATGCTGTGATGATGCAGTGATGATGCTTTGATGACGCTGTGATGATGCTGTGATAATGCAGTGATGATGCATTGATGATGGTGTGATGATGCAGTGAGTATGCAGTGATGACGCAGTGATGATGCTGTGATGATGCAGTGAGGATGCAGTGATGATGCAGTGATGATGCTGTTATGATGCTGTTATGATGAAGTGATGATGCAGTGATGATGTTGTTATGACACAGTGATGATGCAGTGATGATGCTGTGATGATGCAGTGATGATGCTGTGATGATGCTGTGATGATGCAGTGATGATGCAGTGAGGATGCTGTGATGATGCTGTGATGATGCAGTGATGATGCTTTGATGACGCTGTGATGATGCTGTGATGATGCAGTGATGATGCAGTGATGATGGTGTGATGATACAGTGATGATGCAGTGAGGATGCTGTGATGATGCAGTGATGATGCAGTGATGATGCTGTGATGATGCTGTGAAGACGTTCTGATGATGCTGTGATGCTGCAGTGATGATGCTGTGATGATGCAGTGATGATGGTGTGATGATGCTGTGATGATACTGTGATGATGCAGTGATGATGCTGTGATGATGCTGTGATGATGCAGTGATGATGGTGTGATGATGCAGTGAGGATGCTGTGATGATGCTGTGATGATGCTTTGATGACGCTGTGATGATGCTCTGATGATGCTTTGATGACGCTGTGATGATGCTGTGATGATGCTGTGATGATGCAGTGATGATGGTGTGATGATACAGTGTTGATGCAGTGAGGATGCTGTGATGATGCAGTGATGATGCAGTGATGATGCTGTGATGATGCTGTGAAGACGTTCTGATGATGCTGTGATGCTGCAGTGATGATGCTGTGATGATGCTGTGATGATGGTGTGATGATGCTGTGATGATACTGTGATGATGCAGTGATGATGCTGTGATGATGCAGTGATGATGCAGTGATGATGGTGTGATGATGCAGTGAGGATGCTGTGATGATGCAGTGATGATGCAGTTATGATGATGTGTTGATGTAGTGATGACGCTGCGATGATGATGTTGTGCTGATGCAGTGGTGATGGTGTGATGATGCTGTGATGATGCAGTGATGATGCAGTGATGATGGTGTGATGATGCAGTGAGGATGCTGTGATGATGCTGTGATGATGCAGTGATGATGGTGTGATGATGCAGTGAGGATGCTGTGATGATTTAGTGATGATGCAGTGATGATGCTGTGATGACACTGTGGTGATTTTGTGATGATTTTGTGATGATGCAGTGATGATACTGTGATGATGCAATGATGATGCTTTGATGACCGTGTGTTGATGGTGTGATGATGCTCTGATGATGCAGTGATTATGCAGTGATGACACTGTGATGATGCTGTGACGATGCAGTGATGATGCAGTGATGATGCTGTGATGATACTGTGATGATGCAGTGATGATGCTGTGATGATGCTGTGATGATGCAGTGATGATGCAGTGATGATGCAGTGATGCTGTTATGACACAGTGATGATGCAGTGATGATGCAGTGATGATGGTGTGATGCTGCAGTGATGATGCAGTGATGATGCTGTGATGATGCTGTGATGATGCAGTGATGATGCTGTGATGATGCAGTGATGATGCAGTGATGATGCTGTGATGATGCTGTGATGATGCAGTGATGATGGTGTGATGCTGCAGTGATGACGCAGTGATGATGCAGTGATGATGTTGTTATGACACAGTGATGATGCAGTGATGATGCTGTGATGATGCAGTAATGACGCTGTGATGATGCTGTGATGACAAAGTGATGATGCAGTGATGATGCAGTGATGATGCTTTGATGACGCTGTGATGATGCTGTGATGATGCAGTGATGATGCAGTGATGATGCTGTGATGATGCAGTGAGGATGCTGTGATGATGTAGTGATGATGCAGTGATGATACAGTGATGATGGTGTGATGCTGCAGTGATGCTGCAGGGATGATGCTGTGATGATGCTGTGATGATGCAGTGATGATGGTGTGATGCTGCAGTGATGATGCAGTGATGACGCTGTGATGATGCAGTGATGATGCAGTGATGATGGTGTGATGATGCAGTAATGATGCTGTGATGATGCTGTGATGATGCAGTGATGACGCAGTGATGATGCAGTGATGATGCAGTGATGATGCAGTGATGCTGTTATGACACAGTGATGATGCAGTGATGATGCAGTGATGATGGTGTGATGCTGCAGTGATGATGCAGTGATGATGCTGTGATGATGCTGTGATGATGCAGTGATGATGCTGTGATGATGCAGTGATGATGCAGTGATGATGCTGTGATGATGCTGTGATGATGCAGTGATGATGGTGTGATGCTGCAGTGATGACGCAGTGATGATGCAGTGATGATGTTGTTATGACACAGTGATGATGCAGTGATGATGCTGTGATGATGCAGTAATGACGCTGTGATGATGCTGTGATGACAAAGTGATGATGCAGTGATGATGCAGTGATGATGCTTTGATGACGGTGTGATGATGCTGTGATGATGCAGTGATGATGCAGTGATGATGCTGTGATGATGCAGTGAGGATGCTGTGATGATGTAGTGATGATGCAGTGATGATACAGTGATGATGGTGTGATGCTGCAGTGATGCTGCAGGGATGATGCTGTGATGATGCTGTGATGATGCAGTGATGATGGTGTGATGCTGCAGTGATGATGCAGTGATGACGCTGTGATGATGCAGAGATGATGCAGTGATGATGGTGTGATGATGCAGTAATGATGCTGTGATGATGCTGTGATGATGCAGTGATGACGCAGTGATGATGCAGTGATGATGCAGTGATGATGCTGTGATGATGCTGTGATGATGCAGTGATGATGGTGTGATGATGGAGTGATGATGCAGTGATGATGCAGTGATGATGCTGTGATGATGCAGTGATGATGCTGTGATGATGCTGTGATGATGCAGTGATGATGCAGTGATGATGCAGTGATGATGGTGTGATGATGCAGTGAGGATGCTGTGATGACACTGTGGTGATTTTGTGATGATACTGTGATGATGCAATGATGATGCTTTGATGACCGTGTGTTGATGGTGTGATGATGCTCTGATGATGCAGTGATTATGCAGTGATGACACTGTGATGATGCTGTGACGATGCAGTGATGATGCGGTGATTATGCAGTGATGATGCTGTGATGATACTGTAATGATGCAGTGATGATGCTGTGATGATGCAGTGATGATGCAGTGATGATGAAGTCATGATGCAGTGATGCTGTTATGACACAGTGATGATGCAGTGATGATGCAGTGATGATGCTGTGATGATGCAGTGATGATGCTGTAATGATGCTGTGATGATGCAGTGATGATGCTGTGATGATGCAGTGATGATGCAGTGATGATGCTGGGATGATGCAGTGATGATGCAGTGATGATGCTGTGATGATGCAGTGATGATGCAGTGATGATGCCCTGATGATGCTTTGATGGTGGTATGATGATGTTGTGATGATGTAGTGATGATGCAGGGATGATGCTGTGATGCCTCTGTGGTGATTCAGTGATGATGCAGTGATGACGCTGTGTTGATGTAGTGATGACGCTGCGATGATGATGTTGTCATGATGCAGTGGTGATGGTGTGATGATGCTGTGATGATGCTGTGATTATGCAGTGATGATGCAGTGATGATGCTTTGATGACGCTGTGATGATGCTGTGATGATGCAGTGATGATGCAGTGATGATGGTGTGATGATGCTGTGATGATGCAGTGATGATTGTGTGATGATGGTGTGATGATGCTGTGATGATGCAGTGATGATGCTGTGATGATACTGTGATGATGCAGTGATGATGCTGTGATGATGCTGTGATGATGCAGTAATGATGCAGTGATGATGCAGTGATGATGTTGTGATGATGCTGTGATGATGCAGTGATGATGGTGTGATGATGGTGTGATGATGCAGTGATGATGCTGTGATGATACTGTGATGATGCAGTGATGATGTTGTGATGATGCAGTTATGATGAAGTGATGATGCAGTGATGATGCTGTTATGACACAGTGATGATGCAGTGATGATGCTGTGATGATGCTGTGATGATGGTGTGATGATGCAGTGATGATGGTGTGATGATGCTGTGATGATGCAGTGATGATGAAGTGATGATGCAGTGATGATGCAGTGAGGATGCTGTGATGATGCTGCGATGATGCAGTGAGGATGCAGTGATGATGCAGTGATGATGCTGTGATGATGCTGTGATGATGCAGTGATGATGCTGTGATGATGCTGTGATGATGCAGTGAGGATGCAGTGATGATGCAGTGAGGATGCTGTGATGATGTAGTGATGTTGCAGTGATGATGCAGTGATGATGGTGTGATGCTGCAGTGATGCTGCAGGGATGATGCTGTGATGATGCTGTGATGATGCAGTGATGATGGTGTGATGCTGCAGTGATGATGCAGTGATGATGCTGTGATGATGCAGTGATGATGCAGTGATGATGGTGTGATGATGCAGTGATGATGCTGTGATGATGCTGTGATGATGCAGTGATGACGCAGTGATGATGCAGTGATGATGCAGTGATGATGCTGTGATGATGCTGTGATGATGCAGTGATGATGGTGTGATGATGGAGTGATGATGCAGTGATGATGCAGTGATGATGCTGTGATGATGCAGTGATGATGCTGTGATGATGCTGTGATGATGCAGTGATGATGCAGTGATGATGCAGTGATGATGGTGTGATGATGCAGTGAGGATGCTGTGATGACACTGTGGTGATTTTGTGATGATACTGTGATGATGCAATGATGATGCTTTGATGACCGTGTGTTGATGGTGTGATGATGCTCTGATGATGCAGTGATTATGCAGTGATGACACTGTGATGATGCTGTGACGATGCAGTGATGATGCGGTGATTATGCAGTGATGATGCTGTGATGATACTGTAATGATGCAGTGATGATGCTGTGATGATGCAGTGATGATGCAGTGATGATGAAGTCATGATGCAGTGATGCTGTTATGACACAGTGATGATGCAGTGATGATGCAGTGATGATACTGTGATGATGCAGTGATGATGCTGTGATGATGCTGTGATGATGCAGTGATGATGCAGTGATGATGCAGTGATGATGCAGTGATGATGCTGGGATGATGCAGTGATGATGCAGTGATGATGCTGTGATGATGCAGTGATGATGCAGTGATGATGCCCTGATGATGCTTTGATGGTGGTATGATGATGTTGTGATGATGTAGTGATGATGCAGGGATGATGCTGTGATGCCTCTGTCGTGATGCAGTGATGATGCAGTGATGACGCTGTGTTGATGTAGTGATGACGCTGCGATGATGATGTTGTGATGATGCAGTGGTAATGGTGTGATGATGCTGTGATGATGCTGTGATGATGCAGTGATGATGCAGTGATGATGCTTTGATGACGCTGTGATGATGCTGTGATGATGCAGTGATGATGCAGTGATGATGGTGTGATGATGCTGTGATGATGCAGTGATGATTGTGTGATGATGGTATGATGATGCTGTGATGATGCAGTGATGATGCTGTGATGATACTGTGATGATGCAGTGATGATGCTGTGATGATGCAGTGATGATGCTGTGATGATGCAGTAATGATGCAGTGATGATGCAGTGATGATGTTGTGATGATGCTGTGATGATGCAGTGATGATGGTGTGATGATGGTGTGATGATGCAGTGATGATGCTGTGATGATACTGTGATGATGCAGTGATGATGCTGTGATGATGCTGTGATGATGCAGTGATGATGCTGTGATGATGCAGTGAGGATGTTGTGATGATGTAGTGATGATGCTGTGATGATGCAGTGAGTAAGCTGTGATGATGCAGTGATGATGCAGTGATGATGCAGTGATGATGCAGTGATGATGCTGTGATGATGCAGTGATGATGCTGTGATGATGCTGTGAAGACGTTCTGATGATGCTGTGATGCTGCAGTGATGATGCAGTGATGATGCTGTGATGATGCAGTGATGATGCTGTGATGATGCTGTGAAGACGTTCTGATGATGCTGTGATGCTGCAGTGATGATGCAGTGATGATGCTGTGATGATGGTGTGATGATGCAGTGATGATGCAGTGATGATGGTGTGATGATGCAGTGATGACACTGTGATGATGCAGTGATGATGCAGTGATGATGGTGTGATGATGCAGTGATGATGCAGTGATGACACAGTGATGATGCAGTGATGATGCTGTGATGACACAGTGATGATGCAGTGATGATGCTGTGATGATGCTGTGATGATGCAGTGATGATGAAGTGATGATGCTGTGATGACACAGTGATGACGCAGTGATGATGCAGTGATGATGCTGTGATGATGCAGTGATGATGCAGTGATGATGCAGTGATGATGCAGTGATGATGCAGTGATGATGTTGTGATGATGCAGTGATTATGCTGTGATGATGGTGTGATGATGCAGTGAGGATGCTTTGATGATGCTGTGATGCTGCAGTGATGATGCTGTGATGATGCTGTGATGATGGTGTGATGATGCAGTGATGATGCAGTGACGATGGTGTGATGATGCAGTGATGATGCAGTGATGATGCAGTGATGACACAGTGATGATGCAGTGATGATGCTGTGATGATGCAGTGATGATGCTGTGATGATGCAGCGATGATGCAGTGATGATGAAGTGATGATGAAGTGATGATGCTGTGATGACACAGTGATGACGCAGTGATGATGCAGTGATGATGCAGTGATGATGAAGTGATTATGCAGTGATGATGCTGTTATGACACAGTGATGATGCTGTTATGACACAGTGATGATGCTGTGATGATGCAGTGATGATGCTGTGATGATGCTGTGATGATGGTGTGATGATGCTGTGATGATGGTGTGATGATGCAGTGATGATGCAGTGATGATGGTGTGATGATGCAGTGAGGATGCTGTGATGATGCTGTGATGATGCAGTGATGATGCAGTGATGATGGTGTGATGATGCAGTGAGGATGCTGTGATGATGCAGTGATGATGCTGTGATGACACAGTGATGATGCAGTGATGATGCTGTGATGATGCAGTGATGATGAAGTGATGATGCTGTGATGACGCAGTGATGATGCAGTGATGATGCTGTGATGATGCTGTGATGATGCTGTGATGACACAGTGATGACGCAGTAATGATGCAGTGATGATGCAGTGATGATGTGATGATGCTGTGATGATGCAGTGATTATGGTGTGATGATGGTGTGATGATGCAGTGATGATGCTGTGATGATACTGTGATGATGCAGTGATGATGCTGTGATAATGCTGTGATGATGCAGTGAAGATGCTGTAATGATGCTGTGATGATGCAGTGATTATGGTGTGATGATGCAGTGATGATGCAGTGATGATGCTGTGATGATACAGTGATGATGTAATGATGATGCTGTGATGATGCAGTGATGATGCAGTGATGATGGTGTGATGCTGCAGTGATGATGCAGTGATGATGAAGTCATGATGAAGTCATGATGAAGTCATGATGAAGTCATGATGCAGTGATGCTCTTATGACACAGTGATGATGGTGTGATGATGCAGTGAGTATGCAGTGATGATGCAGTGATGATGCTGTGATGATGCTGTTATGACGCTGTGATGATGCTGTGATGATGCAGTGATGATGCAGTGATGATGCTGTGATGATGCTGTGATGATGCAATGATGATGGTGTGATGATGCAGTGATGATGCAGTGATGATGCTGTGATGATGAAGTGATGATGCAGTGTTGATGAAGTGATGATGGTGTGTCGATGCAGTGATGATGCAGTGATGATGCTGTGATGATACTGTGATGATGCAGTGATGATGCTGTGATGACACTGTGATGATGCAGTGATGATGCTGTGATGATGCAGTGATGATGAAGTGATGATGAAGTGATGATGCAGTGATGATGCTGTTATGACACAGTGATGACGCAGTGATGACACAGTGATGATGCAGTGATGATGCAGTGATGATGCTGTGATGGTGCAGTGATGATGCTGTGATGATGCAGTAATGATGCAGTGATGATGCAGTGATGATGTTATGATGATTCTGTGATGATGCAGTGATGATGATGTGATGATGCTGTGATTATACTGTGATGATGCAGCGATGATGCTGTGATGATGCTGTGATGATGCAGTGATGATGCAGTGATGATGAAGTGATGATGCAGTGATGATGCTGTTATGACACAGTGATGATGCTGTGATGATGCAGTGATGATGCTGTGATGACGCTGTGATGATGGTGTGATGATGCAGTTATGATGGTGTGATGATGCTGTGATGATGCTGTGATGATGCAGTGATGATGCAGTGATGATGGTGTGATGATGCAGTGAGGATTCTGTGATGATGCTGTGATGATGCAGTGATGATGCAGTGATGATGCAGTGATGATGCTGTGATGATGCTGTGACTATGCAGTGATGATGCTGTGATGATGCTGTTATGACAAAGTGATGATGCAGTGATGATGCAGTGATGATGCAGTGATGATGCTTTGATGACGCTGTGATGATGCTGTGATGATGCAGTGATGATGCAGTGATGATTGTGTGATGACACAGTGATGACGCAGTGATGATGCAGTGATGATGCAGTGATGATGCAGTGATGATGAAGTGATGATGCAGTGATGATGCTGTTATGACACAGTGATGATGCTGTGATGATGCAGTGATGATGCAGTGATGATGAAGTGATGATGCAGTGATGATGCAGTGATGATGGTGTGATGATGCTGTGATGATGCTGTGATGATGCAGTGATGATGCAGTGATGATGGTGTGATGATGCAGTGAGGATGCTGTGATGATGCTGTGATGATGCAGTGATGATGCAGTGATGATGGTGTGATGATGCAGTGAGGATGCTGTGATGATGCAGTGATGATGCTGTGATGATGCAGTGATGATGCAGTGATGATGCTGTGATGATGCAGTGATGATGCAGTGATGATGAACTGATTATGCTGTGATGACACAGTGATGACGCAGTGATGATGCAGTGATGATGCTGTGATGATGCAGTGATGATGCTGTGATGATGCAGTAATGATGCAGTGATGATGCAGTGATGATGTTGTGATGATGCTGTGATGATGCAGTGATTATGGTGTGATGATGGTGTGATGATGCAGTGATGATGCTGTGATGATACTGTGATGATGCAGTGATGATGCTGTGATGATGCTGTGATGATGCTGTGATGATGCAGTGATGATGCTGTAATGATGCTGTGATGATGCAGTGATTATGGTGTGATGATGCAGTGATGATGCAGTGATGATGCTGTGATGATACAGTGATGATGTAATGATGATGCTGTGATGATGCAGTGATGATGCTGTGATGATGCTGTGATGATGCAGTGATGATGAAGTCATGATGAAGTCATGATGCAGTGATGCTGTTATGACACAGTGATGATGCAATGATGATGCTGTGATGATGCTGTGATGATGCAGTGATGATGGTGTGATGATGCAGTGATGATGCTGTGATGATGCAGTGTTGATGTAGTGATGACGCTGCGATGATGATGTTGTGATGATGCAGTGATGGTGTGATGATGCAGTGATGATGCTTTGATGACGCTGTGATGATGCTGTGATGATGCTGTGATGATGCAGTGATGATGCTGTGATGATGCTGTGATGAATGTGTGATGATGCTGTGATGAAGCTGTGATGATGCAGTGATGATGCTGTTATGACACAGTGATGATGCAGTGATGATGCTGTGATGATGCAGTGATAATGGTGTGATGCTGCAGTGATGATGCTTTGATGACGCTGTGATGATGCTGTGATGATGCAGTGATGATGCTGTGATGATGCAGTGAGGATGCTGTTATGACACAGTGATGATGCAGTGATGATGCAGTGATGATGCTGCGATGATGCAGTGATGATGCTTTGATGACGCTGTGATGATACTGTGATGATGCAGTGATGATGCTGGGATGATGCAGTGATGATGCAGTGATGATGCTGTGATGATGCAGTGATGATGCAGTGATGATGCTGTTATGACACTGTGGTGATTTTGTGATGATTTTGTGATGATGCAGTGATGATAAAGTGATGATGCAATGATGATGCTTTGATGACCGTGTGTTGATGGTGTGATGATGCTCTGATGATGCAGTGATTATGCAGTGATGACAATGTGATGATGCTGTGACGATGCAGTGATGATGCAGTGATGATGCGGTGATGATTTAGTGATGATGCTGTGATGATACTGTGATGATGCAGTGATGATGGTGTGATGATGCAGTGATGATGCAGTGATGATGCAGTGATGATGAAGTCATGATGAAGTCATGATGAAGTCATGATGCAGTGATGCTCTTATGACACAGTGATGATGCAGTGATGATACAGTGATGATGCAGTGATGATGCAGTGATGATGCTGTGATGATGCTGTGATGACGCTGTGATGCTACTGTGATGATGCAGTGATGATGCTGTGATGATGCAGTGATGATGGTGTGATGATGCTGTGATGATGCTGTGATGATGCAGTGATGATGCAGTGATGATGGTGTGATGATGCAGTGAGGATTCTGTGATGATGCTGTGATGATGCAGTGATGATGCAGTGATGATGCAGTGATGATGCTGTGAAGATGCTGTGATGATGCTGTGACTATGCAGTGATGATGCTGTGATGATGCTGTTATGACAAAGTGATGATGCAGTGATGATGCAGTGATGATGCAGTGATGATGCTTTGATAACGCTGTGATGATGCTGTGATGATGCAGTGATGATGCTGTGATGATGCAGTGATGATGCAGTGATGATGCTGTGATGATGCTGTGATGATGCAGTGATGATGCTGTGATGATGCTGTTATGACGAAGTGATGATGCATTGATGATGCAGTGATGATGCAGTGATGATGCTTTGATGACGCTGTGATGATGCTGTGATGATGAAGTGATGATGCAGTGATGATGTTGTTATGACACAGTGATGATGCAGTGATGATGCTGTGATGATGCAGTGATGATACAGTGATGATGCTGTGATGATGGTGTGATGCTGCAGTGATGATGCAGTGATGATGCTGTGATGATGCAGTGATGATGCTGTGATGATGCTGTGATGATGAAGTGATGATGCAGTGATGATGCTGTGATGATGCTGTGATGATGCAGTGAGGTTGCTGTCATGATTTAGTGATGATGCTGTGATGATGCTGTGAAGA
This sequence comes from Somateria mollissima, assembly GCA_951411735.1. NCBI lineage: Eukaryota > Metazoa > Chordata > Aves > Anseriformes > Anatidae > Somateria > Somateria mollissima. The sequence goes on from OX598312.1 coordinate 22,663,364, forward strand.
CGTTCTGATGATGCTGTGATGCTGCTGTGATGATGCTGTGATGATGCAGTGATGATGCTGTGATGATACTGTGATGATGCAGTGATGATGCTGTGATTATGCTGTGATGATGCAGTGATGATGCAGTGATGATGGTGTGATGATGCAGTGAGGATGCTGTGATGATGCAGTGATGATGCAGTGATGATGATGTGTTGATGTAGTGATGACGCTGCGATGATGATGTTGTGATGATGCAGTGGTGATGGTGTGATGATGCTGTGATGATGCAGTGATGATGCTTTGATGACGCTGTGATGATGCTGGAATGATGCAGTGATGATGCAGTGATGATGTTGTGATGATGAAGTGAGGATGCTGTGATGATTTAGTGATGATGCAGTGATGATGCTGTGATGACACTGTGGTGATTTTGTGATGATTTTGTGATGATGCAGTGATGATACTGTGATGATGCAATGATGATGCTTTGATGACCGTGTGTTGATGGTGTGATGATGCTCTGATGATGCAGTGATGATGCAGTGATGACACTGTGATGATGCTGTGACGATGCAGTGATGATGCAGTGATGATGCGGTGATGATGCAGTGATGATGCTGTGATGATACTGTGATGATGCAGTGATGATGCTGTGATGATGCTGTGATGATGCAGTGATGATGAAGTCATGATGAAGTCATGATGCAGTGATGCTCTTATGACACAGTGATGATGCAGTGATGATGCAGTGATGATACAGTGATGATACAGTGATGATGCAGGGATGATGCTGTGATGACGCTGTGATGATGCAGTGATGATGCAGTGATGATGCTGTGATGATGCTGTGATGATGCAATGATGATGGTGTGATGATGCAGTGATGATGCTGTGATGATGCAGTGATGATGCTGTGATGATGGTGTGATGATGCAGTGAGGATGCAGTGATGATGCAGCGATGATGCTGTGATGACACTGAAGATGCAGTGATGATGCTGTGATGATGCAGTGATGATGCAGTGATGATGAAGTGATGATGCAGTGATGATGCTGTTATGACACAGTGATGATGCAGTGATGATGCAGTGATGATGCTGTGATGATGCAGTGATGATGGTGTGATGATGCAGTGAGTATGCAGTGAGTATGCAGTGATGATGCAGTGATGATGCTGTGATGATGCTGTGATGATGCAGGGATGATGCAGTGAGGATGCAGTGATGATGCAGTGATGATGCAGTGAGGATGCTGTGATGATGCAGTGATGATGCTGTTATGACACTGTGATGATGCAGTGATGATGCAGTGATGATGCAGTGATGATGCAGTGATGATGCTGTGAAGACGTTCTGATGATGCTGTGATGCTGCAGTGATGATGCAGTGATGATGCTGTGATGATGCTGTGATGATGCAGTGATGATGCAGTGATGATGGTGTGATGATGCTGTGATGATGCAGTGATGATGCTGTGATGATGCAGTGATGATGCTGTGATGATGCAGTGATGATGAAGTGATGATGAAGTGATGATGCTGTGATGACACAGTGATGACGCAGTGATGATGCAGTGATGATGCAGTGATGATGCAGTGATGATGAAGTGATGATGCAGTGATGATGCTGTGATGATGCAGTGATGATGTTGTGATGATGCAGTGATGATGCAGTGATGATGCTGTGATGATGCTGTGATGATGCAGTGATGATGCAGTGATGATGCTGTGATGACACTGTGATGATGCGGTGATGATGCTGTGATGATGCAGTGATGATGCAGTGATGATGCAGTGATGATGCTGTTATGACACAGTGATGATGCAGTGATGATGCAGTGATGATGCTGTGATGATGCAGTGATGATGGTGTGATGATGCAGTGAGTATTCAGTGAGTATGCTGTGATGATGCAGTGATGATGCAGTGATGATGCTGTTATGACACAGTGATGATGCAGTGATGATGCAGAGAGGATGCTGTGATGATGCAGTGATGATGCTGTTATGACACTGTGATGATGCTGTGATGCTGCAGTGATGATGCTGTGATGATGCTGTGATGATGGTGTGATGATGCAGTGATGATGCAGTGACGATGGTGTGATGATGCAGTGATGATGCAGTGATGATGCAGTGATGACACAGTGATGATGCAGTGATGATGCTGTGATGATGCAGTGATGATGCTGTGATGATGCAGTGATGATGCAGTGATGATGAAGTGATGATGAAGTGATGATGCTGTGATGACACAGTGATGACGCAGTGATGATGCAGTGATGCTGCAGTGATGATGCAGTGATGATGAAGTGATTATGCAGTGATGATGCTGTTATGACACAGTGATGATGCTGTTATGACACAGTGATGATGCTGTGATGATGCAGTGATGATGCTGTGATGATGCTGTGATGATGGTGTGATGATGGTGTGATGATGCTGTGATGATGCAGTGATGATGCAGTGATGATGGTGTGATGATGCAGTGAGGATGCTGTGATGATGCTGTGATGATGCAGTGAGGATGCTGTGATGATGCAGTGATGATGCTGTGATGACACAGTGATGATGCTGTGATGATGCTGTGATGATGCAGTGATGATGAAGTTATGATGCTGTGATGACGCAGTGATGATGCAGTGATGATGCTGTGATGATGCTGTGATGATGCTGTGATGACACAGTGATGACGCAGTAATGATGCAGTGATGATGCAGTGATGATGTTGTGATGATGCTGTGATGATGCAGTGATTATGGTGTGATGATGGTGTGATGATGCAGTGATGATGCTGTGATGATACTGTGATGATGCAGTGATGATGCTGTGATAATGCTGTGATGATGCAGTGAAGATGCAGTGATTATGGTGTGATGATGCAGTGATGATGCAGTGATGATGCTGTGATGATACAGTGATGATGTAATGATGATGCTGTGATGATGCAGTGATGATGCAGTGATGATGGTGTGATGCTGCAGTGATGATGCAGTGATGATGCAGTGATGATGAAGTCATGATGAAGTCATGATGAAGTCATGATGCAGTGATGCTCTTATGACACAGTGATGATGGTGTGATGATGCAGTGAGTATGCAGTGATGATGAAGTGATTATGCTGTGATGATGCTGTTATGACGCTGTGATGATGCTGTGATGATGCAGTGATGATGCAGTGATTATGCTGTGATGATGCTGTGATGATGCTGTGATGATGCAATGATGATGTTGTGATGATGCAGTGATGATGCAGTGATGATGCTGTGATGATGCAGTGATGATGCTGTGATGATGCTGTGATGATGCAGTGATGATGGTGTGATGATGCAGTGATGATGCTGTGATGACACTGTGATGATGCAGTGATGATGCAGTGATGATGCAGTGATGATGCAGTGATGATGCTGTTATGACATAGTGATGATGCAGTGAGGATTCTGTGATGATGCTGTGATGATGCAGTGATGATGCAGTGATGATGCAGTGATGATGCTGTGATGATGCTGTGATGATGCTGTGACTATGCAGTGATGATGCTGTGATGATGCTGTTATGACAAAGTGATGATGCAGTGATGATGCAGTGATGATGCAGTGATGATGCTTTGATAACGCTGTGATGATGCTGTGATGATGCAGTGATGATGCAGCGATGATTGTGTGATGACACAGTGATGATGCAGTGATGATGCTGTGATGATGCAGTGATGATGCAGTGATGATGCTGTGATGATGCAGTGATGATGCTGTGATGATGCAGTGATGATGCTGTGATGATGCTGTGATGATGCTGTGACTATGCAGTGATGATGCTGTGATGATGCTGTTATGACAAAGTGATGATGCAGTGATGATGCAGTGATGATGCAGTGATGATGCTTTGATAACGCTGTGATGATGCTGTGATGATGCAGTGATGATGCAGTGATGATTGTGTGATGACACAGTGATGATGCAGTGATGATGCTGTGATGATGCAGTGATGATGCAGTGATGATGCTGTGATGATGGTGTGATGCTGCAGTGATGATGCAGTGATGATGCTGTGATGATGAAGTGATGATGCAGTGATGATGTTGTTATGACACAGTGATGATGCAGTGATGATGCTGTGATGATGCAGTGATGATGCAGTGATGATGCTGTTATGACACTGTGATGATGCAGTGATGATGCAGTGATGATGCAGTGATGATGCTGTGAAGACGTTCTGATGATGCTGTGATGCTGCAGTGATGACGCAGGGATGATGCTGTGATGATGGTGTGATGATGCAGTGATGATGCAGTGATGATGGTGTGATGATGCTGTGATGATGCTGTGATGATGCAGTGATGATGCTGTGATGATGCAGTGATGATGCTGTGATGATGCAGTGATGATGAAGTGATGATGAAGTGATGATGCTGTGATGACACAGTGATGACGCAGTGATGATGCAGTGATGATGCTGTGATGATGCAGTGATGATGGTGTGATGATGCAGTGATTATGATGTGATGATGATGTGATGATGCTGTGATGATACTGTGATGATGCAGCGATGATGCTGTGATGATGCTGTGATGATGCAGTGATGATGCTGTGATGATGCAGTGATGATGAAGTGATGATGAAGTGATGATGCTGTGATGACACAGTGATGACGCAGTGATGCTGCAGTGATGATGCAGTGATGATGTTATGATGATGCTGTGATGATGCAGTGATGATGATGTGATGATGATGTGATGATGCTGTGATGATACTGTGATGATGCAGCGATGATGCTGTGATGATGCTGTGATGATGCAGTGATGATGCAGTGATGATGAAGTGATGATGCAGTGATGATGCTGTTATGACACAGTGATGATGCAGTGATGATGCAGTGATGATGCTGTGATGATGCAGTGATGATGGTGTGATGATGCAGTGAGTATGCAGTGAGTATGCAGTGATGATGCAGTGATGATGCTGTGATGATGCAGGGATGATGCAGTGAGGATGCAGTGATGATGCAGTGAGGATGCTGCGATGATGCAGTGATGATGCTGTTATGACACTGTGATGATGCTGTGATGCTGCAGTGATGATGCTGTGATGATGCTGTGATGATGGTGTGATGATGCAGTGATGATGCAGTGACGATGGTGTGATGATGCAGTGATGATGCAGTGATGATGCAGTGATGACACAGTGATGATGCAGTGATGATGCTGTGATGATGCAGTGATGATGCTGTGATGCTGCAGTGATGATGCTGTGATGATGCAGTGATGATGCTGTGATGATGCTGTGATGATGGTGTGATGATGCTGTGATGATGGTGTGATGATGCAGTGATGATGCAGTGATGATGGTGTGATGATGCAGTGAGGATGCTGTGATGATGCTGTGATGATGCAGTGATGATGCAGTGATGATGGTGTGATGATGCAGTGAGGATGCTGTGATGATGCAGTGATGATGCTGTGATGACACAGAGATGATGCAGTGATGATGCTGTGATGATGCAGTGATAATGAAGTGATGATGCTGTGATGACGCAGTGATGATGCAGTGATGATGCTGTGATGATGCTGTGATGATGCTGTGATGACACAGTGATGACGCAGTAATGATGCAGTGATGATGCAGTGATGATGTTGTGATGATGCTGTGATGATGCAGTGATTATGGTGTGATGATGGTGTGATGATGCAGTGATGATGCTGTGATGATACTGTGATGATGCAGTGATGATGCTGTGATAATGCTGTGATGATGCAGTGAAGATGCTGTAATGATGCTGTGATGATGCAGTGATGACACAGTGATGATGCAGTGATGATGCAGTGATGATGCTGTGATGATGTAATGATGATGCTGTGATGATGCAGTGATGATGCAGTGATGATGGTGTGGTGCTGCAGTGATGATGCAGTGATGATGCAGTGATGATGAAGTCATGATGAAGTCATGATGAAGTCATGATGCAGTGATGCTCTTATGACACAGTGATGATGGTGTGATGATGCAGTGAGTATGTAGTGATGATGCAGTGATGATGCTGTGATGATGCTGTTATGACGCTGTGATGATGCTGTGATGATGCAGTGAGGATGCTGTGATGATGCTGTGATGATGCAGTGATGATGCTTTGATGACGCTGTGATGATGCTGTGATGATGCAGTGATGATGCTGTGATGATGCAGTGATGATGCAGTTATGATGATGTGTTTATGTAGTGATGACGCTGCGATGATGATGTTGTGATGATGCAGTGGTGATGGTGTGATGATGCAGTGATGATGCAGTGATGATGCTTTGATGACGCTGTGATGATGCTGTGATGATGCAGTGATGATGCAGTGATGATGGTGTGATGATGCAGTGAGGATGCTGTGATGATTTAGTGATGATGCAGTGATGATGCTGTGATGACACTGTGGTGATTTTGTGATGATTTTGTGATGATGCAGTGATGATACTGTGATGATGCAATGATGATGCTTTGATGACCGTGTGTTGATGGTGTGATGATGCTCTGATGATGCAGTGATTATGCAGTGATGACACTGTGATGATGCTGTGACGATGCAGTGATGATGCAGTGATGATGCAGTGATGATGCAGTGATGATGCTGTGATGATACTGTGATGATGCAGTGATGATGCTGTGATGATGCTGTGATGATGCAGTGATGATGCTGTGATGATGCAGTGATGATGGTGTGATGATGCAGTGAGTATGCAGTGAGTATGCAGTGATGATGCTGTGATGATGCAGTGAGGATGCAGTGATGATGCAGTGATGATGCTGTGATGATGCAGTGATGATGCTGTGATGATGCAGTGATGATGCAGTGATGATGCTGTGAAGACGTTCTGATGATGCTGTGATGCTGCAGTGATGATGCAGTGATGATGCTGTGATGATGCTGTGATGATGCAGTGATGATGCAGTGATGATGCTGTGATGATGCTGTGATGATGCAGTGATTATGGTGTGATGATGCAGTGATGATGCAGTGATGATGCAGTGATGATACAGTGATGATGTAATGATGATGCTGTGATGATGCAGTGATGATGGTGTGATGCTGCAGTGATGCTGCAGTGATGCTGCAGTGATGATGCAGTGATGATGCAGTGATGATGCAGTGACGATGCTGTGATGATGCTGTGATGATGCAGTGATGATTCAGTGATGATGGTGTGATGATGCAGTGAGGATTCTGTGATGCTTTTGTGATGATGCAGTGATGATACTGTGATGATGCAATGATGATGCTTTGATGACCGTGTGTTGATGGTGTGATGATGCTCTGATGATGCAGTGATGATGCAGTGATGATGCGGTAATGATGCTGTGAAGACGCTCTGATGATGCTGTGATGATGCAGTGATGATGCTGTGATGATGCAGTGAGGATGTTGTGATGATGCAGTGAGTAAGCTGTGATGATGCAGTGATGATGCAGTGATGATGCTGTGATGATGCAGTGATGATGGTGTGATGATGCAGTGAGTATGCAGTGAGTATGCAGTGAGTATGCAGTGATGATGCAGTGAGGATGCAGTGATGATGCAGTGATGATGCTGTGATGATGCAGTGATGATGCAGTGATGATGCTGTGATGATGCAGTGATGATGCTGTGATGATGCTGTGAAGACGTTCTGATGATGCTGTGATGCTGCAGTGATGATGCTGTGATGATGGTGTGATGATGCAGTGATGATGGTGTGATGATGCAGTGATGATGCAGTGATGATGCAGTGATGATGGTGTGATGATGCAGTGATGATGCAGTGATGACACAGTGATGATGCAGTGATGATGCTGTGATGACACAGTGATGATGCAGTGATGATGCTGTGATGATGCTGTGATGATGCAGTGATGATGAAGTGATGATGCTGTGATGACACAGTGATGACGCAGTGATGATGCAGTGATGATGCTGTGATGATGCAGTGATGATGCTGTGATGATGCAGTAATGATGCAGTGATGATGCAGTGATGATGTTGTGATGATGCAGTGATTATGGTGTGATGATTGTGTGATGATGCAGTGAGGATGCTTTGATGATGCTGTGATGATGCAGTGATGATGCTGTGATGATGCAGTGATGATGCTGTGATGATGCAGTGAGTAAGCTGTGATGATGCAGTGATGATGCAGTGATGATGCAGTGATGATGCATTGATGATGGTGTGATGATGCAGTGAGTATGCAGTGAGTATGCAGTGATGATGCTGTGATGATGCATTGAGGATGCAGTGATGATGCAGTGATGATGCTGTTATGATGCTGTTATGATGAAGTGATGATGCAGTGATGATGTTGTTATGACACAGTGATGATGCAGTGATGATGCTGTGATTATGCAGTCATGATGCAGTGATGATGCTATGATGATGGTGTGATGCTGCAGTGATGATGAAGTGATGATGCAGTGATGATGCAGTGAGGATGCTGTGATGATGCTGTGATGATGCAGTGATGATGCAGTGAGGATGCTGTGATGATGCTGTGATGATGCAGTGATGATGCTTTGATGACGCTGTGATGATGCTGTGATGATGCAGTGATGATGCATTGATGATGGTGTGATGATGCAGTGAGTATGCAGTGAGTATGCAGTGATGATGCAGTGATGATGCTGTGATGATGCAGTGATGATGCAGTGATGATGCAGTGATGATGCTGTTATGATGCTGTAATGATGAAGTGATGATGCAGTGATGATGTTGTTATGACACAGTGATGATGCAGTGATGATGCTGTGATGATGCAGTGATGATGCAGTGATGATGCTGTGATGATGGTGTGAAGCTGCAGTGATGATGGTGTGATGCTGCAGTGATGATGCAGTGAGGATGCTGTGATGATGCTGTGATGATGCAGTGATGATGCAGTGAGGATGCTGTGATGATGCTGTGATGATGCAGTGATGATGCGTTGATGACGCTGTGATGATGCTGTGATGATGCAGTGATGATGCAGTGATGATGGTGTGATGATACAGTGATGATGCAGTGAGGATGCTGTGATGATGCAGTGATGATGCAGTGATGATGCTGTGATGATGCTGTGAAGACGTTCTGATGATGCTGTGATGCTGCAGTGATGATGCTGTGATGATGCTGTGATGATGGTGTGATGATGCTGTGATGATACTGTGATGATGCAGTGATGATGCTGTGATGATGCTGTGATGATGCAGTGATGATGCAGTGATGATGGTGTGATGATGCAGTGAGGATGCTGTGATGATGCAGTGATGATGCAGTGATGATGAAGTCATGATGAAGTCATGATGCAGTGATGCTGTTATGACACAGTGATGATGCAGTGATGATGCAGTGATGATGCAGTGATGATGCAGTGATGATGCTGTAATGATGCTGTGATGATGCAGTGATGATGCTGTGATGATGCAGTGATGATGCAGTGATGATGCTGTGATGATGCAGTGAGTAAGCTGTGATGATGCAGTGATGATGCAGTGATGATGTTGTGATGATGCAGTGATGATGGTGTGATGATGCAGTAAGTATGCAGTGAGTATGCAGTGATGATGCAGTGATGATGCTGTGATGATGCTGTGATGATGCAGTGATGATGCAGTGATGATGCTGTGATGATGCTGTGATGATGCAGTGATGATGGTGTGATGATGGTGTGATGATGCAGTGATGAAGGTGTGATAATGCTGTGATGATGTTGTGATGATGCAGTGATGATGAAGTGATGATGCAGTGATGATGCAGTGAGGATGCTGTGATGATGCTGTGATGATGCAGTGATGATGCAGTGAGGATGCTGTGATGATGCTGTGATGATGCAGTGATGATGCTTTGATGACGCTGTGATGATGCTGTGATGATGCAGTGATGATGCAGTGATGATGCAGTGATGATACAGTGATGATGCAGTGAGGATGCTGTGATGATGCAGTGATGATGCAGTGAGGATGCTGTGATGCTGCAGTGATGATGCTGTGATGATGCTGTGATGATGGTGTGATGATGCTGTGATGATAGTGTGATGATGCAGTGATGATGCTGTGATGATGCTGTGATGATGCAGTGATGATGGTGTGATGATGCAGTGAGGATGCTGTGATGATGCAGTGATGATGCTGTGATGATGCTGTGATGATGGTGTGATGATGCTGTGATGATACTGTGATGATGCAGTGATGATGCAGTGATGATGCAGTGATGATGGTGTGATGATGCAGTGAGGATGCTGTGATGATGCAGTGATGATGCAGTTATGATGATGTGTTGATGTAGTGATGACGATGCGATGATGATGTTGTGATGATGCAGTGGTGATGGTGTAATGATGCTGTGATGATGCAGTGATGATGCAGTGATGATGCTTTGATGACGCTGTGATGATGCTCTGATGATGCAGTGATGATGCACTGATGATGCTGTGATGATGCTGTGATGATGCAGTGATGATGCAGTGATGATGGTGTGATGATGCAGTGAGGATGCTGTGATGATGCAGTGATGATGCAGTTATGATGATGTGTTGATGTAGTGATGACGCTGCGATGATGATGTTGTGCTGATGCAGTGGTGATGGTGTGATGATGCTGTGATGATGCAGTGATGATGGTGTGATGATGCAGTGAGGATGCTGTGATGATGCTGTGATGATGCAGTGATGATGGTGTGATGATGCAGTGAGGATGCTGTGATGATTTAGTGATGATGCAGTGATGATGCTGTGATGACACTGTGGTTATTGTGTGATGATTTTGTGATGATGCAGTGATGATACTGTGATGATGCAATGATGATGCTTTGATGACCGTGTGTTGATGGTGTGATGATGCTCTGATGATGCAGTGATTATGCAGTGATGACACTGTGATGATGCTGTGACGATGCAGTGATGATGCAGTGATGATGCAGTGATGATGCAGTGATGATGCTGTGATGATACTGTGATGATGCAGTGATGATGCTGTGATGATGCTGTGATGATGCAGTGATGATGCAGTGATGATGCAGTGATGGTGTTATGACACAGTGATGATGCAGTGATGATGCAGTGATGATGGTGTGATACTGCAGTGATGATGCAGTGATGATGCTGTGATGATGCTGTGATGATGCAGTGATGATGCTGTGATGATGCAGTGATGATGCAGTGATGATGCTGTGATGATGCTGTGATGATGCAGTGATGATGGTGTGATGCTGCAGTGATGATGCTGTGATGATGCAGTGATGATGCTGTGATGATGCTGTGATGATAAAGTGATGATGCAGTGATGATGTTGTTATGACACAGTGATGATGCAGTGATGATGCAGTGATGATGCAGTGATGATGCTGTGATGATGCTGTGATGACAAAGTGATGATGCAGTGATGATGCAGTGATGATGCTGTGATGATGCAGTGAGGATGCTGTGATGATGTAGTGATGATGCAGTGATGATGCAGTGATGATGGTGTGATGCTGCAGTGATGCTGCAGGGATGATGCTGTGATGATGCTGTGATGATGCAGTGATGATGGTGTGATGCTGCAGTGATGATGCAGTGATGACGCTGTGATGATGCAGTGATGATGCAGTGATGATGGTGTGATGATGCAGTGATGATGCTGTGATGATGCTGTGATGATGCAGTGATGACGCAGTGATGATGCAGTGATGATGCAGTGATCATGCTGTGATGATGCTGTGATGATGCAGTGATGATGCAGTGATGATGCAGTGATGATGCAGTGATGATGCAGTGATGATGCTGTGATGATGCAGGGATGATGCAGTGAGGATGCAGTGATGATGCAGTGAGGATGCTGCGATGATGCAGTGATGATGCTGTTATGACACTGTGATGATGCTGTGATGCTGCAGTGATGATGCTGTGATGATGCTGTGATGATGGTGTGATGATGCAGTGATGATGCAGTGACGATGGTGTGATGATGCAGTGATGATGCAGTGATGATGCAGTGATGACACAGTGATGATGCAGTGATGATGCTGTGATGATGCAGTGATGATGCTGTGATGCTGCAGTGATGATGCTGTGATGATGCAGTGATGATGCTGTGATGATGCTGTGATGATGGTGTGATGATGCTGTGATGATGCAGTGATGATGCAGTGATGATGCAGTGATGATGGTGTGATGATGCAGTGAGGATGCTGTGATGATGCAGTGATGATGCTGTGATGACACAGAGATGATGCAGTGATGATGCTGTGATGATGCAGTGATAATGAAGTGATGATGCAGTGATGATGCTGTGATGATGCTGTGATGATGCTGTGATGACACAGTGATGACGCAGTAATGATGCAGTGATGATGGTGTGATGATACAGTGATGATGCAGTGAGGATGCTGTGATGATGCAGTGATGATGCAGTGATGATGCTGTGATGATGCTGTGAAGACGTTCTGATGATGCTGTGATGCTGCAGTGATGATGCTGTGATGATGCTGTGATGATGGTGTGATGATGCTGTGATGATACTGTGATGATGCAGTGATGATGCTGTGATGATGCTGTGATGATGCAGTGATGATGCAGTGATGATGGTGTGATGATGCAGTGAGGATGCTGTGATGATGCAGTGATGATGCAGTGATGATGAAGTCATGATGAAGTCATGATGCAGTGATGCTGTTATGACACAGTGATGATGCAGTGATGATGCAGTGATGATGCAGTGATGATGCAGTGATGATGCTGTAATGATGCTGTGATGATGCAGTGATGATGCTGTGATGATGCAGTGATGATGCAGTGATGATGCTGTGATGATGCAGTGAGTAAGCTGTGATGATGCAGTGATGATGCAGTGATGATGTTGTGATGATGCAGTGATGATGGTGTGATGATGCAGTAAGTATGCAGTGAGTATGCAGTGATGATGCAGTGATGATGCTGTGATGATGCTGTGATGATGCAGTGATGATGCAGTGATGATGCTGTGATGATGCTGTGATGATGCAGTGATGATGGTGTGATGATGGTGTGATGATGCAGTGATGAAGGTGTGATAATGCTGTGATGATGTTGTGATGATGCAGTGATGATGAAGTGATGATGCAGTGATGATGCAGTGAGGATGCTGTGATGATGCTGTGATGATGCAGTGATGATGCAGTGAGGATGCTGTGATGATGCTGTGATGATGCAGTGATGATGCTTTGATGACGCTGTGATGATGCTGTGATGATGCAGTGATGATGCAGTGATGATGCAGTGATGATACAGTGATGATGCAGTGAGGATGCTGTGATGATGCAGTGATGATGCAGTGAGGATGCTGTGATGCTGCAGTGATGATGCTGTGATGATGCTGTGATGATGGTGTGATGATGCTGTGATGATACTGTGATGATGCAGTGATGATGCTGTGATGATGCTGTGATGATGCAGTGATGATGGTGTGATGATGCAGTGAGGATGCTGTGATGATGCAGTGATGATGCTGTGATGATGCTGTGATGATGGTGTGATGATGCTGTGATGATACTGTGATGATGCAGTGATGATGCTGTGATGATGCAGTGATGATGCAGTGATGATGGTGTGATGATGCAGTGAGGATGCTGTGATGATGCAGTGATGATGCAGTTATGATGATGTGTTGATGTAGTGATGACGCTGCGATGATGATGTTGTGATGATGCAGTGATGATGCTGTGATGATGCTGTGATGATGCAGTGATGATGCAGTGATGATGCTTTGATGACGCTGTGATGATGCTCTGATGATGCAGTGATGATGCACTGATGATGCTGTGATGATGCTGTGATGATGCAGTGATGATGCAGTGATGATGGTGTGATGATGCAGTGAGGATGCTGTGATGATGCAGTGATGATGCAGTTATGATGATGTGTTGATGTAGTGATGACGCTGCGATGATGATGTTGTGCTGATGCAGTGGTGATGGTGTGATGATGCTGTGATGATGCAGTGATGATGCAGTGATGATGGTGTGATGATGCAGTGAGGATGCTGTGATGATGCTGTGATGATGCAGTGATGATGGTGTGATGATGCAGTGAGGATGCTGTGATGATTTAGTGATGATGCAGTGATGATGCTGTGATGACACTGTGGTTATTGTGTGATGATTTTGTGATGATGCAGTGATGATACTGTGATGATGCAATGATGATGCTTTGATGACCGTGTGTTGATGGTGTGATGATGCTCTGATGATGCAGTGATTATGCAGTGATGACACTGTGATGATGCTGTGACGATGCAGTGATGATGCAGTGATGATGCAGTGATGATGCTGTGATGATGCAGTGATGATGCAGTGATGGTGTTATGACACAGTGATGATGCAGTGATGATGCAGTGATGATGGTGTGATACTGCAGTGATGATGCAGTGATGATGCTGTGATGATGCTGTGATGATGCAGTGATGATACTGTGATGATGCAGTGATGATGCAGTGATGATGCTGTGATGATGCTGTGATGATGCAGTGATGATGGTGTGATGCTGCAGTGATGATGCTGTGATGATGCAGTGATGATGCTGTGATGATGCTGTGATGATAAAGTGATGATGCAGTGATGATGTTGTTATGACACAGTGATGATGCAGTGATGATGCAGTGATGATGCAGTGATGATGCTGTGATGATGCTGTGATGACAAAGTGATGATGCAGTGATGATGCAGTGATGATGCTTTGATGACGCTGTGATGATGCTGTGATGATGCAGTGATGATGCAGTGATGATGCTGTGATGATGCAGTGAGGATGCTGTGCTGATGTAGTGATGATGCAGTGATGATGCAGTGATGATGGTGTGATGCTGCAGTGATGCTGCAGGGATGATGCTGTGATGATGCTGTGATGATGCAGTGATGATGGTGTGATGCTGCAGTGATGATGCAGTGATGACGCTGTGATGATGCAGTGATGATGCAGTGATGATGGTGTGATGATGCAGTGATGATGCTGTGATGATGCTGTGATGATGCAGTGATGACGCAGTGATGATGCAGTGATGATGCAGTGATCATGCTGTGATGATGCTGTGATGATGCAGTGATGATGCAGTGATGATGCAGTGATGATGCAGTGATGATGCTGTGATGATGCAGGGATGATGCAGTGAGGATGCAGTGATGATGCAGTGAGGATGCTGCGATGATGCAGTGATGATGCTGTTATGACACTGTGATGATGCTGTGATGCTGCAGTGATGATGCTGTGATGATGCTGTGATGATGGTGTGATGATGCAGTGATGATGCAGTGACGATGGTGTGATGATGCAGTGATGATGCAGTGATGATGCAGTGATGACACAGTGATGATGCAGTGATGATGCTGTGATGATGCAATGATGATGCTTTGATGACCGTGTGTTGATGCTGTGACGATGCAGTGATGATGCAGTGATGATGCAGTGATGATGCAGTGATGATGCTGTGATGATACTGTGATGATGCAGTGATGATGCTGTGATGATGCTGTGATGATGCAGTGATGATGCTGTGATGATGCAGTGATGATGGTGTGATGATGCAGTGAGTATGCAGTGAGTATGCAGTGATGATGCTGTGATGATGCAGTGAGGATGCAGTGATGATGCAGTGATGATGCTGTGCTGATGCAGTGATGATGCTGTGATGATGCAGTGATGACCCTGTGATGATGCTGTGAAGACGTTCTCATGATGCTGTGATGCTGCAGTGATGATGCAGTGATGATGCTGTGATGATGCTGTGATGATGTAGTGATGATGCAGTGATGATGCAGTGATGATGCTGTGATGATGCTGTGATGATGCAGTGATTATGGTGTGATGATGCAGTGATGATGCAGTGATGATGCTGTGATGATACAGTGATGATGTAATGATGATGCTGTGATGATGCAGTGATGATGGTGTGATGCTGCAGTGATGCTGCAGTGATGCTGCAGTGATGATGCAGTGATGATGCAGTGACGATGCAGTGACGATGCTGTGATGATGCTGTGATGATGCAGTGATGATGCAGTGATGGTGCTGTTTTGACACAGTGATGATGCAGTGATGATGCAGTGATGATGCAGTGATGATGCTGTGATGATGCAGTGATGATGCAGTGATGATGCTTTGATGACGCTGTGATGATGCTGTGATGATGCAGTGATGATTCAGTGATGATGGTGTGATGATGCAGTGAGGATTCTGTGATGCTTTTGTGATGATGCAGTGATGATACTGTGATGATGCAATGATGATGCTTTGATGACCGTGTGTTGATGGTGTGATGATGCTCTGATGATGCAGTGATGATGCAGTGATGATGCGGTAATGATGCTGTGAAGACGCTCTGATGATGCTGTGATGATGCAGTGATGATGCTGTGATGATGCAGTGAGGATGTTGTGATGATGCAGTGAGTAAGCTGTGATGATGCAGTGATGATGCAGTGATGATGCTGTGATGATGCAGTGATGATGGTGTGATGATGCAGTGAGTATGCAGTGAGTATGCAGTGAGTATGCAGTGATGATGCAGTGAGGATGCAGTGATGATGCAGTGATGATGCTGTGATGATGCAGTGATGATGCAGTGATGATGCTGTGATGATGCAGTGATGATGCTGTGATGATGCTGTGAAGACGTTCTGATGATGCTGTGATGCTGTAGTGATGATGCTGTGATGATGGTGTGATGATGCAGTGATGATGGTGTGATGATGCAGTGATGATGCAGTGATGATGCAGTGATGATGGTGTGATGATGCAGTGATGATGCAGTGATGACACAGTGATGATGCAGTGATGATGCTGTGATGACACAGTGATGATGCAGTGATGATGCTGTGATGATGCTGTGATGATGCAGTGATGATGAAGTGATGATGCTGTGATGACACAGTGATGACGCAGTGATGATGCAGTGATGATGCTGTGATGATGCAGTAATGATGCAGTGATGATGCAGTGATGATGTTGTGATGATGCAGTGATTATGGTGTGATGATTGTGTGATGATGCAGTGAGGATGCTTTGATGATGCTGTGATGATGCAGTGATGATGCTGTGATGATGCAGTGATGATGCTGTGATGATGCAGTGAGTAAGCTGTGATGATGCAGTGATGATGCAGTGATGATGCAGTGATGATGCATTGATGATGGTGTGATGATGCAGTGAGTATGCAGTGAGTATGCAGTGATGATGCTGTGATGATGCAGTGAGGATGCAGTGATGATGCAGTGATGATGCTGTTATGATGCTGTTATGATGAAGTGATGATGCAGTGATGATGTTGTTATGACACAGTGATGATGCAGTGATGATGCTGTGATTATGCAGTCATGATGCAGTGATGATGCTATGATGATGGTGTGATGCTGCAGTGATGATGAAGTGATGATGCAGTGATGATGCAGTGAGGATGCTGTGATGATGCTGTGATGATGCAGTGATGATGCAGTGAGGATGCTGTGATGATGCTGTGATGATGCAGTGATGATGCTTTGATGACGCTGTGATGATGCTGTGATGATGCAGTGATGATGCATTGATGATGGTGTGATGATGCAGTGAGTATGCAGTGAGTATGCAGTGATGATGCAGTGATGATGCTGTGATGATGCAGTGATGATGCAGTGATGATGCAGTGATGATGCTGTTATGATGCTGTAATGATGAAGTGATGATGCAGTGATGATGTTGTTATGACACAGTGATGATGCAGTGATGATGCTGTGATGATGCAGTGATGATGCAGTGATGATGCTGTGATGATGGTGTGATGCTGCAGTGATGATGGTGTGATGCTGCAGTGATGATGCAGTGAGGATGCTGTGATGATGCTGTGATGATGCAGTGATGATGCAGTGAGGATGCTGTGATGATGCTGTGATGATGCAGTGATGATGCGTTGATGACGCTGTGATGATGCTGTGATGATGCAGTGATGATGCAGTGATGATGGTGTGATGATACAGTGATGATGCAGTGAGGATGCTGTGATGATGCAGTGATGATGCAGTGATGATGCTGTGATGATGCTGTGAAGACGTTCTGATGATGCTGTGATGCTGCAGTGATGATGCTGTGATGATGCTGTGATGATGGTGTGATGATGCTGTGATGATACTGTGATGATGCAGTGATGATGGTGTGATGATGCAGTGAGGATGCTGTGATGATGCAGTGATGATGCAGTTATGATGATGTGTTGATGTAGTGATGACGCTGCGATGATGATGTTGTGATGATGCAGTGGTGATGGTGTGATGATGCTGTGATGATGCAGTGATGATGCAGTGATGATGCTTTGATGACGCTGTGATGATGCTCTGATGATGCATTGATGACGCTGTGATGATGGTGTGATGATGCAGTGAGGATGCTGTGATGATTTAGTGATGATGCAGTGATGATGCTGTGATGACACTGTGGTGATTTTGTGATGATTTTGTGATGATGCAGTGATGATACTGTGATGATGCAATGATGATGCTTTGATGACCGTGTGTTGATTGTGTGATGATGCTCTGATGATGCAGTGATTACGCAGTGATGACACTGTGATGATGCTGTGACGATGCAGTGATGATGCAGTGATGATGCAGTGATGATGCTGTGATGATACTGTGATCATGCAGTGATGATGCAGTGATGATGCAGTGATGATGCTGTGATGATACTGTGATCATGCAGTGATGATGCTGTGATGATGCTGTGATGATGCAGTGATGATGCAGTGATGATGCAGTGATGCTGTTATGACACAGTGATGATGCAGTGATGATGCAGTGATGATGCAGTGATGATGCAGTGATGATGCTGTAATGATGCTGTGATGATGCAGTGATTATGCTGTGATGATGCAGTGATGATGCAGTGATGATGCTGTGATGATGCAGTGATGATGGTGTGATGCTGCAGTGATGATGCTGTGATGATGCAGTGATGATGCTGTGATGATGCTGTGATGATGAAGTGATGATGCGGTGATGATGTTGTTATGACACAGTGATGATGCAGTGATGATGCAGTGATGATGCAGTGATGATGCAGTGATGATGCTGTGATGATGCTGTGATGACAAAGTGATGATGCAGTGATGATGCAGTGATGATGCAGTGATGATGCTTTGATGACGCTGTGATGATGCTGTGATGATGCAGTGATGATGCAGTGATGATGCTGTGATGATGCAGTGAGGATGCTGTGATGATGCAGGGATGATGCAGTGAGGATGCAGTGATGATGCAGTGAGGATGCTGCGATGATGCAGTGATGATGCTGTTATGACACTGTGATGATGCTGTGATGCTGCAGTGATGATGCTGTGATGATGCTGTGATGATGGTGTGATGATGCAGTGATGATGCAGTGACGATGGTGTGATGATGCAGTGATGATGCAGTGATGATGCAGTGATGACACAGTGATGATGCAGTGATGATGCTGTGATGATGCAATGATGATGCTTTGATGACCGTGTGTTGATGGTGTGATGATGCTCTGATGATGCAGTGATTATGCAGTGATGACACTGTGATGATGCTGTGACGATGCAGTGATGATGCAGTGATGATGCAGTGATGATGCAGTGATGATGCTGTGATGATACTGTGATGATGCAGTGATGATGCTGTGATGATGCTGTGATGATGCAGTGATGATGCTGTGATGATGCAGTGATGATGGTGTGATGATGCAGTGAGTATGCAGTGAGTATGCAGTGATGATGCTGTGATGATGCAGTGAGGATGCAGTGATGATGCAGTGATGATGCTGTGATGATGCAGTGATGATGCTGTGATGATGCAGTGATGACCCTGTGATGATGCTGTGAAGACGTTCTCATGATGCTGTGATGCTGCAGTGATGATGCAGTGATGATGCTGTGATGATGCTGTGATGATGTAGTGATGATGCAGTGATGATGCAGTGATGATGCTGTGATGATGCTGTGATGATGCAGTGATTATGGTGTGATGATGCAGTGATGATGCAGTGATGATGCTGTGATGATACAGTGATGATGTAATGATGATGCTGTGATGATGCAGTGATGATGCAGTGATGATGGTGTGATGCTGCAGTGATGCTGCAGTGATGATGCAGTGATGATGCAGTGATGATGCAGTGACGATGCTGTGATGATGCTGTGATGATGCAGTGATGATGCAGTGATGGTGCTGTTTTGACACAGTGATGATGCAGTGATGATGCAGTGATGATGCAGTGATGATGCTGTGATGATGCAGTGATGATGCAGTGATGATGCTTTGATGACGCTGTGATGATGCTGTGATGATTCAGTGATGATTCAGTGATGATGGTGTGATGATGCAGTGAGGATTCTGTGATGCTTTTGTGATGATGCAGTGATGATACTGTGATGATGCAATGATGATGCTTTGATGACCGTGTGTTGATGGTGTGATGATGCTCTGATGATGCAGTGATGATGCAGTGATGATGCGGTAATGATGCTGTGAAGACGCTCTGATGATGCTGTGATGATGCAGTGATGATGCTGTGATGATGCAGTGAGGATGTTGTGATGATGCAGTGAGTAAGCTGTGATGATGCAGTGATGATGCAGTGATGATGCTGTGATGATGCAGTGATGATGGTGTGATGATGCAGTGAGTATGCAGTGAGTATGCAGTGAGTATGCAGTGATGATGCAGTGAGGATGCAGTGATGATGCAGTGATGATGCTGTGATGATGCAGTGATGATGCAGTGATGATGCTGTGATGATGCAGTGATGATGCTGTGATGATGCTGTGAAGACGTTCTGATGATGCTGTGATGCTGTAGTGATGATGCTGTGATGATGGTGTGATGATGCAGTGATGATGGTGTGATGATGCAGTGATGATGCAGTGATGATGCAGTGATGATGGTGTGATGATGCAGTGATGATGCAGTGATGACACAGTGATGATGCAGTGATGATGCTGTGATGACACAGTGATGATGCAGTGATGATGCTGTGATGATGCTGTGATGATGCAGTGATGATGAAGTGATGATGCTGTGATGACACAGTGATGACGCAGTGATGATGCAGTGATGATGCTGTGATGATGCAGTAATGATGCAGTGATGATGCAGTGATGATGTTGTGATGATGCAGTGATTATGGTGTGATGATTGTGTGATGATGCAGTGAGGATGCTTTGATGATGCTGTGATGATGCAGTGATGATGCTGTGATGATGCAGTGATGATGCTGTGATGATGCAGTGAGTAAGCTGTGATGATGCAGTGATGATGCAGTGATGATGCAGTGATGATGCATTGATGATGGTGTGATGATGCAGTGAGTATGCAGTGAGTATGCAGTGATGATGCTGTGATGATGCAGTGAGGATGCAGTGATGATGCAGTGATGATGCTGTTATGATGCTGTTATGATGAAGTGATGATGCAGTGATGATGTTGTTATGACACAGTGATGATGCAGTGATGATGCTGTGATTATGCAGTCATGATGCAGTGATGATGCTATGATGATGGTGTGATGCTGCAGTGATGATGAAGTGATGATGCAGTGATGATGCAGTGAGGATGCTGTGATGATGCTGTGATGATGCAGTGATGATGCAGTGAGGATGCTGTGATGATGCTGTGATGATGCAGTGATGATGCTTTGATGACGCTGTGATGATGCTGTGATGATGCAGTGATGATGCATTGATGATGGTGTGATGATGCAGTGAGTATGCAGTGAGTATGCAGTGATGATGCAGTGATGATGCTGTGATGATGCAGTGATGATGCAGTGATGATGCAGTGATGATGCTGTTATGATGCTGTAATGATGAAGTGATGATGCAGTGATGATGTTGTTATGACACAGTGATGATGCAGTGATGATGCTGTGATGATGCAGTGATGATGCAGT